>OZ021726.1:27003458-27603458 GCA_963978545.1 Linyphia triangularis | reverse complement strand
AGAGCAGCTGTTTTAAACCAAAAATACTGAAAACTAGGAGGTGGCTCAAAGTTACACCCTATGGCTCAAAGTTACCCTGAATGACTGTACATAAGTAATCAGAAAAATAAGGTATACCTATTAAAATAACGTTTGGTTTTATTCCGATGTAATAAAAGAACATCGTTGCCAATCCAAGAATTTTTTTCATGTCAATAAATTTAATGAAAGCAACTTTTAATAGAATTTAAAAGTTGTTCTCTACAATCACAATGTACTAAAGCTTCTATGTACCAAATTTCGTACCTATAGGTGCAAAACTGTGGATTTTTATAAGGTTCAGACGTACAGACAGCTAAGTTTAGTATATCGCGGGCTTGGTTTCTAACTGCTGTCATAACTATGTCAAAGTAAATAATTTTATTTTAATACAGAGCTGTCTTAGTTTGACAAGGTTCTAACTGACATTTTCTTTAGTTAGGGATATCGAAGCTGAGAGGTTATTTGCATGTAACGCGAATATTAAAGATTTAATTATCATAAATATTTCGATATTTATTATTTTTACGTGTAGACTACTAATTACAAAAATTATATTGGTAAAATCTGGTGAATTTTTTTTATGAAACCTTGCACGTCTTTCCTTGTTATTTACTTGCAACTACTTGTTATATAACAGTATCAAAGTTACTGGTATTCATTTTAATTTAGGAAATAAGACTGCTATTTCGTATTCCAAAAATTAATAATAAAGTTCTTTACTAATTACAAAATTAGAAGAAAAAAAAATTACCATATTGAATTAGCAGTATGACAAAATAAAATTAACCTATAATTCAATTTTTTACATGTATTATTAAATATAATATTACATTATACATCTGATACTTCAGGATTCTGGTCCTAGTTGATCATTTAACTAGTTACAATGGTTATTTTATGTATTTCATACAGTTGAATAATACTACTGGTCTTTTACCGGCATCACTTATTTCTTTATCCATTTTATGTATTTTAACAGCATTCTGAAAAACAGTCAAATGTTCACCTTCTTTTACAAGTTCTCCTCGTCTTGAGATTTCAATTATTTTTATGTTGGCCAATTGCTTCATTTCGGATTTTGTATAACTTAACGTAAATTTAACTTCATGAAGAATTTGTGTAAATTAAATTATCTTTATTTGTGTATATGATATTTGTTTGTAATTAAACAATTTAGATGTACTTGCAAAATCTTTAAAATCTTCTTCTTTCATTTGAATGATTCTATAAGGTCGTTGTTGGTTCACTTTTAAGAGTACAGGAGTAATCTAATTGGAGAATAAAATTCAGTAGCTGACATTGCTTTCTCAATAGAACTGTGAGCAATGTTAACTTCCTGAAGGTAAGAATGTCCAGGAATTGAATATTTCATGGTTAACGATTCAATCTTTTAATTATTACTATTATTATTATTTTTTAAATCTATAACTGCGCATGAAATTATGGAATTCCTATTTTGCGAGACACAAGAGTCAAACAAAGTCACAATATTGTTTACTTCGTTCTCTTCTGCAAAATTTTCCTACGAATATTTTCCTAAATGCACTCTTTATGTCATTTCCAGATCGTTCTGACATCACTTTCTATCATATTGCACAATATATAGTTTTAGTAACACTGTAGTAAGCTGTTAAGTTGTAGACATTAAGTTTTCGAGTGTAAAAAAAATTAACTAATATTTGTACGAGGACAAGTTATTACATTTTGCAAATCAAATATTAAATTTGATGTACCATTCTGTTTATCCTGATGACGTTCCTGTCTCATTGCTTTTTTTTCCCCCATCAAATGCTTTTCGTTTTCTTTTTCAAACTCGGTAGGTACTGATTTCGAACTTGTAGCCAGTTTGTATCTTTCACGTGTACCACAACCATCAGACTTAGGTACATGAAAATCAAGATATAATCCGTTAACGAAAATTTAGTAGTACATTGATTTCTTTACCGGATCAATTTCTTTTTAAAAGCATTTTTCCAAATAAAGATCATATGGTTTTGCAATATTCAAATCTAAGCCAAGGTAAGTTTTAAAAGTAGAAGACTCGACGACTGGAAAACTTTTAATGTGTTCACGAACAAAATCAAGATCTCCTATAGGTTTTCGTATACTGTTACTACTTTTACCTCGTTTATTCTCGTAAGGTATTGTTGCACAAATTGTCTGTATATATTGTAAATAGTGACGTATTATTTCAAAATTCTATTGTAATTTATTTTTATCCTATTTTATTTAGTAATTAATAGCGATTATACAAGTTAGAAAAAGGTGGCAACACCTAAAGTAATCGAGAAGTTTCGAGATATTTCGTTTCCGATAAATTGGCTGGAAATTTCGAGAATGTCTCACGCGCTTGTATATAAAGGACTAGAGAACGGGAAAGTTTTCAGATTGACTTCGGGGTTCGTTGAAAGCTGATCGCCTTATTTACCTATTGGAGTGAGCTTGTATAATCGCTGAATTCGAAGTTATTTTTGTTGAAGCTTGTGTTGAAGCTTGAGAGTAATTAAACTGTTGCCTGTGAATAAATTTTGTGAGTTTTCTGAAGAGCGAATAAATATTTTTAAACCGTGAAAACTGTGCCATCATTGCCTCCGTGGAAAAATTCATAACAGTGGTGTCAGAAGTGGGATCTCGTAATTTTGAATGCCGACAA
This sequence comes from Linyphia triangularis, assembly GCA_963978545.1. Taxonomy (NCBI): domain Eukaryota; kingdom Metazoa; phylum Arthropoda; class Arachnida; order Araneae; family Linyphiidae; genus Linyphia; species Linyphia triangularis. The sequence continues at coordinate 27,600,784 of OZ021726.1, read as the reverse complement.
CTAGAGGAATGATGGAAGACCAAATGAAGCAGTTGATGGAAATGATTGCTGGAATGAAGGCCCAACAAGAATCCACTGCCGCCGAAATAAAATCCGAAATGAAAGCCTGCCAAGAAACCACCGCAGCCGAAATGAAAGCCTGCCAAGAAACCACCGCAGCAGAAATGAAAGCCGAACTTTTCGCTACAATATCCGCCGACCAAGCCCGCCAAGAAACGACGAGCTAGCTTCTGGAAAAGACCGACGATATGTGTGTGGTGCATTAGCCGAGGATTCTTCTGACTTTGTCACCAGTAAGCTTCGAGAACTGGAAAGCAAAATTGATAGAATGATGAGAAGCTATCCCTTAGCCAGGGATCGAAGGACCAGAGTCATTTGCTGGCACTGCAAACGGGAAGGGCATATACGACGAAACTGCCTTGATTTGAAAAAGAGAAGGGATAACACTACCACGGATTCTCCACAACTGAATCTAAGAAGATGTCATCTCGCAGGGCAGAAGCTGCAATGTAGAACAGGTGAAGCCCCGACCAGTCGTTTCCACGTTTCATCCCGACAAGGAGGAAACCAGGGTTTATTCGTGAAGGGGGAGATCAACGGAACTCCATGTCGTCTAATCGTCGATTCGGGAGCGAACGTAACGATCGTAAGGACGGACGTGGCTCGTCGCCTGAACAGCCGACTCCTCTACACAGCGCCCTCTGTTTCTCTACAAACTGTGTCTGGTGGTAATATCTCTGTTCATGGGAAATTGCAAGTGGACATTGCCCTTGGATTTAACACCTACCAGCACACCGTTTATGTTGCCGAAATTGTAGATCCGTGCATTCTCGGACTAGACTTTTTGAAGAAAAATGGAATTACGCTGAATTTTGAGAAAAGCAAGCTGCAAACATGGAGAGGCGAAGTTCCTTTGCACGATCTAGACATGAAAGAGCTGTGCGTATATCGGATTGTAGCTCATGAAGACAATGTCATAGAGAATGCTGAAGAGTCCACATCTATGGAAAGTACCTCTCCAGCCTCGGAGAGAGAACCGAAGAAAGCGACGTTGATGAAACCCTCCCAGGAAGTGGTTCATTTGGAAATGGACAAAGTTAATGAAGAGGGAATCGACATCCATGCTCCTGTTACAAGCATCGAACGGAGGTCCCGGGATCTATCAGCTGTACCCGCGGATAATTCGGACGCAATCTCAAAATCATATAACGAGCAAGATGGGGATCAGAAACTTTCACCGCTTCTGTTGGCATACGGGAGTGCAACTCACGAGACCACCGGATTTTCTCCATCTCTAACGATGTTTGGAAGAGACCTTAGGCTCCCCAGCAACCTCCTCTTTGGACAACCACCGGACACTCCTTCCAGGGCCTATTCTAACGGGCAGTCGTGGCCTATTTGGGCAGTCGTAAATTGTATTTGGGCAGTCGTAAATCAGATATTGGGCAGTCGTAAAAAATAGAAAAACAAGGAAATTAAAAATATGATTTTATTAAAGGAGTGCAATTATTATTCATCTTTTTGAATTTGAGTATAATAAAATTTAAAACGACTTTTTTATTTGTTTATGCAACCATTCCTTCTTTGAAGTTTCAGCTTCAAGAAAAACTGTTACCAGGTAACCCAATAATTGGCATATTTGACATAATCGAAGCTATTCTGGCGGTTATTCGTTCCCTTAACGCTTCGAATTTAGTAGTGTTTTAAGTTAAATAATTAGGTTTAAATTTTAACAACTTTGTGTTAAATTTAAAAACTAGGAAGACCTGAAATTATAAACGTATAAATGGGGATTTATGGATTGACAACATGACGAATCACAATTTTAAATTCCATACATAGGAGGCGAAAATATCATTATGAGACTGCTTAATAGGCCTATTTTTTTAATTTTTTTACTCTCTGTTTAGCGTAATAATGTTTGTAATGTCGGGGGGGGGGGGGAGTTTGGGCAGTCGTAAAAATTCCTTAGAATAGGCCTTGACTCCTTCCTCGCCTGTCCAGTATCTAGATGATCTGCAGGCACGTTTGGAAGCCGTACATCGGTTCGCCAGAGAGAGAAACAACGTCATGACGGAGCGCATGAAGATCCGGTACTATGCCAAGGCCATGAACCGTTCATTCCAGGAAGGTGAAAAGGTGTGGTTAGGGAACCCTAAACGTCGGAAAGGACTCTCCCCTAAGCTCCAGACGAACTGGGAAGGGCCGTATGGGGCAGGGGCGGATTTAGAGGTCAATCACGGGGGGTGCGATTATGACCGTGAGTGGTTACAGTCGTGGTAATAATTTTTCAACTTGGAAGAGAGGGGGAGGGAAGGAGTATCATCAATTAGTATGATACTACCAGGGTTCAATGGGAATAAAAATTAGAGGGCTTGACCATCCTCTTTTGCGTCCCATATGACAAATTACCCCGAAAATGTAATAAAAAATTACATTATAAATATTTAGTATTTTTTATTAGAAAAAGAATATTTAAGAGTTCAAAAAAATATCTCATGCAGATCAGGTGAAGTGTAAAAAGTTCAACAACCCTGAAAATTCAACTTTTTTTATGCAAGTTAATTAACCAATATATTCAACATCATAAATAATTTAATGCAGAAAAGAGGCGGCATATCTTTTAACGACTTTAGACAATACTGCAGGTACATTAAACTCTATATTCATAAAGTTTTAATAATTTCCAAAGTTAAACAATGCTTTTCAACTGCGTTTGACATCACATTAGTAAATTAAAATATAAGTTACATAAACTTGAGACTATACACTATAATATTGATCCTTGCATTCAAATTTGATACGGCATTATTTACTGTTTCCATATTTTCCTTTATTTAAATGAAAATCGAGGGTTTGGCGATATTTTTATGTGGGAAGAGAGAGGGGAAAAAAAAAAAAACTGGGAAAAAACGCCGAAACGCGAAAATTGGTGAGGATATTCAATAGACATTACATTGTCATTCCTTGTACAAAAAACAGAAAAATATCAATCGTTGATGGGCGATGCTCAAGGTTGAAAAGCGAGTGTTAAAGGCACTCGTTTTTCAGCTTTTTCCGCTTTTATCAGATTTCTATGGGAATTTCGGTTGGGACGATTGCGCAACCTTAATCGTAGGTCCCATGGCTACCACTAACCCGCACACCAAATTTGACTATCGTACGTCAATTCGTTTAGGAGTTATGCTGACCACGTACAGATAGACATTTTATCTAGACCACTTCGATTTTTTTTTTTTACTAAATGCTATACACTTTCATTGCCCTATGTAAACATATGGGTAACTGAAAGTAAAAACGTGTTTGGCTATGATTCTCAATATTTTGAAAAGAAGTACAAAACAACATGGAACTCACTTTAAACTGTTAAGGATAAATTACATTTTTATAATTTAAGAAAATAATTTCGTTTGACATTGTTAAAGGGTTTTAAGGATTTTGCATATGAAAGGGTGTAGATATAATGCTTATTTCAGTAAAATCAGTTTATTTTTATAAGAATGAAATATTTTATTACAATCTATTCAAATATTACTTTGATAATTGCACACAATATCGAATATCAGTGTGCACGATAAGTCCCTTCTTCGGATCATTCGGACAAAAATGAAATATTTAAACATTTTTCGGAAAAAACAAAGATCTAAACAAATATTGTTGATGAAATATTACATTTTGTGAAATAAGTAAAATTTAAAAAAAAAAAAAAAATCTTACCAATGTTAAGTCACCTTAACCTTAACTCTACATATTGATGCACTACTAAGACTGCTCTAACTAAATTAACATATATTCGAACTTTATAGTAAAAAAAGAGTGAGTGCGTTGACCTCAATGGGCGTGTGTGTACAGTTTTTTTAGTAAAAAAAAATTATCTTTGAAAATAAGATAGTTTTTACTATGGCGCTCTCAAATTTTTTATTTATTTATTATGTAAACTTTCTTTTCTTTTAATTGGTTAAATACGCATCAACAATATTATCAAATTCTATAAAGATTTTCTGTATTAATCCAGTATAAATTTCTTTTAAAACTTTAATATAATTCTGATTTGGTTAGGGGGTTACTAATATCAAAGGGTACGTATGCTTTATTTCTGACATCCGCGAAAGTTTTTAAGGTGCAGGCGGGCCATAATTAAACTGGTGTTGTTTAGATCAGTCCGGAGTCTGTAGAAATTAATAAATCTTTTTGAAATTTTGTATTAGTACTGCTGGGAAAATCTGGTAATGCTGTTTAAACATTATCATAAAATTTTTGAAATGAAAACTTTAAGATATAACTGTTTGGATTTTTGCTAATTACGTTTCAAGAACAACAATATATTTAAAACTTCATTGGATTGATTTCATTTTGATTTATTATTTCATTTATAAGGAATAACATGTAAAACTAACAGCCATATAAGCCCTTTTCATCTTAAAGCTTTATATTTTCCTTTAGTTGCAAAAATTCTCTAAATAGATAGATTTTAATTATATCCAACCTGTACTTTAATATAAATTTTAAGATTGCTTTAACATAACACTATATTTTCTTTTATAAATATGATTTAAGGGAACTTAAATTAGGAAAATGTACTCAAAGACCATCTTAAACCGTCAACACACAAATCCTCATATTTAAAAAAAAAAAATTTAAAAAAAAGAGCAGATTTTTTAAACAAACAGCTTTATATCATCTGAAAATTAGTTTAAATTTCTGCATTATATTCAAATAAAATTCCAAACTAAATTAGTTACAGCAGGTAAAATTGTAATAATAATAATAATGTTCATATAACCATAGAACCTGCTTTTTCATCACAAGTAGCATCTCAAATCGGTTACATATTGTGTCTCATATTAGACATTATCAGTCGTATTACCATCAAGTTTGAGTCACACTTACAAAAGCACATTTGAAATTAGAATTAGAAAGAAAAGAAAGAAAAAAAAAAAAAAACATTTAAAAAGATTTTAACATTAACTGATTTAAATTATTTGTAAGTCATCGGTATTGTTCCCAATATTTCAGTCATTCATATTTAAATAATAAATTCATACAAAACAATTTTGACTTTTATTTAACAGAACAAATGAAAACTGCCAAAAGCTGCGAATGAGCAATATTTACAAATTTGCAATCTAAGCTGACTAGTTTTACAATTATGTTAAATTACTTGATATTCTTCTAGTAGCAATAAATGTCGTTGTATGGGATATTTCCAGGCACAAGTGCTACATGATACTGCACCGGGACAACGTTAGATTCTGATTAGTTTATTTATCAAGCAGGGAACATCTACCAGATGGTCTTTCAAGGGAAAAATAGACTTCATATACATCTTAAATAAGAGAAACCTCGGAAAACTATCAGGAAGTAGCTCACCAATCGATTACTAGTCAAAATTTTTAAAGTCTTTACTCAATTTGAAAACAGACTACAGAGCGCTAAATATTGCTCGACCCGGTGACTTTTCGTATGGTAGGGGAGTATACCTCTTTTGTGAGTGAGATTGGAGCATAGCAACATTTAAAAACGTGCTAGGCTATGATCCTCAATATTTTGAAAAGAAGTTGAAAACTATATGGAACTCACTTTAAACTTTTAAGGATAAATTACATTTTTATAATTTAAAAAAGTAATTTTGTTTGACTTTATCACAGGGCTTTAATGATTTTGCATATGAAAGGGTGCAGATACAATGGGTTAATCCAATAAAATCAGTTCATTTTTATAAGAATTAAATATTTTATTACAATCTATTCATATACTGATGGTATTGAATTGAGAGTTACGTTGATAATTACATAAAATATCAAATATGAGTGTGTAGGATAAATCGCTACTTCTGATCATTCGGTCAAAAATGAAATATTCAAACATATTTAGAAAAAGAAAATGTCTAAACTAAAACAAATTGTTAATGTTATATTACATTTTGTAAAATAAATAGTAATATTAAAAAAATCTTATCATGGTTATATATTACTGTTAATTATCTTGCACTGCCATACCAATTGAAGAAACAAACAATCTAGACATAGCATGCACCCTCCAACTCAAGAAAGAATGACCATTCCATTTACTTCCACCCCAGAGTAGAGGCGTAGAGGCATGTTAGTAATTTTGCAACTCGCATGTGATATGGGATATGGGGCAATGTCACGTGCAAGGGAGGGGATAGTATGACCCCTCAAATTTTATTACTTTGTTTGTGTCCTTCAAATTCAAGGTCACACAAAGGGGTCATTTTGTTCCCTTCCCTGGGCTGTTTTAAGATCTTTAGGAAAGAATGAAGAGAAACTTCTTGGTCCTAATTTAGCCATAGTATCTTGATCGGAACTTAAGTTCTTGCAATATTTTGTAGAATTGCAATAATGCTATAGTGCCGATTTGATCAAAGCTTTTTCTTAATTATGAATTGGGCATTTTATTTTCCAATTACAATTAAAGGATTTTTTGTAAAGCTATTTTAGTGCATGATTTTTTGTACATCGAATGAAGTTTAGGGGGTGCGATGGCACCCCGATATTAAACCTTTATAATTAATTGGCCTCTGATCAAGGAGAAAATCGTGGTGAAATTGAGATATTTTTAAATGGTCCTTCAAAATTCATTTTTTAATTTGAGAATCACACAAGGGGTGAAGATTCTTTGAGCTGTACATTGCAGGTCAACACAATTCCGATCTACTCGTCCTTTTTCAAGCCCATTCCTTCTACGGGTAACGAAATAAGGAGTTAGGTTAAGTGGCTTAAAAATCTGTATTAATGAGGCAAGAAGAATGTCATAAAAAGCTTAATTTTGTTTGCTGATTTCCATCGATATTGATATTAAGTAAAAAATAGATGTTACAATAATTAATGAAATTTAAGGTTTTTTTTTTTTTTTTTTTTTTTTTTTACTTTGAACTCGATGAAACTGCCATTTAAAAATAATTTAAACGAGATACTTCATGGGGGGTGCGGTCGCACCCCCCGCACCCCCCCTAAATCCGCGCCTGGTATGGGGTCCTTAAGAAGATCAACGACGTCGTGGTGAGAATTCAACGGACACCTTCCTGTAAACCTAGAGTTGTACACTACAATAGGCTAGCCCATATTATGGTAGAAGTCATTGAATGGCTTAAGGACTTCACTGCCCGGGACGTGCAGTCTTTAAGAAGGGGGAAATGTTGCACAAATTGTCTGTATATATTGTAAATAGTGACGTATTATTTCAAAATTCTATTGTAATTTATTTTTATCCTATTTTATTTAGTAATTAATAGCGATTATACAAGTTAGAAAAAGGTGGCAACACCTAAAGTAATCGAGAAGTTTCGAGATATTTCGTTTCCGATAAATTGGCTGGAAATTTCGAGAATGTCTCACGCGCTTGTATATAAAGGACTAGAGAACGGGAAAGTTTTCAGATTGACTTCGGGGTTCGTTGAAAGCTGATCGCCTTATTTACCTATTGGAGTGAGCTTGTATAATCGCTGAATTCGAAGTTATTTTTGTTGAAGCTTGTGTTGAAGCTTGAGAGTAATTAAACTGTTGCCTGTGAATAAATTTTGTGAGTTTTCTGAAGAGCGAATAAATATTTTTAAACCGTGAAAACTGTGCCATCATTGCCTCCGTGGAAAAATTCATAACAGTATGTTTATCATCGAATCTTTTTGTAAATGCGAAGTATAAACTGGTTTCAGATAGATAAGGTTGCAAGGTAAAATCTTTTTCAAACTTGCATTTTTTCTCCTTTAAGAAAGAAAAAAAATCTAAATGAAAATCGTCTTTTAGAACCTTCATCATCTTCAATTAGTCACTTTTATCTGAATCTTGATTCGATGATTTATCAATAATTATTAACAATCATAACAAACAGCATATACATGTTATAAACAACTGTGTCAACCAGTTCAAATGTAAACCATCTCGCTAGTAATCTAATATTCTTCTCAATATTCCAAGTTCTATTGATATATTTAACACAAATTATCGGCATTTATTTTCCAAAAAACTTTTTCATTTAATAATACAATATTAAAGTCGAACGATAAACTGAAAAAACAACTTTTAAAAGAAAAATCATTCATGTAATCGAACCTTTAAAATTCTATACTTAACGTAGTTTTTATTGCAATGACATATTTGGAAAATAATTTGAGTGGATTATGTTAAAAATATACTAATAAATACAAAAGTTCTGCAACATTATTAAAACAATAATTGTTTATACTCTGTGCACAATACCAACATTCTTAATTCAACAACTGAATAAAGATCACTTATATTTTTAAGGATAGAATGTTAAAATAAGATTATTTATAGTTTGACAAAGTTCTAACTGCAGTTAGAAGATTGTCAAACCAACATTGCGAAAAAATTTTTGGCAGTTGGAACTTTGTCACCATAGTAAATTTATTATTATCCATGAGAGCGCTATGAAAAATATACCAGTGATAGTACTCTTTATTTGAAATGCAATGGCATAAAAACTCATTTTTAACAAAAATGTCAGTTGGAACCTTGTCAAACCAAGCCAGCGATATATAGATTAGTTTGTTGCAAAATTATATGGAAAAATAATTATTTTAACTAGGTGTCCCGTGCGTCAGTGGCTTATAAATGTGTATTTGACCTAGTTAAAATAATTATTTTTCTATGTAAATTTTCAACAAACTAATCTCTCTATATATATAAGGCAAAGCCCTCACTCACTCACTCATCACTAATTCTCCCACTTCCCACATAGTAACAACTCTGAAAATCGGCACAAATATCAACAATGGTAAAAATAGAAAAAGTAAGCTATTCCGATCTCGATTAACCCACTTTAAGGGGTCGAAAAGGGGTTAAACGTTCCAAACGGGGGACATTCGAAAATCCTACTTCCCACATAGTCACAACTCTGAAAATCGGCACAAATATCAACATTGGTAAAAATAGAAAAAGTAAACTATTCCGATCTCGATTAACCCACTTTAAGGGCTCGAAAAGGAGTTAAACGTTCCAAACGGGGGACATTCGAAAATCCTACTTCCCACATAGTCACAACTCTGAAAATCGGCACAAATATCAACAATGGTAAAAATAGAAAAAGTAAACTAATCCGATCTCGATTAACCCACTTTAAGGGGTCGAAAAGGGGTTAAACGTTCCAAACGGGGAACATTCGAAAATTCTACTTCCCACATAGTCACAACTCTGAAAATCGGCACAAATATCAACAATGGTAAAAATAGAAAAAGTAAACTAATCCGATCTCGATTAACCCACTTTAAGGGGTCGAAAAGGGGTTAAACGTTCCAAACGGGGAACATTCGAAAATTCTACTTCCCACATAGTCACAACTCTGAAAATCGGCACAAATATCAACAATGGTAAAAATAGAAAAAGTAAACTATTCCGATCTCGATTAACCCACTTTAAGGGGTCGAAAAGGGGTTAAACGTTCCAAACGGGGAACATTCGAAAATCCTACTTCCCACATAGTCACAACTCTGAAAATCGGCACAAATATCAATAATGGTAAAAATAGAAAAAGTAAGCTATTCCGATCTCGATTAACCCACTTTAAGGGGTCGAAAAGGGGTTAAACGTTCCAAACGGGGGACATTCGAAAATCCTACTTCCCACATAGTCACAACTCTGAAAATCGGCACAAATATCAACATTGGTAAAAATAGAAAAAGTAAACTATTCCGATCTCGATTAACCCACTTTCGGGGGTCGAAAAGGGGTTAAACGTTCCAAACGGGGGACATTCGAAAATCCTACTTCCCACATAGTCACAACTCTGAAAATCGGCACAAATATCAACAATGGTAAAAATAGAAAAAGTAAACTATTCCGATCTCGATTAACCCACTTTAAGGGGTCGAAAAGGGGTTAAACGTTCCAAACGGGGGACATTCGAAAATCCTACTTCCCACATAGTCACAACTCTGAAAATCGGCACAAATATCAACAATGGTAAAAATAGAAAAAGTAAACTATTCCGATCTCGATTAACCCACTTTAAGGGCTCGAAAAGGGGTTAAACGTTCCAAACGAGGGACATTCGAATATCCTACTTCCCACATAGTCTTAACTCTGAAAATCGGCACAAATATCAACAATGGTAAAAATAGAAAAAGTAAACTATTCCGATCTCGATTAACCCACTTTAAGGGGTCGAAAAGGGGTTAAACGTTCCAAACGGGGGACATTCGAAAATCCTACTTCCCACATAGTCACAACTCTGAAAATCGGCACAAATATCAACAATGGTAAAAATAGAAAAAGTAAACTATTCCGATCTCGATTAACCCACTTTAAGGGGTCGAAAAGGGGTTAAACGTTCCAAACGGGGGACATTCGAAAATCCTACTTCCCACATAGTCACAACTCTGAAAATCGGCACAAATATCAACAATGGTAAAAATAGAAAAAGTAAACTATTCCGATCTCGATTAACCCACTTTAAGGGGTCGAAAAGGGGTTAAACGTTCCAAACGGGGGACATTCGAAAATCCTACTTCCCACATAGTCACAACTCTGAAAATCGGCACAAATATCAACAAAGGTAAAAATAGAAAAAGTAAACTATTCCGATCTCGATTAACCCACTTTAAGAGGTCGAAAAGGGGTTAAACGTTCCAAACGAGGGACATTCGAATATCCTACTTCCCACATAGTCACAACTCTGAAAATCGGCACAAATATCAACAATGTTAAAATTAGAAAAAGTAAACTATTCCGATCTCGATTAACCCACTTTAAGGGGTCGAAAAGGGGTTAAACGTTTCAAACGGGGGATATTCGAAAATCCTACTTCCCACATAGTCACAACTCTGAAAATCGGCACAAATATCAACAATGGTAAAAATAGAAAAAGTAAACTATTCCGATCTCGATTAACCCACTTTAAGGGGTCGAAAAGGGGTTAAACGTTCCAAGCGGGGGACATTCGAAAATCCTACTTCCCACATAGTCACAACTCTGAAAATCGGCACAAATATCAACAATGGTAAAAATAGAAAAAGTAAACTATTCCGATCTCGATTAACCCACTTTAAGGGGTCGAAAAGGGGTTAAACGTTCCAAACGAGGGACATTCGAAAATCCTACTTCCCACATAGTCACAACTCTGGAAATCGGCACAAATATCAACAATGGTAAAAATAGAAAAAGTAAACTATTCCGATCTCGATTAACCCACTTTAAGGGGTCGAAAAGGGGTTAAACGTTCCAAACGCGGGACATTCGAAAATCCTACTTCCCACATAGTCACAACTCTGAAAATCGGCACAAATATCAACAATGGTAAAAATAGAAAAAGTAAACTATTCCGATCTCGATTAACCCACTTTAAGGGGTCGAAAAGGGGTTAAACGTTCCAAACGAGGGACATTCGAATACCCTACTTCCCATTTGGTCACAACTCTAAAAATTGGTACAAATATTAACAATAGTAAACATAGAAAAAGTAAGCTATTCCGATCTCGATTAACCTACTTTAAGGGCTCGAAAAGGGGTTAAACGTTCCAAACGAGGAATATTCGAATGTCCTACTTCCCTTTTCGTCACAACTCTGATATCTGGTGCAAGTATCAACAAAAACAAACGTATAAAAAGTAAGCTATTCCGGTCTCTATTTACCCACTCTAAGAGGTCAAAAAGGGGTTAAACGTACCAAACGAGCGATATATTCGAATGTCCTACTTCTCATATTTTCACAATTCTGAAAACTGGTGTGAATATCAATAAAGACAAACGCAGAAAAAGTAAACTATTCCGATCTCGGGTGGATCAAGGGGTGGAAAAGGGGTTAAACGTTCCAAACGAGGAATATTCGAATGTACCACTTCCCATATGGTCACAACTCGGAAATTTGGTACAAATGTCAAAAAAGATTAAACATAGAAAAAGTAAGCTATTCTGTTCTCGATTAACCAACTTTAAGCGGTCGAAAAGGGGTTAAATGTTCCAAACGAGGGATATCCGAATGTTCCTCTTCCAATGTAGTCATTTTTCTGATATTTTTTTGCAAATGTTAAAAAAATAAGTCATTCCAATATCGATTAACGAATTTTTAAGGGATGAAAAGACGACGCAACATTGAAACTATACGAGGATTAACTTAATGTCTAATTAACTTAATTCCAATACAGCTACTACTTTGAAATTTAGAACTAAGAGCAAACATAAACACAATAAACTATTCCAGTTTACTATTCATAATTATAAATTTCATATAAAATGTCAACAAAGGAAAGTTCTTATTTTGATAAATCAATTTGTCGGTTTCGAAATGGGAGCAAACGTCTGAAGTGTAGAATACATGAATGTCTTTTGATCGCTAAAATGCTAATGGTAAAATTTCGTAGCGCAGCACGGGTATTCAGCTAGTCTATAATAATACAACAAATAATCTGTCTGACTGTCTGTCTATAGAAAGCTACTTAAAATAGGCTTAGATCTCTGAAATTTTTAAAAGAAGTTTTGGCCTTCTGATTGTATCTTTGACAAACAGAATCTTAAAATTTTGATTCTTTTGTTTTAATTAATTTTTTTTAATTAACATATATTTTACAAAACGATTTCTAATACGGCTACAGATATGACATTTTCAACATAAGCAGTTTCAGCCTTCTAATTGGACTCTTGACAAACAAAATTTAAATATTTTTTAATTAACAAATATTTTACAAAACGATTTCTAAAATATTTTTACACAAAGGGTCTTCTAATAGGCCTAGAGCTCGGAAAATTTCAATATAAGTAGTTTTGGCCTTCTAATTTTGCTTTTCACTAACACATGGTAAAATATTCTCAAAGGGGTGTTGTATTAATGGGGGCAGTTTTTGGTTTTGTTTCTCAGCAAGTGAGGGGGTTCTAATAATAAGGATTTAATTAGTAACTAATTTTTAGAGAGTGAAGCGAGTCCATGCTTGCGCAGCATTGAACCATCCATTGAGCAAAGCGAGTTTGTGCTTGATTAGCAATGAACCTTTCAACGAACGAAGTGAACTTGTACTTATTTGTCAATGAACTTTTCAGTGAGAGAAGCTAGTTGTTATTACGTAGAAATAAAACTTTTTAGCGAAGAAAGCGAGTTGTGTTTGTTGCAATGAAACTGTCAAGGAACTTATTTTGGTGTAGCAAAATGGATCTTTTTCAGAGCAAAGCGAGCCCACTTGTGAAGCGCCAAAAGCTAGGACTTATTCACCAATGACTGGTCTCCGCAACGTCCTTTCCTCCTAAGACCCAATGATCTTCCAATCTCTTCATTTCAATTTTAATGGCGCAAAAAAAATAAAAAAATAAAAATTGCGCAGTTAAAATCTTTCTTGGCTTAACCGCAAGCTGTGAGACTGTGCTAAATTCGATGCAGTAATAGAGCATATTGCTTTCAAACCATGCCCCCTCCTCCCCCTACCCGCAATGTTCTATTAATTGTGGCTGAACTACTAAGGGATTGTTAACCGATTGAAAAATCATTTGTGTGTGCCCACGAGACGATAGAACAGTGGGGGTTGTTCTCAAAAAAGTTTTATTTGGAAATATAATTTGAAATGTTATTTTATTAATTTTTAAAAAAACTTAGATTTATGTGATGTTTTGTGGTAATCTCAACACTATAAAAAAATTTTGATTTTTGATACTTCATCTTGTATGTGATGATAATCACTTAGAATGAAGAGCAAAGCTAGTTCACTGGATAACGTCATTCTAGGAACTGATATAATACTAATAGATTTCTAATTTAATGGATTACAGATGTTCGCATAGCTCTAATTCCTTCTCACTCACCAAAACGCTAATTTATGCACATTTTCATTTATTAGATGTGAAAGTCTAAGTAAGAAGTCATTTATTGTTACAATTGTGTAGATAATAGCAATATCGTCTTCTCTTTGTTAATAATGTTATCCCACACTTACTTACCAGACTTGAAAAGAACAATGGCTTTCAGACAAGCAAATTCCGAGTAGTCGGTTGAAAGGAGCTTGAACCTTGTGAATATACGTTGTAGGTTCTGAAGGTTCTTGTTGAGCAGTGGGGGGGATTCCACAAGGGAATTGGAGAACAGTGGATTGGAGTCAAGAGGTAGAGCCCATTGGATACTGCTGATGAGGAAGAGCTCTGCCCATGTGTTCTCAAGAAGAGACACCTAAAGAAAGTTTGTCTATTTAAGCAAACGAGATTTATAACAAGTAAACTTTGAAACTGTACTTTTGACAAAGTCAAAATACGCCAAGGAAGAATAATTTAATCATGACTAATTAACATATTATTCTTGGTTGTTGATTACTGATTTTTTGCTTGAGAAATTTGGCGTTAAAAAACAATGAAATTCAAATGATTTTCTCCTTTAAAAATGAGACAGAAACTTTGACAATAAGACAGTAATTTTTCATATGTTTAATTAAAGCACTTATATATGTATAAAAAACATTCCCTGTGTTCCCTAAGTCAATAAGTCGCATCGTTTTTGTTTCTTGAATACATGGCCAAACTAAATCTTCATTTCAGAAGTTCAAATTTTGAAAGCTAGTTTTAAAAATCTATGCTTAATTAAATGCTTTTGTTGAATGGGTTGGCTTTTAATCAATATTTTCAACTAGGCTGTTACTTACTAATAATGACAATAGAAGGCGCTATGAGTACTATTTTCATTGTAAATAATTGTTCTATGAATATGTAATCATTCTGATGAACGTAGCTGTGTGTCTGTATAAAAGATAATATGGAGAATTCCGAGAGCATTTATGAAATCCAACACCCACGCAAACAAATATAAATAAATTAGAAATACAGTATACTACATAGGTCTTATTGATTCAACGTTATTGGCTGGGATAAAATGAAGCCCTGTTATGTCAAAATATATCGTTTTGTAGAAAGATTAGCTAACTAATTTTGGCAACATCGAAAGTGAGATGATTTTTGTTCGAATAAATGGAATAGAATTAATATGTTTTTAATTTCTACCGCTTTGACTATACTTGTAATTTGATGGAAACTAATATAAATCGTTGAAAAAAATTGCCTTACAAACTTTATTAAAGCTGCTTCGATTTTTTCGTATAGGAAGTGTCAGCGATGTTTTTTCTTGCTGTCCTATTTTAAATCATTCCGAATTTGGGAGATTCGGTGAGTCTGCATTACCTTAATAACCTCTAAACTAAATTATTAAAATGAAAGAGAAATATATTGTCTCACTTTCGCGCAAACGATTTAGCTACAGTATAAAACAAATCATTTGTTAATTCGCATTGAGAATTTTTATAATTTCTACATACGTAAAACATAATTTTTTACTCTCAGGAATTCAACTCAGATAAATTGCATGTACTAATCGGAATGTGTACTTTGTATAGTATATGGATGCAATATTTGAAGCAATCCTCTGGGATGGAAAATAATTGTTTTAAGTAGATTATTTTTTATAACACCGTGAAAAAAATTAAACTTTTTTGAATAAAAAAAATAATGTCGAAAGTAGCACTTTTTCTCAAGGAGTGCCGGAAAGTAACTTTTTCGCATTAGTGTGAAAAGTATTTTCTCGCTGCCTCGTGCTCAAATATCATACAATCTTGGCATTGAAATGACATATAACCTGAAGAAATTCATTGACTCGAGTTGCCAACGTTAATAAATATAAGTATTAAAAATATTTGTCGCTTGTGATTATAAAAAACATTGTATGCAAAACGTGGAAAAATACTTTTTCAAACTCGGTAAATTATTTGACTCGTTACTTTTCTAACTAGTTGCATAAATAACTATTATTTAACTTCTCCTCCTACTAATATTGTACAACACAAAAACATAACTTGTGAACTTATCATAATTTTGCAATTCTAATCTACTTACGAGTAGTAGAAAGAAGAGTCATATGTCAAAATTTTGTTAGCTGAAAATTTTCCTGATAAACTGTGCTTTATTATAGTAAACATTTTATTTGAAGCATGTATCAGAAGTGCACCAGTTCAGGGTAAACACCGACTTCAGCTTTTTTGATCGAAACTTCAGTAGTTTAAAGGTAGCTTAAGAGTTAAAAAACTTGGTTGTTTGTTTGAAAAGTTTTAAGATTTGGCACGTGTTTGTTAATATAGTATAAGAGTTTAAAGTTGTTTGACTTCTGAATTTTTTTGAAAATTTTATGTGTTTTGCTGGTTTTAACCGTTTTTGTGTGAAGTTCAGAAAAAAAAAAAGGAGCAAATTCTGTACCTCACGTACATTTAAATGGAAAGGAAGTCAAATAAATATTGAGACCAGGTTTTTATTTCAAAGGCTAGTATGTGTATATTCCTCTAATTGTACAAAATCTATGAAATTACACTCAGTAGACTTCGCTAATAATGTATTAAAATGTCGGTTGCGATTATGGCGGTTGAGAAGGACTTTGGTTCAGTCCAAAAGAGTTGAAATACAAACCCCAAAATCAGGGGCAGGCAGACTTTTCTGCGTTAAGAGCTAATAATCAAAATGGCAATTTTTTTTAAAGAGCAAGTAGTATCAATATGAGCTTTTAACAACCACAATTATTTTTATACCTTTTGTATGGTAGGAGAATAGTATAAAATATCGTTGCAAATGAGAATAATCCATATTTATTTGAAATGAATGCATACAATGGACAATTCCCGCATTTATTTTTTATATTTTTATTCGATTCTAAATGTTTCGAAAAGGCCATAAACACAAAAATTTCTGGTAATTTTTTTTTTTTAATTTGTAACCTAAGTTACTGTCATAATATATATGACATTTATTTCATAAATTCTAAGGGGTTTTGCAATAGGCAAACTCTACACATCCCCTTCAATTATTTGTGTATGTTACACATTTTTCCAAATCAAGGAGGCTGGTTTTTCTCACGCTTCAAGTTAACTAATATCTGTTTGTTGGGGAAATTCACCAATGTAGGACTCACACGTCGCTGGACTCACAGCAAATGAGAGGGCCTTGGTAGGGGGGAGCGGTCCCTGTTAGGGGGGGGGTGTGCAAAGCACGGGTCAGGAAAAGAGGAGAAGAGAGATGGAAGTGAGCAGGATGGTGTGGCTGGATGTTAAGGTGGACTAACGGTGAGAAACCAAAAAGACGAAGGAGACCGGAGAAAGGATCGGAGGTAACTCTGATACAGTCCGCTGACAAGCCGATATACGCCCCTGACGATGTACGCCCTTGACAGAGGTATCCCTAGCCCAGACAGCAAACTGTGAGTCTTTTACACTTTCCTTACTTACCCTCGGCCAGATATTTACTTTTATTAGGATTTCAACCGGCTTTGTGCTTGGTTTTGAGGAAGTTAAATAACTATTTAATTGTATGCTTAAATTGCTTGCTTATTTCTTAATGTTTTGCATTGTATTAATAAATGGTTGCGTTATCTATCGAGCACCTCTCTGTGGTTCTTTGCTATTTGCATGCATTTCCATTGTACTTCACTATACGATCTAATAGGCACATGGGCCTTACGGCATATTTGGTTACGCGACCAGGATTTCGATCTTTGAAAACAGGATGTGTTTGATTGATGACAGATCCATCTATTTTTTTTTCGAGTAGGAATATCTAAGGGAAAGAATTTTTTTTTTTTTTGCTAATGTATAGAGGGAAGAAAAAGATCAATACAAGCGGTGTCAATACACGAAGCAGGCAGGCAAAACTCTGCAGCACCACCCGAGAAAAGAAAAAAGAAAAAAAAACAGTGAGGCAAAAAATAAAGTTATAAACATGGAAAGGACAAATCCAATAAACGGTTTGGCTTTGATTTCATCCAATTTTGAGGGTGACCGACAGGAGACGGAATTTTTTAAAAACAATTTGAGGAAATCGCTGATATTGCAAACTGGACTCCACATGAAAAGCTCACTATTTTAAAATCGAAATTAAAGGGGAATGCTCTTCAGTTCTTAATGTCAGATCGAGAGTTGATAAACTCACAGGATTATGAGTTAGTTAGAAACAGCATTGCCGATTTCTTTAAGAATGAACAGGGAATTAGCGAAGGACAAATGCGATTCTCTAACTGTGTCATGAGGGAACACGAAGACGTTAAAACTTTTGCGCATAGATTAATCGTCACTACTAATAATTATTTGGGGACAACACAAGGTGAAACCTCAGAAAACACTAGGCGGATTATTGACAGATTAAGACTTTCAAAGTTCATAAGTGCTCTTTTGCCAGAAATCCAAAAAGAGGTCGTAAGGGCGAACCCTAAAAGTTTTTCAGAGGCAGTGGAAATCGCGAAGAATGCACAACTTGCAATCGACACCGTTGCGAGGTTAAGAATACATGCAATAAGGGGCAGTCAATCCAGTTTTCAAGACACACATCAAGCGGACTCAATGGACGAGTTAACTCAAAGGGCTAATGCAATGCAGTTGGGTAGTAACAATCCGAGTGGTCCGTCGATCCAGTGCTTATTTTGAACGAACACATTTTAGCGCAAATTGCGGGAATATTCGGAATTTAATCCCGAACGTTCAACATAGTTACAGTGCTAATCAGGAAACAACATACACGGGCGCAAGTCATTTTGGCAACCAAAGAAGGGGCAATTATCAACCGCATAGGGGAAATTATCACACTCAGAGAGGCAATTTCCAATCACACAGAGGACAATACCACAACACACAACGCCAAAATTTCCCAAACAACCCTAGGGGTAACGTGGCAAGAAGTAGATATATGCGTGATGGAAACCAGTAAAGAGCACCACAGCAAAGAAATGCTTATTTTTTAGAGACGGAAGGAGAGGAGGATTATCAAACGTAACAAACGGTCAAAATTTAGATGATAACACAACTACCAGCGAGACGAATGTGGTCTTTAATGTTTTGGATTCGGATTCCTCGGGGGCACAGAACTTAAAATTACCGACTGTTAATATGAAAATTGGAAACATTAATGTCAAGGCTTTGGCTGACACGGGGGCAAATCTGAATGTGCTATCTGGAAATATTTACGTAAAATTGAAGGGTTATGATAGGATTAAACATTTGGCCTTTAGGGTAGTTATTAAGACTATCACGGGTTCTACTCTCTTTTACACCAATTGCGCTGAGATCTCAATTAAATTGGGAAACAAAATGTTAAGGGACACATTTTTTATTACACGAGAAAATATTTCTCAGGATTTTGATGCAATTTTGGGCATAAGTTTTTTCAAGGAAAATAAAATTAATCTGAATCTACGTGAGGGTAAACTGGACTTTCTTGATGGCTCTTCGGTCGAGTTCTTAAAAGCAAACCATGACCCCAAGTTTTATGATAGGGAATGCAATGTAGTACAACTATCACGAAAAGTGGTACTCGACCCATTAGAGACTACGATCGTTCAACTTAAGGTCAAAAGACAAATATTAGAAGACAATTTGGAGGTCGTGTTTACTCCAATTGATATTATAGAAGATTTGGAAATGGGGGCTTCAATTAATGTTGTTAAAAATAACTCCTTTTCTACTATCATTAAAAACAATTCAGATCAAATTGTGCACCTAAACAAAAACATGATTTTGGGTAAAGTGGAAAGAGATTTCGTAATGGCTAAAGAGGTTTTAAATTTTGAGAATAGGGAGAATCAAATTAATTTAATACAAGCTACATCTGAGATTAAGGAACTAAGAATACATGAATTTTCTTTGAATGACTTCAAATTGACCCATTTAAGTGAATCACAATATTTGGAAGTTAGCAAAATTCTGGGAATGGTTTTTTCTAAATCTATAAAATCCTTGGGGCATTGTGACGCTGTCAAACCACAATTGAAATTGAAACATGACTCGGCCGTTGCTTGTAAACCTTACCCGATTCCCCATATCCTTAGAGACGAGGCAAAAAAACACATTCAGGCACTTTTGGATGCAGAAATTATTGCACGCTCCAATACCAATTTCTTAGCGCCGCTGTTGTTAGTTAAAAAAAAGAGCATGGGCAAGGACAGCAAAAATTTCGATTTCCGCATGTGCCTCGATCTACGGTTGTTAAACGCTGGAGTTGAGAAAACAACACAAATTTTGCCACATATCAAAGATCTTGTCGTTTCACTCAGTGGATATAAATACTTGACAATTTTAGATCTAGGTTTCGCGTTTACCCAAACGGATTTCGCGGAACATAGTGATAAAGTGGGATTTTCACGTGAGGCAGGGACATTCAAGTTTTTGCGTTTACCGTTCGGACTTGTTTCATCGTCATCCATTTTCCAGAATTTAATGGATGAAGTACTACAAGGTTTAGATGAAATTGGAGTGAGATGGTATATTGACGATGTGGTAATACCATCTATGACGTTTGAAGAAATGGTGCATAAAATCACGCTGGTCTTTGAAAGGCTAAAAAAACACAATCTCACTCTTAAGGCAACGAAATGTGATTTCTTCAAAGAGAAAATCACTTATCTTGGGTTCGAGATTTCTCAGCAAGGCATATCACCTACGGTACAAAATACTGAAAAGATCCTCGAATTCCCGTCTCCAACTAATTTGAGGCAACTCAGGAGATTTAATGGGCTAACCAATTTTTATAGGGAACACATTCAAAAATACGCAGAGTACACTGCAATTCTTGAAGAATTAACAAAAAAAAAAACGTAAAATTCATTTGGACTGACAGACACGAAGAGGCGTTTCAAGGATTACAAAGGCAATTCTTTTGTAAACCTTTCCTAAGGCAAATTGACTTAAAAAAGCAATTGTTTCTAAATACCGACGCAAGCAAAGTGGCTGTCGCAGCTACACTAAACCAGTTGCATAATGACAAGTTATGTCCAGTGGCGTATTTCTCGAAGAAAAACACAAATGTTGAATCGAATCTTCCGGCTATCCATTTGGAGCTACTAGCGATCTACAAAGCGATCCTATATTTCCATAGCTATTTATTTGGCAATGAATTTGTTGTTTTAAGCGATCACAAACCACTGCAATTTTACTCCAAATTAAAAAACAACTCACACGCGATTTCCAAAATTTTACGGGAGCTCTCTATGTACAATTTCGAAGTTAAATATATTCCGGGAAATGAGAATTTTTTGGCCGGACTTCTTATCAAGAGCCGTGGAAGAGAAACACATTAAGATTTCATTAGATGACGATACGGATAGCATTAAGAGAATTCTTGCCTCTGGAGAAGCATTTCTTAGCGATACTAATGGTACCGGTAAGGTTGAACAAGACAGGGCGGAGCAGTCGACGACTGAGTTGGGCATAGAGTAACAAAATTTTCCCGCTCGCGTGGTTTCAGGTCAGGAGGTCTCCCCAAAACGGTTGGAAAAAGAATCCTACTTGAACCAATTACAGGCTGGAAGCCAAGAGCGGGCCGCCGGGGCACACTCGCTGTTGGAAAATAGAGGTGCGATCAACCATACGCAATCCATACACGAATTAAGTGAACAAAATATATTGGATAAACAGTTGATTGATGAGGATATTACAAGAATTAAAGACATTTTGAATGGTCAAGATGTACGTCTTAAAAATAAATGCAAAAATTATTTTGTACATAGTGAATCAGGTTTGTTAAAATTTAGCAGAATTTTAAAGGGGAATAAAATTATCAACATAGTCTTACCAATTTCATTACATATCGTGGCGTTGAAACATTACCACTTTTCTCATTTTGGCATTTCTAAAACATTCGAGTTTATAAGGGATAAATTCCAATGGAAAGCCTTGTATAACGACGTAAAAAACTTTATTAAGTCATGCCACAAGTGTTGTAGTTTGAAACGAAATTTTCAGAGGGTTATTCCTAGTGGTTTATCTGCAATACCAGAAGGGGTCGGCATTTCTCTTTCAACGGGCATTATTGGCCCATTGCCGAGTGGTCTATATGTTTTGACTATTATATGCAACTATTCTAGACATATCGAGTTGTATAAATTAAACAAAATCACAGCAGAGGAGGTGTCCAAATGTTTTTTTGAGTACATATCAAATTTTGGGGTTCCAAAGATAATTTATTCTGATCAGGGTTCAGCGTATATTTCTAAGGCTTTTCACGAAATTGTACGGCAATTGGGGATTAAACTCTTGCATGTGCCTGCCTTCCATCCATTTCTTAATTGTAAATCTGAATCTCTTAATTTGGAATTAAAAAATTCTATTTATGCTCTTTCAGATGTTAGTAGGGATTTACAATTTGCACTCAACATTCATAAGAGTTTTTATAACAATAGTATTCATTCTTCCACGTCTTATACGCCAAGTTTGTTGTTTTTTGGTAGAAAATTAGCTCCGATTTGTGAAAATCTAACGGAAAATGATACGGATCCCATATATAAATTAGGTTACGATAATTTTGTTCATAAATCTTTGCAGAGAATGAGGGAAATTAAATATCAGGCAACTCAAAATATGAGGAAAGCACAGATAAGACAATCTGATTTGGCTTTAAAAAAATCGGTCCAAAGAAATTTAAGTATTGGGCACACTGTTTATGCCAAGAAGCAAGGTATTTTTTCTAAGGATTTTGAAGGACCATACCGAATAAAAGACAAACTATCTAACAATCTAATGGTTATTCAATTAATTGAAGATCCCACCGTTTCCAAAAAAATGCACATTAGTTTACTTAAACTCGCTGACGACAGATTGGAAAAGTTTTTGGAAACTGACCGTGTGAATTTGCCACGATATGACTTTCGAGAAAGGCAATAAAAATGCACGATACAATAGAAAGAATAGGGCAAGGTCATGGAAGCGAGAGGGCTCTGATGGGAAAGGAACATTAAAGTCGAACTGAGAGTTTCTCTTTTGTTGGACAATGACACGGTCAAGATAAGCTCACAGGCGTCCAAGTTTACAGTTGGCGGTCATAAATTTTGGGGGCACTAGCGATGCAAATGGGGGTAGGCGATTCTCATGGAGGGAGGCTTGTTCAAACCAGTTTAAGAAAGGGGTCTTTCATAATGAAAGCAAGCCCCACTCTTTTCTCCCCTTACAAAACCGGAACGATGTGATGTGCTGTGAGGGTTGCTTGGTCACGTGATTTCAGGGTCTGTTGCTTGCTAAATTGAAGAGAAAGGTCGCGGGTGTTTTTTTTCTTCTTCTTTTGGTTGGTTCTGGAAACGAAAATATTTCAGTACAATGAGAGTGTACTTGGGTTTATTTTTTCGGTTAATGCAAAGCAAAGTGCAAGCAGTGTTGTTTTTAGCAAGCAGTGTTGTTTGGGACTGTAGAATGATGTTGACATTCATGTATTGAGATCTATTGAGAATACAATTAGGGATGGTGATATTTGAATTAAAGGGACATTTGAGGTTTAATCAATTTTCGACTTTTGTAACGAAGTAATGGGTTTGTTTTATAAAGGAAAAGTTGATAGGAAATTTCACAGTAATTTGTTGCATTCGGGTTAGAAGGGGCTCTAAGATTGGAAGTTTGACATGGCTTAAAGGTTTTATTTTATTTAATGGGAGTTGAATTATTTTTTTGAAGTTAAGGGACTTGCAGATTGGAAACTTATTTGACAGGGACGGTTTTGCTTATACCCACATTTTATATGGTATAAGAGATTTGAGAAAACTGAAACACGTGAATTTTTGCATTAAAATTGAATTTTTCATTTTGGTAGTTGACATTTTAAGTTGAGTTAAATTGGTTGAGTTAAATTCTATTAATTTTTTTTTGTATCTGGTCGATTTTGGGTTTGGCTTGGGATGTGTGAATTTCTTGCAGGGGCCAAAAAAAAAGGGAAAAAAAACTTGACTGTCTCCAGTTCGCCAAAACACCGATGGATGAAAGAAAAGTGCGCAATTTAATGGATTCCAAAACAAAGCTTCAGATGGCGACTAAGGTCTGCTGGACGGAATCAAGCCGCAATTTGGAGTTTTACAAGTGTGGGACGAGCGGGAGTCTTGGCAGAAATCCAGAAAGAAAACACAATTGCAGGACGGGCCCTTAGAGCAACGAAGGGATATTTCTAGGAGAGATATTTCAACAGACGATAGTTCCTAAGACTGTGAGAAGCAAGTTATCAACGATTATCATCAACATGAATCCGACTGGTATATCAACACGAAGTCACACCCGTAACGATATTTCATCACGCTGGTTTCTTGTTGTCCGCTGAGAGGGAGGAAAGCCGCAACTTAGTTTCCATGGTAACCCGATTCAACCGTATGGAAAGTTTACGTAGAGGAGGAGTCTATACTACATGCCACCACTACACTTCACTGTCGAGAAAGGGAGGAGTCTTTTCTTGTATAGCCAAACCAACAAGCCACTATTACACTTCGCCGAATTGAAAAGGAGGAGCCTATTTTCGGAAGCAAGACGAGGAAAGTTGTTCTTCTGCATGTAGAATGCAGTGCCAATGCCATTCAAGAATGGAACACTGTGACATTCACATGCTGAGCAGATGGGAGGACCCTGGCTTCACAATGACCAAACATTGAACGTGATGCTGCGTTTGTCAACAAACACACGTGACATTCACAGCCGTAAGTTAACTGGTGTGGTTTCAACCGGAACACTGATTTTCAAAGAGGGCTTATCCCATCTATCATATCGAAAATCCATACTGAACTTCTTGAGTATTAGTTAACATTTTACAAGCTAAGAACTTTGTAATTAAGAACAAAAACTGTCAATTAAGTGTTAACGCAAGAGACTATGCTTACGTTACAGAACTTTCATTCTCAAAGACTGAAAAGCTTTACTTTGATATCTACATAATTGTGTTTATTATTGGAGACTATAACATGGACAGTTCACTCAATTGTCATTGCAATATAAACTTTTTCTTTTTCAGGAATTATGACATGTTATTGAATTCTGATATGATTTGAACTGCATTATTTTATTTAACTATCTTTTATTTACAGGCCGAGGGTATTATTGGTGAAGTTTAAAATTTTTTTTAAATCTCTGATTTTGTTCAACCCGCTTCTTCTGGTAATTTTTAAAAATTGAAAGGAGGGGAGTGATGTCATAATGTATATGACATTTATTTCATAAATTCTAAGGGGTTTTGCAATAGGCAAACTCTACACATCCCCTTCAATTATTTGTGTATGTTACACATTTTTCCAAATCAAGGAGGCAGGTTTTTCTTACGCTTCAAGTTAACTAATATCTGTTTGTTGGGGAAATTCACCAATGTAGGACTCACACGTCGCTGGACTCACAGCAAATGAGAGGGCCTTGGTAGGGGGGAGCGGTCCCTGTTAGGGGGGGGGGGGGTGCAAAGCACGGGTCAGGAAAAGAGGAGAAGAGAGATGGAAGTGAGCAGGATGGTGTGGCTGGATGCTAAGGTGGACTAACGGTGAGAAACCAAAAAGACGAAGGAGACCGGAGAAAGGATCGGAGGTAACTCTGATACAGTCCGCTGACAAGCCGATATACGCCCCTGACGATGTACGCCCTTGACAGAGGTATCCCTAGCCCAGACAGCAAACTGTGAGTCTTTTAAACTTTCCTTACTTACCCTCGGCCAGATATTTACTTTTATTAGGATTTCAACCGGCTTTGTGCTTGGTTTTGAGGAAGTTAAATAACTATTTAATTGTATGTTTAAATTGCTTGCTTATTTCTTAATGTTTTGCATTGTATTAATAAATGGTTGCGTTATCTATCGAGCACCTCTCTGTGGTTCTTTGCTATTTGCATGCATTTCCATTGTACTTCACTATACGATCTAATAGGCCCATGGGCCTTACGGCAGTTACATTGTTAGATTTGGCGGGGAAAACGACACATTCGGCTCGAATCCAATGTGACATCCCTTTCATCTGAAACAACCTGGCTTGAAACGCAACAACAGAAACTGTTTTGCAAGTTTCTTGCAAATCGTACCAACCGGTACGGGATATGGTTATTGTCTACCAAACACATAAAATATTTGGCAGAAACCTAACTATAACTATGGAGAACGGAAGAATGTCGTGACGCCACAGCAACAACGTACTATTTTGACCGGACTGCGAGGTTTTCGGACATTTTCATTTCTTAATATTTAAATAACTAATTTTTTTAAAGAACTTTTGTTTGAATATTTGGAATCAGAAAGAAATTCTTCATAGATAAAAACTAATTTCACTCGTTTTTAAATAATGCGGGACTTGTCCATTCTGTCTTGAATTCAAGATTTACCTCCTCAATTTTTCTCTTAGTTTTGAACGAAGTCGAAGTGTTTTTCCAATATCTATAATAATAAAACAAGCTGTGTGTCTGTCTGTCTGTGGCTCAGTGGATCTATAGAAACCTACTTAAAATTTTAAAATTGGAGTAGAGCTCTGAAATTTTCAGGATAAGTAGTTTTGGCCTTCTAAATGAATCACAAACAGAATGTTAAAATTTTAATTAGTTCTTTTTTAATTAATTAATAAATATGTTACAAAATAATATCTAATAGGGCAACAGCTCTGAAATTTTTAACATAAGTAGTTTTGACCTTTTAATCGGACTTTTAAAAAACAAAATTTTAAATTTTTATTTTGTTCTTTTTTAATTAATTTTTTTGATTAATTAATAAACATTTTACAAAACGATTACTAATGGGGCTACAGCTCTGAAATTTTCAACATAAGTAGTTTTGGCCTTTTAATTGGGCTTTTAAAAAACAGAATTTTAAATGTTTTTTTTTTTTTTTAATTAATTTTTTTAATTAATTAATAAACATTTTACAAAACGACTACTAATAGGGCTACATTTTTGAAATTTTCAATATAAATAGTTGTGGCCTTCTAATTGGATTTTTGAAAAACAGAATTTAATTTTTTTTAAATTAATTAACAAATATTTTACAAAACGATTTGTAATTGGGTTACATTTGCGAAATTTTCACCACAAGTAGTTTTGGCCTTCTAATTGGACTGACAAAAAAAAATTTAAAATTTTAATTTGTTTTTCAATTAATTTTTTCACAAAAAGCGACTTCAAACAGGCCTAGATCTCTGAAAGTTTCAACATAATTAGTTTAGCCTCTAATTTTGCTTTCCAGAAACACGTGTTAAAATATTCTTAAAGGAGTGTTGTTTATTGTATTAACGGGGAATTTTTTTTCTCGGCAAGGGAGAACCTTCCAATATTAAGTCTTTACGTAGCCATTAGATTTTAGTGAGTGAAGCGAGCTTATGATTCCATAGCAATGAACCTTTTAACGAGTGAAATAAGCCTGTGTTTATTTGTCCATGAACTTTTCAGCGAACGAAGCGAACTCGATTTTGCGTAGCGATGAACCTTCCTACGAACTAAGCGCCAAAAACTGGGTCCTATATACGAATGACAGATTTCCACAACGCGAGGCCTCACAGCTAGCTAAAATATTGCACATGTTGAAATTTTGTAGCGAAGCAAGGGTATTTAGTTAGTAGTATATATTCTGTCAAAAGTAAAGGCGAGATGCGTTTTAAAAAGCTCCCGCAGCTGCGAAAAGTTTTACAATGAAAGATGCAATCTACCTCAATCAGGAGAGAAGAGAACAAGGGGCATCAAGAAAAGAACCATGCAACTGAGTTTGTGACGCATGGGGGGCCCACTACTATAGCGTATTCTGACTGTTTCGTATATCAACTGCGAAGACGCCAGGGGGTGCTATTGACGCTGATTTTAAAATGATATATTTGAGAACAGTATAACCAGTCGTTCATTCTACTCATCTTTCTGGGTTTTAATTATTTTTCGTGTTTGGTTGGTTGTTTTCAGATTATCTATCACCGTCAGCAACACGAGGGCTATAATGCGCCGAAACATTCGTCATTAGACAAGCCAATATATATTTACAAACACCTACACCTTACACGGGACTGGAATCCGCAACCTCGCGGTCTAGAGGTTAGCACCCTAACCACTGGTCGTATATCGACTGTTCGTATAACCAGTAGAGGTTAGCACGCTAACCACTATACCGTTTGATCGACTTTTCGGGTTTGAGTATACGCAGTAAGTGGACGCTGATTTTAAGTTGAGAATAGTCTTACCAATGCACCCTAGCCTTTCGTCCTGGGCTGGGTAGTCCGGCCGTGGCGAGTAAAGACTTTATGCCGGATGGCTTCCAACGAGACGGTGCTTATCTTTTCGTTACCAGTGCACCCTACTAATCTTTCTGAGTGTCTCCGTGTTTTCCTTATTTTTAGGGTTTGAAATTAGCAGTAAGCTTACAATGCAATGGATTTTACCAACAAAAGTGAATCTTAATACCATTTATTTCTTTATTAATTTATTTTTAAGTTGAGTTACTTAGAACTTGAAGTGCTTATCCACGAGATAACCATGGTAAGCTCATCCCTGCCCTAGTGAAGTCTTTCATAACTCTTCCAATAACCTTCGTACCTTTCCTTTATACATTTCATACCTTTCCAACCAAAAAGTTTAACTTACACTCATGCCTCGTACTTTTTAATGACACGTAAAAAATCGGAAGTTTTTACCCATCATGAAAATCAAACTCTTATTTTACGAATCGACTCTAAATTTTGGCTGGGTTTATACGAGTGATTTATACGAGGAGGCCAGGGCCCTACAAGGGCTGTAGTGCCGATGATGATGATGATTATACGGCATCAATCTTGTGAATTAATGTGTCATGATACTGGCAATTTGTTGGTACCAATTTGAAAAAAGATGAAAGTTGATGGGAGAGTCCCGATTTTAGTTCCTGCTGGCACATTATTTTGAGGGGTGTGAAAGATTTGACTAATGGTTTATATTTTAACTCTTTCGTGTCTCACAACTGCCCTCTCTCTCTCTTTCACCAGAATTGTGGCGAAGAAGAAATAATTCCTGAGGTTTTACCTGATCTTGAAGCGACAAACTGGAAAAGGAAGGCAGGTTCCTTGCCCACTGAATACACATTAGAAGAATACGAGAGGAAGTATCGCTGACAGATATCTTGGTGACATCCAATGAAGGATGTGAAGTTTCTTCAAAGCTCAAGAAACATGGATGGGGAAGAGAACTTAAACCTAGTGTCCTCAGAGGTGGGTCCACAGTAGAAACTCCTGAAAGCGACATCAAAACTGCCAATTAGATATCCAAAATATCGAGTTCCAAGGACAAATTCTTAAATGCGATATAAATACTTTATTTTGAAATTATCTAAGGTTTAATTCCTGGTCAGTTTCGTTAAACTGACCAGGAATTAAATTTCATAAAATAAAAGCGTGGGAATGGGGAAAGGGGGGCGGGGGATAATTTTCAACAGTTTGTATTTCGTCCCACTGGCACTGAACGAATGAGTAATGAAGTTTCATATTATGCAAAAGCTGACAAAAGGTTTCGTGCAATTCTCATCAAAAGTACTCAGCTATGCCATTATGTTTTGTGAGCTGGAATATTTTTTACCTGATTTTTTCTAACACGTCATATTTTTTTGGGGAAAGTGTAGCTTATTTATCTAATAAACGAAACAATTATGTGTATAAACATAGACCTTATCAATTACAATCTTATAATGACATTGGACGATATTGTCTAATATTATTATATAAGTAGATCATCCATAGTTATTCCACGGGATGACGTCCATGGACATGAGCAGGCCCTGATCATTGCCTAGGCCCACAAGGCCCGGGCCTTGGGCCCATGATTTTAGGGGGCCCCAAAATATGCTTTAAACCTATAACTTTTCTTTCACAAAAGCTATGTAAAAATCTTTTATAATCTGTATAAAAGAATTTTAACATAAAAATCATTTTGTATTGATCTTGAACCGTCTTTGGTATCTCAGACTATATTTATTCAAATAAACCAAACCATCATTTAAAAGCGTAAATAACAAGCTTTCCTGAAAGATAGAGACAAAAATTGAAATTCTTGACGAATTTATTGTAAAATCAGCAAATGTCGACTCTGAAGTTATGAGTAATGCTGCAGATATTGTTGTCATGGATTTTACTATACCATTGTGATCGTGTAATGCAATACTACATTACAAAGTTTTTCCTGTTTTGATTTATAAATTTGATTGTTTAAAATGTGTTTCTTTATTTGTGATAAACAAATTAACTTTTAGAAAACTATAAATTAACATTATTTATCAACTTTTTCGATATTTAATATTAATTCATTTTGAGTATGTGTCAAGCCCATTTCCAATAAATCTTGCATTTGAAAAAGGGGCCCCCGAAATTGTCCAGGCCTTGGGCCCCAACTTGTCATGATCAGGCCATGGACATGAGGACATCCTCGTTATTGTTTGGTTTTAATTAAAACTTTAGGTTATAATATGATATTGCTAAGTTGATATGTGCACAACTAATACTATCAAATAAGCAATTAATAGCAAGTATTTTATTATATTTATCCTGTTATTAAAGTTTTTCCCGTCAATACTGCTCATGCGAAACACATGGAAAAAATCATACTTTTCAGCAATTGCAAAAAAAAAAAAAAAAAAAAAAAATGGCTCTAATGATTTTGATCAAAATATCTATGGTAATGCCTCCTAACGTGTTCTAAACATCCCCACCTCCAAAATAAATGTAAAAAATTCTATAAAAGTATAAAATGTTTAAAAACTCTTCCTTTGAGCATCTTCTCCTCTGTTTCACTTACATGAAAGGATATTGTACAAATTATCAGAAAGTATTATATCGCCCCCTTTTTTTTGTGTGTGTATGTGTATGTATGTGTGCAAATCTAAAAATTATAGACAAATATATCGCAGAACAGATATTTCTTTTCAAATGAATGAAAATATGAAAATGGTAATAACACTACTCTACGTCAAATTTAAATGTAGTGGCCAGTATTATAGTGTAATTAAAAGTGTGAGGAGCCTTTGAAAATGATGATTGAGTAAACTAAATAAATGAGTTTAAACTTATAGAATTTGCAGGAAAAGACGAAGTCCTATTTGTAGGATAAAAATTCATATGATAAAAATACAAAGTGAAATTTATGTGATTATATTTTTCTAATATTATTGGAATTTTTCTTGAACTAAAGACATTAACAAGAATCTTTCTATACTAAGCACGAACCAAAAATTTTAGATCCAGAGTTTATAAGGGAATTTCTATACATTTTTAAGCAGTGAAGGCTGAAATACAATTTATTAAACCTTAAATCCTTGATTTGCGTTAGTAATGAATAAGCTTAAAAATTTAATTTTTTAGCAATTTTCATTTTTAAATCGTTTATCTCAATTTCGATTTTGTGTATGGGATGAGTGTTTGGCCTGCCGGTAAAATCTGCGGAGGTCTAAGTAACCCACTTGTGGTTATACGATTTAAGTTTTTTATTTCAAAATAACGAAAAATTTCTGATTTTGTTCATTTGGATGGAAAGTACGGCATGCGACAACTCACCGTTGAAAAGTTAAAAAAATTTTTAGACTAAAAATTTGTTGAAATGTGCCTCCTTTTCAACTATGTATTTACAATAGTCTTGAAAAAAATAGGAAGGGAAAATAAAATAATTGAAAATCTTGTATTAAAGCATTATTAAACATTCCACTGTTAAAACCACAATAAATAATACGTTGGATCATGCAAATATCCAATTATGATTCTTTGAATCCGATGTAATAGTTTCAAATTGAGTGTCAGCTGTATTACAAATCGGATATTAGGAAATAAAAGCTCTTCATAAAATTTTGAAGACTTTGCCTATGAGCCAGGCACGGTAAAAAAAAAAAAAAAAAAAAGGAAAAAAAAAAAAAAAGTGGAAAAAAAAAGGAAAAAAAAAAAAGAAAACGTCAATTGATTAAGAAAATTTTACTTGTAATTATACTCCAGGTAGCAACGTTAATAAAAGATTAGAATAATAATTTAGCCAATTCTTTTGGTGGAAAGTTCATACAGGGGGTACAAGAGTTGCACTACAAACCACTAGCCAAATCTTTTTTCATTGTCAAATAAAGTGAAGAAATTTTTTCCCTGATAAATTAATCTTTTTCCCCCCCCCCCCTTTCTTCTTTTTTCGAGAGTGGGTTTTCCAATGCTTATCAATCCATTCTTTTGGAATTTAAATTTAACATCATCATTGCACATTAATTCGCACAATTGACAATGAAAACGTGGTTTATGTCATTAATGATGTAAATTGATTTGTAATGTAATTTTGACAAATTTGTCTGTTGTTTGCAAATTCGAATGAAAAGAATTATGGGAGATTATAAGAAAACCCACTCTCATGGAAAAGCTGGAGCAGAATTAAGCAGGGGAGAATTATTGTTTACACTATGTGTTTACTCAGTAAATAAATATATGCACAATTTCCTACATGAAAGGACATTACTTTTACTGTAATTGGCTCTTACACTAATAGTAAAGTAGGCTTTACATTAATAACTAGCATTTAGATTAATTTATCCGTTTTTGGCATATTTTTTTTATAATTAAAATAATTTATTCCCAATGGTTTATCAATTCAACGACAACATTATGAAGATATTAGTTCTCAATGAACATTATTGCTCACCTGTTCCATTTTTGTTGCCACTTTCTCGGGGGAAAAATTGTGAAGCGTCGATGTTCCTCAATATAGGGGAGACCAGAAAAGAGGGAAGTACCCTGGTCGCGACATCAGTCAAGCAGCAGTTATTGCTCGAAGCTACGCCGCCGATAGATTGTGGAGTTGCGAAAGCACTTGCGGCGCGAATTGTTGCTGCGTTGCGGGGCTGTCGTTCGTTCTGTACAGCTGGAAATGAAACATTAATTTGCTTATTTATTCAGTTTCATCATCAGCAATATTATAAAGAGCGAAGGAATGGAATTTAACTTTGATAATTTAACCAACTGACTTCTTCATCCTGGGAAGTAAATATTCATTAAAACAATAAATTAGAATTCATGGGGTTCCGGCTGACTATTTCTACAACTACCAAACGCTTAACACAGGTACATAGCTTCGTAAATTAGAATAATGGGAAGGCTATAAGGTCAAAGAGTTATCTTGCAAACCTCTCTCTCCAATCCCACCTCACCAACGAGAAGACGAGGCCACGGTCTATTTATTGCGCACCAATCTCATAATCGTACAGGTACACATCTGTATTTAAGAGGCACCATCAGGACCAAATCCACGATCTCCGGATCATGAGCTTAGTACCTTTAACCAAACGAATCCAAATTGGGGTAGTCGTCCTTCTGAACTTGCAAGTTCTACTTTAAAATATTAGTAGATAAGATGATGATTATGATAGTTTATATCGAATTGATAAACTAGCTGTCAATTGGATTTCAGAATTTTCTTTCCGTGTAAAAAACCTCCCTGAAAGCAGTCTCTAAGAGTCTACAAAATATAGCTTTGGACTAGCTATTGAGTAATACACGGTGTCCAGGGTCGGTCTGGGTCACCTCTGAGGGCGGTGGACCAACATTCGAGAGGGCGCCTTACCACTTCTCACACCAAGCTCGTAGCCAGGTTTCCTTTTCGGGTGGGGGATGGGGGGGGGGGGGAGGGTATGGTCGAATTTCGGTGGGGAGAAGGGTGTCCCGGGGGTCCCCTCCCTTTCAACGGCCCTGTCCCACACCAATGAATAATATCACTCATTTTCCATGAGCCACTGCGGTATGACGGTTAATTAGGACTACCCGTGATGCCGCAATATGGCACATTTCCAGACGTATAGAAATGAACAAAATTGAGTGAAAGCCTTTGTTTTTATGTATAAATTTTCATGTTACAATACAAAACACAAATTGCTCATAATGATAACTAAGAAAGATACAAGAGATCTCTCTCGTTCTCTCTCTCGATTGAGAGAGAGAGAGCGATACCAGTGGCGGCTGGTGCAGGGGGCCAGGGGGGGGGGCCCGGGCCCCCTCACTTTTTTTAGACCCTGTGTGATGTCACGATGCGAACTCTATTTCATTACTAATTGAATTACATAGCTTTTCTAGGTGTGGCAACGCGAAAATCTGTTTGTGTTTCAGTTCGTGTTTGTGTTTTTTTGCGTGAAATAAAGTAGAGCCGTTAAGTTTACGTCTGAGTTAGCTCTATTATTTATCTAAATATTTCAGAACTAGGTGAGCCTTGGGTTCTAGTTGAAAAGATAAATTAATCCGGGTCAATATAGACTTGTTTCTGCAGTGTAGAAAGTTCGTAACTGTTTTATAGAAGAGCAATTCTTCACATCTGGCGTCCGCGACAGGACTGGTAAGCGTCATTATGTTTAAATCTGTTAAAGGCTTTAAAAAGGAAGACTTAATTTACTTGTGCCAAGAGATTAACGAGGACTTACCGTTGAAAGTTACCATATCTACACTGAAAGATGTTATTCTAAACAGTAAATGCTATACAGAAGATCCGGACTTTGTTTTAGCCGTGTTAGCCACAACTGTTTCTGAAAGGCAGGAAAAGGAAGAAGAGGCTAAAATTCAAAAACTTCAAGAAGAGAAAGAAAGAAAACTTGAAGAAGACAGAAAGCGTCAAGACGAAGAGAAAAATCGCCAAGACGAAGAGAGAAAGCGTCAAGACGAGGAGAGAAAGCGCCAAGTCGAAGAGAGAGAACGGCAAAGACAACATGAGTTGGAATTAGCGAGATTAAATTCCCTGAAAGCTTTAGATGCTCAAGAAAATGATCAATCTACAGAATCAGGTAGTGTAAAAAAGAAATTTCACTTACCTAAGTTAGAATTACGTCCTTTTTCTGGAGATTTAAAGGACTGGTTACCATTTTGGAGCCAGTTCGAACATGTTCATAATGATATAGATATAGCACCAGAAAATAAATTTCAGTATTTAGTGCAAGCAACCGTTAGCGGATCGCGCGCTCGGGAGGTAGTGGAAAGTTTTCCGCCAACCGGCGCCAACTACGCCAAAGCTGTAGAATCTTTAAAATCGCGTTTTGGTCGAACTGATTTACTAGTGGAATTCTATGTCCGCGAGCTTTTAAAATTGGTTTTGGAAAACGCTTCGCAAAGTTCTACTGTTAATATATGTGCTCTGTATGACCATTTGGAGTCTCAGATCAGGGCATTAGAGACACTTGGCGTAACAACGGATAAAAGTGCTGCTCTGCTTCATCCTTTGGTTGAATCAAGCTTACCGGAAGATACACTAAGAGTGTGGCAAAGACAAAGAAGTCCTGATTTCAGCCACAGTGGGGAACCGCAAGAAAGGCTTAGTAGCTTACTAAAATTTTTAAAATCTGAAGTTGAATCAGAGGAAAGAATTTGTTTGGCGATGCAAGGTTTCGGCTTGAACAAAAATAAAGACAGTAATGGGTCTAGAAATAAGAAATTTGAAACAAGAGTGAAACAGAATAAAACACCCACAGCCGCCGGTCTTTTTAACAATCCTCATACTCAAGAAACCAGAAAGTCGTGTGTATTTTGCGAGAAAACTCATTCCAGCTCAGACTGTTTTTCTGCACAAAGGATGAGTTTACCTGAAAGACAAAAGATTTTAAGGGAGAAAAATTGTTGTTTTGCCTGTCTGGTTCCCGGTCACCCCGTCCGAAAATGCCGTTCATTTTTGAGATGCGTAATTTGCGGGAAGAAGCATGTTCCCTTAATGTGCGAAACAAATGAGTCAAGGAAAAGTGATTTCAAAATGACAGACGAAGCTGAAGTTGTCAACGAGGTCAACATGTCTAACCTGAGTGTGGGTCCTAAAGTGTTTTTACAGACTCTAAAGTGCAAGCTCATATCAGATAAGAAAGACATAGTCGTGCGAATTGTTCTGGACACCGGCTCACAAAAGTCTTATATTGTAAAGAGTCTTGCTGAAGAAATGGAATATGCACATGTAAGGAAAGAAACTCTAGTACATTCACTGTTTGGCGGGATTAAATCCAAAGAATTTGTGCATACATGTTACAGAATTAGATTGAAAAATATTAAGAACAATTGTGCGTGCAACTTTGAAGCATTGGATCAAGAAACTATATGTAATGATGTATCACCTGTGAATTCAGGGCCTTGGTTAAAAGAGCTTCAAGAAATGAATATAACATTAAGTGATGTTGGAGAAAAGGAACATCCAGTGCAAGTACTTATAGGAGCTGATCTTTTTGGAAAGATTTTAACCGGTCAGCGTAGGGTCCTATCAAGCGGATTAGTGGCCATCGAAACTTTGCTTGGATGGACTTTGTTAGGGAAAGTTCCTGAAAGTGCAGTAACGTCAAGCAATGCCATGTTGGTGACATCACTTTTCGTTAAAGAATTTGACATTTCAGATTTCTGGAAGTTGGATTCTATTGGGATCAAGGATTCTATTGAGAAGCTCTCTAAGAAAGAGCAAGAAGATTTGACTGCTGAAAATTTTCTTCGAACTGTTAGGTACAACAAAGAAAATTGCTATGAAGTTCACTTACCTTGGTTGGATGACTCTGTACCTTTACCGAACAATTTTGAACAAGCTAAAAGAAGATTAGACACCACAACCAAGAAATTATTTCAGGAAAATTTGTACGACAACTACGAAGACATATTTTTAGAATGGCTACGTGAAGGAATTATCGAAGAAGTACCAGTTGAAGATAAAGATTTGCCTGCAAATTACCTACCTCATAGGCCTGTTATCAAAGTTAGTAAGACAACTCCAATTCGCCCGGTTTTTTATGCATCTGCTCGAATAAAGGGACATCCGTCACTAAATGACTCCCTATATAGCGGGCCAAACTTGATTGAGTTGATTCCTGATATTTTGCTGCGGTTTCGAGAAAAGAAGATTGGCGTAATCGCAGACATAAAGAAAGCCTTTTTGCAAATTTGCCTTTGTAGAGAAGACCGTGACTTTGTGAGATTTCTGTGGTGGACAAATAAAGCTTGTGAAGACTATAGATTTTTTCGTCATGCCAGAGTAGTTTTCGGCGTTCGCAGCAGTCCATTTCTATTAGGAGCTGTATTGAAGTACTATCTCGAACAGAATGCTGATATTGATCCTTTTGTAACTGGATGCCTTTTGAAGAGCTTTTATGTGGATAATCTTGTAACCAGTGTCCACAATGAATTAGATTTGCAGCGATTAACGAGTACTTCTAATGAGTTAATGAAGAAAGGTGGTTTTATTCTGCGAGATTGGGAGTCCTCATCTTCACTAACAGAAGAAGGAGGATCTAATACAGAGGATCTTCTAGGCCTTCAATGGAATAAAACTAAAGACTGTTTTTCGTTAAATATCAACTGGTTGAAAGAAGTAAATGTCAAAAACATCACCAAACGTACTATATTATCTGTTACTCACAAAGTGTTTGACCCTTTTGATTTTGCCTCACCTGTAATGCTTTGTCCCAAGATTATGCTACAAAAAACCTGGAAATTATCGTTTGGATGTGACGAACTAATCACTGGACCCCTTCGACAAGAATTTTTACAATGGTTTAGGGAACTAAAAGAATTGGAGAACATTAACATTCCTCGCTGGATCAAAGTTACTTCAGAAAATATGAAGGCCTTCTCCATTCATACATTTTGCGACGCAAGTAGAGATGCATATGCCACCGTTACGTATCTTGTACAAAAGGGAGAATGTGAAATGCTGCATTTTTTAGTCTGGAGATCCCGTATATCTTTTCTAAAAGTTAAGACAATTCCAAGGTTGGAGCTGCTTGCTGCATTGGTGGGAGCAAGATTAACGAAATCAGTGTTAGATGCTCTTGGATCGACGGATATTAGATGTTTTTATTGGAGTGATTCTACTTCCGTTCTTACTTGGATCACTAAAGATGAAAATTGGTCTATTTTCGTGAATAACAGAGTTCAAGAAATACGGAATATCAGCCAAGCATCTTCTTGGCGTCATATTTCTGGATTTGACAATCCTGCAGTTTTGCCCTCCCGAGGATGCAAAGCAAGTACTTTAATGAAAACCAAATGTTGGTGGGAAGGGCCAGAATGGCTTAGTTCATTTGAAGACTGGGACAGCATCTGCAATGACAATACTATTCATCCAATTAGGCGGAAGTTTAATCCCCCTTCTTCACCCTGGTGGGGTGAATGGTGGCAGAGGCTAATTGGTATTCTAAAAAGTCTTTTGAGAAGAATACTTGGAAGAGCAAGTTTGACTTACGAAGAATTAGTGACTGTTATTTGTGATTGCGAATCTGTTATCAGCTCACGCCCTTTGACTTACATCGACGAATGTGACTCAGAATTTGTTCCACTTACCCCTGCCATGTTTCTTCGGGATATCAAGCTCTCTGGTGTTCCAGACTGTGATGCTGCTGATCATAAAAGTCTTAACCATCGCATCAAATACAGGCTAGCTTTGCAGAAAGACATTAGAAAAAGGTTCAGGTCCGAATATCTTGGATCTTTGATAAGGAGGTCAGAAAAGACTAAAACTTCGAAGATTGCTCCCGGGGATATTGTTCTCATAAAAAGTGACAACGCTAATCGAATCGACTGGCCACTGGGAAAAGTGATAGAAATGCTGCCAGGGAAAGATGGTGTGTGTCGACTCATCAAACTTAGAACTTCGCGTGGAGAAATTCTGCGTCCGATTTAGCGCGTCTTCCCTTTAGAGATTTCTTCCAGCGAATCGCCTTTTCCAATAGATAAAAACGCACTATCTACGAAAGTTGCCTCTATGAAGGATGACATTCCTAAGTGTTCTGGTGATAACTCCATCGACTCTGCAATTGTTCAAACTAAGACAAGGCTAGGTCGAACTGTAAAAATTCCCGAAAGGTTGGATCTCTAATAGAGTTGTTGAGTTGTGGAACTTTCCACTACTCAAGGTGGGAGGATGTGATGTCACGATGCGAACTCTATTTCATTACTAATTGAATTACATAACTTTTCTAGGTGTGGCAACGCGAAAATCTGTTTGTGTTTCAGTTCGTGTTTGTGTTTTTTTTGCGTGAAATAAAGTAGAGCCGTTAAGTTTACGTCTGAGTTAGCTCTATTATTTATCTAAATATTTCAGAACTAGGTGAGCCTTGGGTTCTAGTTGAAAAGATAAATTAATCCGGGTCAATATAGACTTGTTTCTGCAGTGTAGAAAGTTCGTAACTGTTTTATAGAAGAGCAATTCTTCACACCCTGGTTCCACTTATATATACTTGATAATCTTGTTTTGTTGTGGAATTTTTGTAAAATATTCAAAAAATGCAAGACAAATCGGTTAAGCAGTTATTAATTTCACAATATTTACTATTGTGAGTGGAGCAATAGCTCTCTTTCCACAAACTAGTGAAAAGGGCAATCAACGGCAACCATTTCAATAAAAACACACTCTTTCCATCTCTCCTTTAAAGACCCCATCATAATGACCTTGAAGTCTACCCGGGAAAACGAAATTCTTTCAGTCGGGGGATAAACGATCTCAATTGGTTGTGTATTTTTTTTTTTTTTTTTTTAATCTTAATTATCATAAAAGTATAATTTTTCTTTTTAATTCATTCGATTTTAGAGGCGATTAGGTATATAAGTTATACAGCAAGCAAGATTTTGCTGTCCCCCTATCTTATTTCAACATCTAATTGCCATTAATATAATAGACAACAATGGTAATCATAACACCCTCTCATCTCCCCTGATTCATGTCTAAATCTGCTTCTGAATGTGTAGATAGCAGACATTGGACCCATTTATATCCTCTGCATCTTATTACTTTGACCTAGCAATGAAACCTCATTTTATGGGTAGCAAAAAAACAAGATTTTTGTTTGTTTGTTGAGCAAATGAAATATTATTTTAAGTATTTTAATCCATATAAATGCGTTTGCCATCCCCAACACAGAATACTCCAATATTATTATCTATAATAATAAAACAAGCTGTGTGTCTGTCTGTCTATCTGTCTGTCTGTCTATCTGTCTGTCTGTCTGTGGCTCTGAGGATCTATAGAAACCTACTTAAAATTTTAGTAGAGCTCTGAAATTTTCAGCATAAGTAGTTTTAACCTTCTAATTTTATGCATAACAAACAGAATTTTAAAATTTTAATTAGTTCTTTTTTAATTAATTTTTTTTAATTAATTAATAAATATATTATAAAACGATATCTAATAGGGCTACAGCTCTGAAATTTTCAACATAAGTAGTTTCGGCCTTTTAATCGGACTTTTAAAAAACAGAATTTTAAATTTTTATTTTGTTCTTTTTTAATTAATTTTTTTAATTAATTAATAAACTTTTTATAAAACGATTACTAATAGGGCTACAGCTCTGAAATTTTCAACATAAGTAGTTTTGGCCTTTTAATTCAGCTTTTAAAAAACAGAATTTTAAATTTGTACTTTATTCTTTTTTAATTAATTTTTTTAATTAATTAATAAACATTTTACAAAACGACTACTAATTGGGCTACAGCTCTGAAATTTTCAACATAAGTAGTTATAGCCTTCTAATTAGACTTTTGAAAAACAGAATTTAAAATTTTCATTTAGTTTCTTTTTAATTAATTTTTAGAATTAATTAATTAATTAATTAATTAATTAATTAATATTTTACAAAACGATTTCTAATAGGGATACAACTCTAAAAATTTCAACATAAATAGTTTTGGCCTTCTAATTGGACTTAAGAAAACAGAATTTTAAATTTTTGTTTAGTTCGTTATTAATTAATTTTTTTAATTAATTAATATATATATTACAAAACGATTTCAAATAGGACTACAGCTTTGAAATTTTCAGCATATATAGTTGTGGCCTTCTAATTAGATTTTTGAAAAACAGAATTTAACAATTTTTTTTTTTAATTTTTTTTTTTTTTTTTTTTTTTTTTTTTTAAATTAACAAATATTTTACAAAATGATTTGTAATTGGGCTACATTTCTGAAATTTTTAACACAAGTAGATTTAGCAATCTAATTGGACTGACAAAAAGAATGTTAATATTTTAATTTGTTTTTCAATTAATTTTTTTACAAAAAGCGACTTCGAATAGGCCTAGATCTCTGAAAGTTTCAACATAAGTAGTTTTAGCCTCTAATTTTGCTTTCCACAAACAAGTTTTAAAATAATCTTAAAGGAGTGTTGTATTATTGTATTAACGGGGAATTTTTTTTTTCTTGACAAGGGAGAGGCTTCCAATATTAAGTCCTTACGTAGCAATTAGATTTTAATGAATGAAACGAGCTTATGCTTAGCAGCAATGAACCTTTCAGAGAGCGAAGCGAGCCTATACTTGCATAGCAATGAACCTTTTAACGAGTGAAATAAGCCTGTGTTTATTTGTCCATGAACTTTTCAGCCAACGAAGCGAGCTCGATTTTGCGTAGCGATGAACCTTCCTGC
Source organism: Linyphia triangularis (assembly GCA_963978545.1). Lineage (NCBI taxonomy): Eukaryota > Metazoa > Arthropoda > Arachnida > Araneae > Linyphiidae > Linyphia > Linyphia triangularis. The sequence goes on along the minus strand of OZ021726.1, from coordinate 27,559,740 downwards.
GAGCGAAGCGCCAAAGACTGGGTCCTATACACGAATGGCAGATTTCCGCAACGCGAGTCCTCACAGCTAGCTAAAATATTGCACATGTTAAAATTTCGTAGCGAAGCACGGGTATTTAGCTAGTTTAAATAATAAAACTTCGTTTTAGTCCTCTTGAAGGTATTAACGAATTTACTTTTCCCCAAATGTAAAATTCATAATTTAAATTACAATTCACGTTAGTCACTTAATAGGATTTGATGGTGGATGAACTTGTTTCGAATTGATATAAATTTATTTGAGGTAAAAATATTAGGGTAAAAAAAAGGTTTCTTTATGACCTATTACTTACAAATAACATACATATTTAATAGCAATCCCAATTTTGAAAACTTTTCTGTCCCCTCCAAAAAACAAACACTGGATCCACATTTTATTGCAAAAATTAGCATAAAACCCTTGGTCCCAGTTTTATTTTAAATTTAAACTAATGCATTGATACACTTGTTAACGAGATTTATTTGTTTCATTTTTATATCAAATTTGCATGAAACAAAGAATTTTGTTGAATTGAATTTTTAAAATCTTGTCCTTGATGTGCTGCAACATTAATTATCTTTAACTTATTCAGTTGCCTGAAATATCCATTTCTATAAGGATAACAAAATAAACGAATTTTTTTCTGGTACATTCCACAAGTTTTTTTTAAACAAAAGGGCTTTAGACTGAACAACCACAATTTTTAAGAAATAAAAATATAAGATTGAAAATATTTTTCTGTTGAGTAATGAAATTTTTGACTGAAATATTAATGAATCAATATGGTTTAATTTTATGTTTAAATGAATAATTTAAAACCCATACTATACTTTTTCTAAAAATTTCACCAATTTTTTTCACTTCATTTTTAATTTTCAAAAACCATGAGTCATGAAGTTCAAAAGGAATGGGATATGGGGTTAATTTTCAAAAAGGCAATGACTCAAAACGAAATGCTGCAATGTTAAATTTGTTATAATCATTCGTTTCATTAAAATTTATTTGGATAATTAGTTTAATTTTTCTTACAGTTTTGTTTGTATGTGCATTTGAATAACATTTATTTAATTGCATGGAATTCATGTGTATTTTGAAATTTGCTTCCCCCTTTCCCCCCTCCCTAAAAAAAACATGACATTTTTAATTCGGGCCCCCTCACTTTTACTACTCACGAGCCGCCACTGAGCGAGACAGAATATTACAATGAATATATTTTTTTTCCAAATTAACCCTTGGTTAGACGCGCGACCTTTTGTCTTGCGGTTAGTCGTGTGGGACTCAAATTTCCCCCAAATTCAAATATTCATGCATAACATTAAATTCGTGACTAAATATCAAAGTAAGTTGGTATTTTATTTAAAAACACAACATTATTGAACAGAATAAAGTAAGAATTAAAAAATATTTTTGAAATAACTTGAAAAAAATTGTACGAATGCTTTGATCCCGGGCTGCCCTACCATCAATTTATCAATAGATTGATAAATTGGTTGTAGGGAACCATTGTCAACCGCGCAAACTAACAAAGGGTTAAAACACGATCTATATATTTAATAGGCAATACGTTTTTTGGGGTTAGTCCGTCCGCCTAAACCGCTCAACCAATTTCAATGATCAAGGTGTCATTTTAAAGGAAATAAGCTGTAGATTTGCCAAAACGTACCAAAATAATTTATTAACACTTTATTAATTAGTTAAATTTCAATATTTTTCATCATTAAGCTACTACAAAGCCTCAATGATTTTGAATATATGATTGGCAACATCCTTATGTATGTAAACAACAAACCGGCTGCTCGGGGGTTCAACCAACCAACCAATCGTTGCTAATTTTAAAGCTATCCTTATATGTAAACAACAAACCCGTTGCTAATTTTAAAGCTCTTTTTAAACTCTTCGTTTCAAAGTTGATTTTTTCTGTTTTTCTGAAGCATTTTTGTATTAGAGTAATTATTATTTTGAAATATTTCTATTCAGAAAATGCCTCGCGTTGGACGTCGTTCTCCCTTACATATGTAAGCAACAAACCCGTTGCTAATTTTAAAGCTATCCTTACGTATGTAAACAACTGACCGCTGCTAATTTTAAAGCTCTTTTTAAACTCTTCGTTTCAAAGTTGATTTTTTCTGTTTTTCTGAAGCATTTTTGTATTAGAGTAATTATTATTTTGAAGTATTTCTATCCAGAAAATGCTTCGCGTTGGACGTCGTTCTCTAACGGGGCGACTTATCAGAATAAATAAAAGATATTGGGACTTCAATGTTAGGGCATAGCTAATGAAGTTTTAAGTCAGAATGTTGGCGGATAGTATATTTAACTTTCTATTATGAAACTTGCAATTTAGGTGTTTTCTCTATTAGGCCTTACATTAAATTTTTTATGGCTGGCAAACCTATTCGTGCGCAGCAAGATGTTTTAACCACAAATTCAAGCGGCAAAACCGCTCAATCCGAGCGCAGCGAGGCGTTTGGGGGTTGGCGAGCGTTAGCGAGCAGGGGGCGAAGCCCCCTAGTATATTTATAATTTACAATTGATGCAGATTTTTAATGATCATTTAACCTTTTAAGTAGAATACGTTTATCGTTACGAAAAGAAAGAGCTTTATGAACAGTTGTTATTGTCTGAAAATAGTGTCTACCACAGACTTTAACTAATAGCTCAAGAAACAAAAATATAGCAAAAGGTCATAACTGATTTTGATACTGATGAAGAAATTAATTTATTAGGAAAAAAAATTCACTGAGCGAGGTGAGCAGTTATCATTTTCAGTGACTTTGACTTCCCCGAAATGAAATAACTACGAGATTGAATATGGATCTTATTATTTTTTATAATAACTGAAATTGATCGAGAATTTTTTTTTTTTCGTTGTCTTATGAAACTGAGAAAATTAAAATTTCTTAACTGTCTAAAGAATTGGACAGAAAATATATGGAATACGTTAACGGTTAAAAATGTAAATATCCTTAAATATTTTCCCCCTGTATGCAAATGTATTTTTTAGTAATTTCAATAGTAACGTAAAAAATTCCTTTAATAGTTTTTATGAATAGTTTAAAATATTCATGTTAACTAAAATGTTATTAAGTTTTCTTAGTGAGCAGTAGAGTTTATAAAAGAAGAGCTGAGTTTAAAAATTATTTAAAACACTTTGTTAACAAAATTACTAATGTGACGTTCATGTACAAAGGTAAAAAATGGTTTTACTGTCGATAGAGTTAATGTGGTCTTCTGGGTACTATTTTTTATTGCAGCTTCTTCTTAATCCAAAAAATATTTCCCAAGTAACGACTCAATACGAAAAAAATCCGTCTTAAAAAATAAAAAATAAGCTTCGTGTTACCATATTATGTCTTATCTAGGTTATTTTACTTTGACACTTTATCTTTGTCATTTTGCTGTTCTACGTCTTTCGTTGTTATTTTATATTTAAACCTCTGAGTTTAATGTTTAACAAAATTAAAATATTTATATTTATTTTGTTTAAATTATTTTGTATTGTTATTCAACTTTCAATTGATAAAATTTCATTTGAAGTTTAACTTAGTGTAAAAATAAATCGTAAAAGAAAATTGCAGTTAAAATTAGTGAAAAACTAAATTATGCAAAGTGAATGTTACATTAAACATTACGACAGAATGATTTAGATAAACGTATTGTTTACACTTTATGCTCAGCATTTCAATCGGTACGTTGACATTAAATTATTACAGAATTTTTCCCTTTCAAGGGCAAATAATTTAAACTGATAAAAATTTTTTTTAAACGGATTAACCCAGGGATGGCGATTAAGGAGCTAAAGGGAACAGTCACCCTCCCACTCTTTCCATCATACTTTTTTGATGCCTTTAATGATTTATTGTTCAAGAAATCTGCACTATGTTACATGATTTCACAGGGATTGAGGTGCAAAAATTTAAGGACGAGATAAATGTAACTATCGTAAAAGAAAGTTAAAGTATTCATGTCAAAAAACATTATTTTTATCTGGGCGAGTCTTTCTTAGGACTTTAAGCAATAATAATTTGACCAACAATTGACTTACTTGCTCATAATAGGATTTGCATGAAAATTCGGTCTTGGTTAAACAGTTTCCATAACCAATAAAAGAGCTCCCGCCCTCTCTATAAATAGAACTCATACGATTACTGTTTGGCATTTATTGTATCCCCCCGCATACAGAATGGCATGTTGAACTTAAATTAGTTGGGGAAAAGAATGGTTAATAATGCCTAGTTATTAAGAGTAATGCAGATCTATTTGAACTCCATTACCCAACTAATGTATAGATACCCTGTAAAATGTATAAATTCATCAACCCACCAAATGGCTCTAAACAGATGCAATTTTATTTCAGCCACCCTGTAATGTATACTGTCTATCTATCACAAGAATCGCTCCCACCAGGCTGTCTAACATTGTCTGTAGTCATAGAAACAATACCAGTTCCAATATCCACGGTGGATTCCAGGAAAAAGACTTCTACATTTGGTATTGTAATCTTTTTGTAAGCAAAATTCTTCCATGCATCATCCCTATTCTGAATTGGCGAGTCTCATTTCTATAGCAACCTTCACCATTCCAACTATATGGCGAGAGCTACTCTCCTGATAGACATACAGTACACTTAGTTAAAATCTCACTTTACCGTCTCTGTTCATGCCACACTCCAGACACTTCCTCAACCTGCATGCCTGGCACTGATTTCTGTGCTGTTTGTCCACTGTGCATCCTCCATTCCCTTGGCACCTGTATTCCAGTCTCCGCCTGACGCTTCTCTTGAAGAAGCCGCTGCATCCGTTGCAAGCCACCACGCCGTAGTGACGTCCGCTGGACGCGTCCCCGCACACCACGCATCTCACGCCACTGCTTCGGGTTCGATACCCGCCGGTGGAGAATCGGGAATGGGGAAGATAGTCTGCGATGAAGATGGAGGAGAGAGGTCCTGTTTGAAGATTGGGATTAGAAAGACGGTGGTTACACAGAAATTGAATGATCTACACTACTAAAGCCTAATAAAGTTAGGTGCATTTAGTTTTTCTAACTTTACAAATCACATGCACCATATAGTGATGTTATGGTTATATATGCATCTATTACTCTTAGTGGATTCACCATACAAGAGGCAGATAATCTGGTAAATTGTTTTTATCTCGTGGGCAACATACTACAAGCCCATAATCTATCTAGTGTTTTTTTTTTCTTTTTTTTTTTTCTTCCCCCCCCCCCCCCCAGCTTTGGCTGATATTTAAGTTGAATTTATCAAGTATTTATTATAGATATTTTCTTGACACTTTTAAACGAGACATTGGCTTCCAAAAGCTTTTGAACACTTTAAAAATTTGTAGGAAAACGGATGCAACCTGGAATTTGATTAGAATTTATATATGTATATATAAATAACAACGTGTGTGTCTGGAAAATAACTAATTTTTTTTTCTAATATTGGCTTATTGAAGCAGCGAAATAACAAGCTACAAAAGTTATTGTACATCAAAACACTTTCAGATTAAATTCATTTATAAAATTTTAGTTTTTCAAAAAGAATTATTTTTACAGTGATGTAAAATTTGGAAAATGGCTGAGCTATCACTTTTGCCTGCTTACTTCGTAATATTCTATTTCTCTCTAATGAAGAAAATCTTAGCGACACATGGTAAAAAAAAAAGTAGTCTATTAAAGTTAATTCAGCATGATCAGAGATATATAGTTAAAACACTTATGAAACATCCACGTTTGAGCGTTATAAACATTTTTACAGCAATAACTAAAAAATTGTAAACATGCTTTAACCCTTAGACTACCATTTTTTATAATTTTGGAAACCTTTTTAAATTTGAGTATTTTTGTCAACAAAAATGTGTTAGATAGGCTCTGCTAAAATTAGTCATTCTTGATCACTATCATATTATGAGGAAGGGTGGAATTTAGAAACGTGGGACAATGTATCCCACTGATATTACTAGCTGAGATCGTTAGGACCCATTGGTATATTGTGGGTTTTCGACGAGTGCTTTAATCAGCTGGATTTCATTTGCGCCCCCAAAAAACTTTTTTTTAAAAACGAAAAATAGAAAGTGTAGGTTTCCTTCATGAAATCATTAATAAATATGCCCAAATTTTATTGGAATCGCGTTAAATTTGCATACGAAATGCTAAAAACGTTTGTTTCTATCATCGTATTGAAGCGAGAGAAAAAAAGGAAAAAAATTGGATCTCAATTTGAAGAAAATTATTGGAACAGTAAGGCGATAGAAGTGGATGTGTCCTTGTGTATTGATGCATCTTGACATCAAGGATTAGTTAATTTGGTATTTATTGATGGCATAATAGATCATGCTCTTTATAGACATATTTTATACGACAATTTAAATTTATTAGTCCAAAATAATTGTATAGGAAACATTTTTTTTTTTTATCAAGATAACAATCCTAAGCAAACAAATGGGATTATCAACATTTGCGTCTAGTGTCTCTAACTGTCCACAAGCTCTAAAAACACTACCTCAGTCAATAGATTTAAACCCAATAACGCATTTAAAGAATGAAATTGAAAGTTGCAGTATAAAGAGAGACAATATTAAAAGATAACTATAAAAACAGAAATTAAATGAATATTAACGATGGAATTACATAACAGTTAGTGTTCATATTACAAATGTCGATGTTTGATAAAAACAATATTAAAATAATTTATTGTAAAATTTATAACAAATCCTAACGTATTTAAATAATGAAAGAAATAATTGCGTTTTTCAGCTTGAAGTCAATGAATTGAAATATACGTTGCTTTTATTTATCTCTTTCTGTTCAGATGACTAAATACAGTGATAATAAAAATGAGTGACTAGAAAATATTTTCTAAAATTAACATGTAAAGAAGATAATAAGACGCAATTGTAAGAAGAAAAAATCGAATTTAAACTTATTGTATCCCATTAAGTTATTAAGTGTTACTCTTCACCCTTTTCACAGTAACTGACATAAATACAATTTTTTAAAATTTTGTTTAATTTGAAGATGAGAATGAGTCACAATACAGCTTATGCAAGAGATTTTTTATTAGTAAATTTCAACGTATTTCTATACACCCTTACCATGATTAACGGCTTGCTAAAAATCCTACGAAATTTTAAGGTAGGTAATGCACAAAATCTAGGATTATTTCAATTTTAGAACAACATTATCTTTAAAAAATAAGAAATGCATTTATATTTATTTTTTGTTAAGAAGAATAAACTAATGCACAAATAGTCTGTAAAGGAACTTATTGATTTCGAAAGTATTAACTGAATTTTTTCCCTAATAACCTTAATGCCTCCTTTTATCTTACGGAATTCAAAAAGATCTAATATCTCTTGTCCAACTTTTCTCCTAAGTAATATATTATAGCAGTAGGCGTAGATGTCATCATGTTTTGGAATCTGTGTTTATACGTAATTGTACGTAATAATCAATCAGATGCACGAAGGAAAAAACTAACCCATCTATCTCCGAAACGAACATTTCTATGGAACATTTATAAGATTTGCCGACTTTTATATGAGACAACAACTAATTTAAAGGATTATGAGTTCAGATCAAGTTTTCATAGTGTTAGACCACTGCAAAGAAAATCATCCATTCCGTGCCATTCACTAACGTTTTTTTACTCCTAAAGCTTGATAGAATGCTTTGCCACAGACAATGAGTCTATATGCCAAGTTCGAGATCGAGTGTATGAATTAATTAGCCTTCCGAAGATTTTGCCTGCCACGAACGCACAAAACAAACAAAACCGAAGTTAGTTTAAAAGATTTAAAAACAACGGAGATAGTGTATCAAATATGTATACAAAATATGAAAATAACGTTCTTCTATAGTTTTCTAAGTTTTAATAATTTTTTAGCAATTCAGTTTCTTTCTCTTTAAATTTCCCAATTGTAGCTATCACAAAGACCCATTTTTTAATATTTGTAATATAATTTCAAAATTACAATTTTAAATCTTTACTTAAATATAAATGTTTCAGTGAAAGTATTAAGTTATAATTAAAGATTACCTTTTACATCCGCATCGTTTCTGAACTTTTCTTCCATACTTCTCAAGAAATTGTTTTTGGAATCTTTCAGCGTTGGAAATGTTCATCGAATTCGGACCTCCGAATTTCGCTCCCTTCTAAATATTGCGTCACTTTCTTCCCACCCCCTTGTCAATCATTCTGATTCGACTTGCAATTGGTCGGTTGTGTACTACAAACAGAACAGATTGGTTAAAGGAGGCGTCGCCCTAAACTCAATTGATAAATTTTTAGATTTCATTCGTAATGGAACTTGAGAATTTAGAGTTAAAATTGTAAATTTTCATTGCTATTAACTAATTGGTATGATGGTTAAATTATTTATTGTTAAATAAAATTTGATATAAAATAAGTACAAATATTTTTTTTTTGAAAAAATATTTTTTTACTGAAATTTTTTTTATGAACTATCTAAAAATATATTGAATATATTGTCTTGTAACTGACTAAATATAAGATATTCCTAGCCCTTTCAAACCATCAGTTATAATATAATCAGTTATAATATATTTAACTGATTTTATTATAACTATAACTGAATTATTATCAGTTTTAAGCAATCAGTTATAATATATTTAATATAGCTCAATAGCTTTTTTCCAAAATAGATTAATGAAAAAGTTATTTTTTATTTTTCAGCGCATTTATAAAAAAGCGTGTATTTTTTTTTTTTTTAAATATCTTTTTATATTTATATTATTTTCTATTATTTGTTCTCTAGTATTGTAACCTAATTGTGTGCAAGTTTATAAATTTTAGTCTAACGTATTTAATTTAGGTTTCAGAAGTTCTTTCTGATCTGTTTTTTCCTTAGTGAATTATGGAAGCAAAATTTTAAAATATTCAATTTCCAAAAGATTTCTTAAAATTGTTTTTGGGTAGATGTATGTACTTAATTTTGAAAATAGAAAAAATCCTTTATTGTTTAAGGGGAAAAAAAACTTAAAAAAACAAACAAAAACTGTCTGATGTTTTTTTTTTTTTTTTTTTTTTTTCATTTTAAATTATTAATTTCTTTTTTATATTTTTAAAATATATGTAAAAGTTATCATTTAATTGCAATTTCTTTATCAAAGAACTCAAATAAATCTGAATAATATGTTTTATAAATTTTTCACTCTTATCAGTAGAAAAAATATTATTACTGTTATTTTTTTTAAATTCAAAACATTAAATCATACAACTACAATTTTTTTTTTTTTTTTTTTTTTTTTTTTTTAAACTCACATTTTTTAAAGAAATAAACATTACTAACGCAAGAAGACAATTTGATGAAAAATATTCAAAAAGTAACTTTACTAAACTTCATGCTATGCAGTTGCGGATTACTGAATACTAACAGTTCTAACGCAAGTAGAATTTTTCCATTCAGTTTTAACTTTTTACTTTTAATTTTACAACAGTTAAAAAATATGAAATTTTTTTGCCTTATGCCCCTCTTAATATAAGAAATATTACTTTTAGGTATACGATTATACCTTAAGTTTAAAAGTTGAAACCTTTAGGGATTTTAATCATGCGAAAGTATATTAAAAATACATCGAACTTAAAATTCATTAACACCTCAAATTAAAACTTCCATAAACATCTTGATTGCCAGTACAATCAAGTTCAATAAAATTGGTAATCCAATGCAATAACTGCCTTATTTTAACTCGGTACAACTTGATGGCGAAGTGCAGTACTGTTCATCTGGCAGAAAAATACCCAGGTAGAACATCGGTAAAGGCCAATGTCGAAAGCAGGGGTTCCGAGAAGATTTGGCCAGTCCATGCCAAATCTCAAGCATAGTTCCAAAATACACGATTTTTAAAAAAAATTAAACATGTCAAGACCATCACAAAACCTCTTTATTAGCCTTCCATCCTTTCTTATAATACTATATTTCAGTTTTAAAACTCTGTATCGAAACCTCCAGTATATTTTTAACCAGAACTTGGCGAGATTGGCCTAGATCCGTGGCTATGGCCTGTCTTCAACGGTGCATATTGGGATTGACCAGAGGATTTGTGCTAATGGGGTAGCTCCCTCCAGATAGTCTAATTGAGGGCGGTTGCCATAGACATGAGGTATATTGATTTAGAATAGGAATGTCGATTTAGAATAGTATGCGAGAAATCGGGGCCCAAAGTCTATGAAGTAGATAGCTTTCTTCTGAAATCTCAGTAGAATATAGAGCTATAGCCTTGTTTCCATAGCAGCAGACAATGTCATACAGAGTGGCGGGAGCTATTATTATTATTATTATTATTTTTTTTTTAATTTTTTTTTTTTGATAGACAAACAATATTTGTTTTTAAAGTGAGTAAATTCGATGGCGATCGCGTTAGTCTCAGGTTAGCTGTCATTGTTTTCCGTATTTTCACCTTATCGATACGCAAAAGCAGATCTGTCCTTGAAAGCTTAAAGAGGTATCCTCCTCGTTCATACAAATCTTGTTCTAACGATGTTTCGGTGCTGTATGCCCTCGTGTTGTTCTAGCTCTAAGAATTCCCAAATGCAACCAATTACTCAGTATACAAAAATACTAACACTGACGAGATATAAGTTATCCATCCGGATGAGTTTAAGCAACTACAACCATCCCGGCATTCTTCTTTTGATCTGTTACTACCCGAGAGTGCGGGCCGCAGGTGTGCCGGGGATTACCCGGGAGATTTCACTTCCAGGTCCCCCCATGCAAATGAAAAACCATCTTTGCTTTTGCTCTGCCGAATCTGCCTGTCAACTCGCTTTGCTGGAGTTTAGGGGGCTTTCTCCATATTTAAAAGGGAGGGATTACCCTTTAGAGTGAGAAGCATCTATGCCCATCAAACTTACAAATAAATTATTTTAATCGATCTTCAAAATAAAATCGATAATGAAAATCATAAAAGGGAGATGACGGCTGTATGGTTAGGGCTCTAGCCTTGCATGCCAAAGGTGACGGGATTGAGTCCTGGTATTAGACGTGGTAGCTTGTTGGGGTTAGGAATCCACGTTAAGCTGTAGGTCCAGCCTGATTTGTCGTTATTGTGCACAAAAATAAGTGGTGTGCGTACAAACCAACCATAAAAAAGAGTTTTATTTTTGTATCATCTTTTAACTTAGATTGCGCAAATAGAACTTTTGCTTAGTTTTAGCTTAGTATAAAGTTTTTGAAATAGCACTCAGATCGATTTAAAAATTAACAGTTATGATGGATTTATACTACAATTACAATTAAACGAAATATAATGTATTTTATTTGACTTTTACCAGAGTAGTGGTGATAAATGTTATCTAAATTTTAAATTTATTTTCGTGCAATAAATTCTTCAATCTCAAAGAAACTTAAGGGGGATCGAAGCCCCCTATTAAAAGCCAAGTTAAAAAGTTCCCTTTTATGCAATATTTCTCTAAATCTATTCACTGTTTTACAATGATATTTCTTATCAGTTTTTAATCATAATCTTGTGCAGACTTTAACGTAAGTTTTTATCAATGTTTTGGTATTTCCAGAACTTAGAAAGTTACAATATTTTAATGTAACTTAAGAAATTTATGGGATAAAAAACTACATTTCTTATTTGCTTATTTTTTTTTTCAAACGAATATATCTTTAAACTCCCTATTTTTTTTTTTTTTTTTTTTTTTTTTTGAGTTAATACAACACAAATATATGAAAAAATTTAGGTAGTAAATTTATTAGATTCTGATCAAAAATAGACTTAAACTTGGAAAAGTGAGTTCTGTTATGATGTTAAATGAACTAAGAAAATAGGATTTTCCTCAAATACTACTTTTCGAGAAAAAAAAAATCTTCCTGTACTTAAAATGTTTCAAGTCGCATATTTTTTTCTTAGTTAAGATATATCATAATTTAAGACTTGTTAAAAACTAGAAAATATCATCATTTTTAAAAAAAAATTTTAAATTTTTTTTTTTTAATTTTATTTTTATTTTTTATCTACAAATGATTAATTATCAATGAATATGCAGTGTTGTACCTAGTTAAATTGATTATTTTATTGTATTTGGATTATTTTTGACTTACACTGTTAAATGTAAAGATAATTCTTTTCATTTTAATTTCATTGATATATTTCATCTGTGTTCAAAGCCGACCAAACGGTATAGTGGTTAGCATGCTGGCTTCTAGACCGCGAGGTTGCGAGTTCGAGTCCCGTGTTTGGCATGGGTGTTTGTAAATGTATGTTGGTTTGTTAAATGACGAAATGTTTCGGCGCATTATAGCCCTCGTGATGCTGACGGCGCCAGATAATCTGAATACAACCAACCATCTGTGTTCAAACTTTTTAAATGCACTTTAAATATTGAACTCTTGCATTTAACATTTAATGTAAGCAAACCCAAAGCTAAGAAAACTCTCCTTAGCGGAAATTTATACATTTTCGTCGAAATGGAGGTTGTTACTTTTGACCCAAATCGATTAAGTTTCTTTAGTTGATTAATTTAATCGTTCTTCACTTCGTAGTCGTCCCCTTACCTTCATGTTTGCATTTGTTCCAGATCGGCTTTTATCCGATCTCGAAACTCCGTCACTATGGCGAGAGCACTTAATCACTGGATGGGTAGATCATCCCGAAACTGATCCCGTTTTCCCACAAAAAGGGGGATTTCCGGAGAATGCCTATTTCGGGAGAAGAGATGTCAGGATCCTAAGCGTTTGATTGGACTCCTGGTTCTGACATGGAATCGAAGGTGTCGTTTTGCATTCTTGGGATTGTAGAGAAAGCTGTATTTTTAAAAGTGATATGCTTCCTTGAATTTTTTTTTAGGGAGGTTGATTTAGATGTTGGAAGTTCTGGATTCTTTATAACGGCTGGTTTCAAAGTTTACTCGGTGGTATTTTTTTCTTCTTCTTTTTTCCCCCTTAGACTGAAATTAATTTGCATGTTTTGTAGTTTATATGAAATAAAGTTTCATTTGCATTTAGATACATCGCATTTGTATAAAGAATGACCGGCAGTGTTTGTATACTCAAGTTATCCTGTTTTAAAGTTTTGATAAAAAACTGCTTATATTCTTGGTAAAAGGAAGTACGTGTAGGAATCATTATTCAACATTTTTTAATGTTTGACTCAAAGGATATTCTAGAGTTGCTGCACCTTCTAAAACGTTGTTGAAATTTAATTTAAATAAGGTAGTTACTAGGGTTTGTAATCATCATCATATTAAAATGGGCTTAGTGAGCATTCTAACTTATATAAAGCAACTCTAGTTATGAAACTGTTTTGAAATTAGCCCATATATTTTTGTATTTCGTGTGGAATTACGAATTTTGAAACAAGAGGTTTACAATAGTATCCTCAAGATTCGCTTGAAAGGGGAAGAATGCGGATAGGAAAGGGGACTTTAAGAATGAACTTCCGTGCATTTTAAGATGAATTCTATGGGATAAACTACTCGAGAACTGGACAAAAGTGAGATAATCTAACATAATAGTTTTGACACATTTCAAAATGGCCTCATCGAAGCAAATTATCTACACTCATGTCCATAAATTAAGGATAATTCAGTTTTTCTTTAATAACTTCTCAGTGGAGCAGCATAGAACACATTAAATTAAGATCAAAGAGACATCTTTATGTAAAATATCTATAAGCAAAACAACTCAGCTGCAAATTGAAATGCAAAGTGTACAGTGGTGGTATAGGAAAAAGAATGGAGTACCATTAGGGTGCAGTTGTACAAATGCATTTACATTAAAAATCACGCAACTCATGGAGTTGACTTTTAGTGTGAGATATGATCTCTCCTGTCATCAATGTTTACTTGGCACTGTATTCTCATACTTAACATGAGTTTCTTAATGAATTCCAGTGGCTAAATTGCTCGTCCCACCTTTTGAATTGTTACAAGTGATGGAAAGTTTCCAAAACATTAAATATTTTCACAATGCATATCGTAGAAACGTCCTACAAATGTTTGATGAAATCTGGATTAGAGGAGTGATCTGGTTTACTTTCAGGGTCGATATTCATATTTTTTTAATCGTTTACCCAAGGCAAAAGTGGGATAAAATTTGCCTTAAATATCAATAAACATTATTTAGAAACCGATATTTCACCATTAAAGGCTTGTCTAGATCAAGTCAACATAATTACAGTGAAAAAGTGGAATTTAATTATCTTTTACTCTCTTGGGGAGCTTATTAAACAAATTCAAAATATTGAACTTAAAGACCAAAACTCTTTTCCCACCAAATAGTTATCTTGAATCGGCCTTTACCATGAAATATCATGATCCCACCTTTCTACAGATCCTCTGATGTCCAATACTACTTATGAGACTGAAAAAATTATTTTCAGCAAACATTATCTGATGTTAAAAAGATTTGGTCTTTGGGTGCAACATACTGAATTGGTTTAATAAGCTTCCCAAGAGTGCAAAAGATAATTAAATTAAACTTTTTCACTGTAATTAGGTTAACTTGATCTAGACAAGTTTTTAATCGTGAAATATTGGTTTCTAAATGGTGTTTACTAATACTTATGGAAAATTTTATCTCATTTTAGCTTTGGATAAACGATTAAAAATATGAATATCGCCCCTGTAAGTAAGCCAGATTACTCCTCTAATCCAAATTTCATCAAACATTGATACAACCCATCGTATTTCCCTCAATTTTATTCCAAACCATAGAATGATTGAAAATATCTCGAAGTGATCTGCACACTTTCCCCTTTAAGTATCTCGGAACCTTCCTCATTCAACAAAGTATAGAAAGTTCAGCAACCACTTGGCTCCTATACCCAAAAGAGTCCACATGCACTCGCCTTATTACGCAGGGACTCACCAGGAAGACATTAAAGGACGTTTTCTTTCAAAAGGCACGAGCAAGCGATCCTCCACACGAGCAGTAAAATGTCCTCTCTGGTCGGTCACTCAAATTCAACGTCATGAATAATTCAATGAATTGAAGTGAGGATATGAGGTTGTTGATTTTAAAAGTCAGGATTAAAAGGTTGGTCACGGAGCAAGTCATGGTGGGAGAGACATTTGCTGAATTGAATGGCTTCGGCACTCTGGGTTTGCGTAGACCCGTGGGTGATAGCACCTTCTTAGATATTGGAGCTTGATGGGTTACTGACATTCAAATGCTGGATACTTTTGATTTTAATACTGAAGTTACCTTTGCTGAGTTGAATCATTTAATTATAGCGAATGATAATGTGATGTAAATGATTTTTATCCTTTTCAGATGAGACTCGTACCTATTGTTTTGTCCAGGGAAACATCGTTTAAGATGTGGACAACAAAAGTGTTTGTTAAAGGTAAATTAAAAGTCATATTTCTAAGTAAAAAAAATCTTCTTGATGGCTAAGCTATTTTAATGATAGTTTAAATCAAATTTAGAAAGTAGGAAAGCCTATGAAACTGATCCCCTTTAGTGTAACGTTTGTTACAAAAACTCAGATCTGATGAAATAAGATGTCATCGTCGATAGAACATCATCTACAATATTTATGTAATAGCAGCAGCTTCAGCTCATAAACGATCTGGTTATGTTTCTAGCTCTGGCAATTCAGCATCGTTGTTACATTTCTTGTTCACGATCCAACACTTATTTTGACTTTAATTTTGGGGGCTGTCCTTGTCTTTAAAAGGTAATTTTTACTTAATACTCTTAAATCAAGTCGTTGTCATCCAATCACGCTAGCATTTAACCGATCATTGAAGAAACACTTTTCTGTTGCCCAAACTTTTTAATCAGAATAAATAAAAGACGTGAATGCATAACTTCATTATGGAGTGGAGTCCAGTCAATTCAACTGTGCGTTGCGTAGCAATGCTATAAATGAAAGAATTGTGACCGATCATTGTTGAAACTCTTTCCTGTTGCCATAATTGTTTTAATAAATAAATGATAAAATTGTTTTAATCAGATTAAATAAAAGATATTGAGGAATTTTACTATCCACGAATTCTTAACTTCGGAGTGTTGCAATTGTTGCCGGTAAGTACGTCAAGAGAAGATTATCCATTTACATCTTGCATTTTATAAGCCCTATTTTCAGTTATTAGTTTTACTGTTTGTCATTGGACAAGGAAATATTTGTCTGATCAAGTACTGGGAAAAATACAAATTTAAATAAAATGTTGTGCAATTTTGTTGCTGCTTTATTTTCAGAAGATTTCATTCTCCTGCATAGAACAATCATTAAGGATTATGGTAAATATGTTACTTTAATTCCATTTTTAATCTATAGTGTAATTCTAAAACTGATAAAAAAAAAAAAAAAAAAAAAAAAAGAGTAAATAAAAAAAAAAAAAATAAAAAAAAAAAAAAAAAAGCAGACGAGCTATAAATAAAAAAAAATTATTTTCTGAGAGAGGGGTTCACTTGCGATTATGCTAATTTTTAATTTCCCTGAAATTTTCAGCAAGTGTTCTGTATGTTATGCTGCTTACAAAGTTGAACACCATATTAAAAAATTCCCCTCCATTGTCATGTTTCAGCTGGTTTTACAGAGGGGGTAGGGGGTAGGCGCGATTCATAGCATTTTTGATAAAAAAGACACTATCATTATAATTAATTTTTTACAAAACTTCCTGCATGTGCGAGACTTTTGATTGCAAAAATGTGCAATTTACTACTAGTACTAATTGTTATCGATGAAATTTTCTAGGTACATCACTGAAGTTTTGAT
This sequence comes from Linyphia triangularis, assembly GCA_963978545.1. NCBI lineage: Eukaryota > Metazoa > Arthropoda > Arachnida > Araneae > Linyphiidae > Linyphia > Linyphia triangularis. The sequence continues at coordinate 27,543,027 of OZ021726.1, read as the reverse complement.
ACAGGTGGAGGTCAAAATATATGTTCTATTTCCCATTTTTCACTACTTTAAAGGCAAAATGTAGCTGACTTCACATATGTGCCAAACATTTGGCATTGTTGTGTGATTGTACACCACAAACATAACACTTTAGCATAATTTTTTTTTTTAAAAAATTGGCACATTTCTCTGAAGTTTCCAGTCAAGTCAGTCCAAAATCTGAATTTTTAAACTTTTAGGCCTAATTTAAGGCCAAAAATCTCAAACTTTTAGAATCTGAAAAATAAGAAAATAAGGTGATGATGCTAACAGAGTGACTTTAGTGTACTAAACACTTACATTGTCTGTTTTTTGGCACTTCTGCTCATTTTTATTAAAAAACAATGTAAATGTAATCAAAATGTTCAAAAACGGCAAAACTGATTACTGTCATTTTTCGCAGATGAAATAAACTACAAACTTGTGTCAAGGTTTTTTTTCAATTTTTGTTTCCCAAAACCATTCAAAGATAAGAATAGGCTTCATAACTTTGACACCTGCTTGAAGGTTTTGAAAAGTAAAAAGATTTTTATTATATTACTAAATAGTGATCAGAATCATTCTAGTCAGATATATTTGTCATTTATATGTTCTAGTTTTCTGTTGAAATTTTTTAGTATGATATTAGATTCATAATTTTGAGTGGCAACAGTATTAATAAGAATTGTAGATAGAAGTGACAATGCTGGTTGTTGTGGCAAAGTAAATGTAATTGCTGGCAAAGCAGCCATAACCCAAAAAATGGGGCTGAAAATCATACAAAGTGAATTTAATGAGCCACAGCGTAGCAAAGATGGCCATGATACTTATGCCCTATGTTAAGTGTACCCCTCGCTCAGAAAACCCCTCTTAACTGTTTAAATTATGTACTTTCTCTATTTGTCACGTTATGCGTGTAGTAAAGTATCCCAAAAGTGCAAAAGCAATACGAAAATAATTACATTTATGTATTTTTTTTTATTTAAATTACTTTAAATTTTTTGCGTGTGTTCGAATATGAAATTCTGAATACGAAATAGAGCTATGCTTGCCTTTGTTGACATTTGCACCAGATATCGGAGTTGTGACTACATTGGATGGGGAACATTTGAATATTCCTCGTTTGGAATGTTTGACCTATTTTCGACCCTTCAAGTTGGCTAATCAAGATTGGAATAGCTGAATTTCTCTATACTTGTCTTTGTTTAAATTTGAACCAATATTCAGAGTTGTGACCAAAGGGGAAGTGGGAGAATTAGTGATGAGCGAGGGCGTTGCCTTTTATATAGATGTCTTTAAGCCCCATTTTGAAGTTTATATTTAATATTTATTTTTATATTTGATTAAACACATGCTGTCTCCTTTGAAATCCATAGAAATGTTATTGTGGCACATTCGGTGAAATTCAGAAGATAATTGTTTACAAAAAACTCAACCCCTTAGTTCCAAATAGTGATAATTAGTTATTTTTACACAAGGAACATTTTAAAGAGTTTCATTCAAATGATTTCGGTAGAGAAGACATCTATTTGAAACATATGATTGCTATCAAAGTATCAGTTATCAAGGTATTGTTATCAAAGACTTTTGGGTCTTACAATTTACAAGGAGTTGCAATAAATTATGTCAACGTTGTTAGTGATCTTAGGGTGTTAGTTACTATGTTTTAAGATGGGATAAAAATGTAGGGTAGTTAGCGGCAACGCAAATAGGATGTTAGGTTATATCAAGAAATTTTTCATCTCGTTCTAGAGATATTATACCATCATTGTATGGAAGTTAAGTTAGGCAGCATCTAGAGTAGGCAATCCAGTTTTGTTCATCTTTTATAGAAAATACAATGATTTGCTTGAAAAAGTTTAAAACAGAGCAACACAAATAATTCAGGGCTTTTCACGCATGGTGTATGAGGATAGATTGAAAAATTTACCATGTATACACTACAGGAAAAATGGGCAAGGGGAGAATTTGATCCATGTGTTTAAATTTATTACATAGAGGGAAGATATGGGTTGACAACTGCTTCTGAAGATCAATATCTGAAAATAACTGACTGTCGACAGGAAGTCTGTTGCTCGCCAATTAAGTTCAGAGCTTGTAGCCACCACTGGAACTGCTGTATCACGCAATCGGTGTATAGAAGCCTTAATGAAAAAGGCATTTATGCCAGAAAGTCAAGGGCATGTGTTTCACTGTTCAAAAAAAGAGGGATCACTTCAATTGGTGCAAAGAACTTAGGAACGGGAATGAATACCAATGGTCCCATGTTCTCCTTACTGATGATTCGAGGTTTAGTTTTACAGGTGATTCTAAACGTGTTTACTTATGGAAGGAGTCAGGAACACAAAATTATCCCTCAAGTATTATAAAACATGATCGTTTCGGTAGTGGAGGTGTGATGGTATAGGGAGGAATAATGATACGCCCCAACATGTTTTCAACAGCTGATCTGTGACCGGCCAGAGACAATAGGATGAGGTCTTAGAGCCTGCAATATTTTTCGGAGGTGCATATAGATCTGACTTTTAATTTATGGACGATAATGCTTGTCCACATCGAGCATATCTCGTTGACGAATTCCTTGAAAGTGAAGACATTGAGCGAATACAGGTACCAGCAAAGTCTCCTGATCTCAACTCGATAGAGAACTTTTGGGACTACCTTAGAAGAGCAATTGCTTGTAGACATCCTCCTCTTACAGATGTAAATGCTCTGAAGACGGCATTGTTGGAAAAGTAGAGCTTAATTTTTGTAAGGCATAATTTTTTTTTTCTGAGTTATTCCTTTTTTCTTTTTCTTTTACTGAACTATCTTTGTAGCATTTTATTACCATTTTTATAGTTTCATGCCACAATTTTATATAATATGCAGTGCTCTTAATTTTTGTCTTTGTATTTATATACCATAATGTTATGTATCATTCCAGAAAAGTTCATAAAATTAAAGTTCGCAGTTTCTGAGAAATCCGTAAATTTATGAATGTAAAAATAATTTTGGATGTGAGTGAATAAACATCAGAGTGGCCACAAAACCTGGAAATCAGGGAAATGTCAGGGAGTTTTCTGATTCTGGGAAAAATCAGGAAAATCTAAAGGAACTTTATCAAATTTCATGAAAATCAGGAAAATTTTCAGGCATGTTTTCCCGTTTTTCCGTATTTTGGTGCCATTTGCCGGAAGATTTGTTGTGGTAATCGTTAAAAGTTTAATGTTACGGAAAAATTTAAACTTTTCATTACCTCCAAAACTATTTTTAAAAAATTGGCATGTTATCTCCTTAGCATACTTGTTCTATTTGATCAGAGTGTCTATACATCTGGAAAAATTGGTGAAACTTGAAAAAAAAGTTTACCTTATATTCAGGGAATTTTTAAGAAATCTGTCAGGGAAATCAGGGAATTGTCAGGGAACTTTTTTTCCTGAATTTTGTGGTCACCCTGAACATTGTCAACTTGGATTATGCATTGTATTATTTCATTACGATTCTGTGTAATTTATCAATCCTGTATAGTTTTATTTATGGATTAAATTTTTACAGTATGATTCTTTGTTAATCGCTGTGGCAACTTTCATATTGTAAAATTAATTATTTTGATATGATTATGTAAACTTTATTATTTTGTATTCAGAATTGTATTCGGCATCATTATGTTAAATTTGTAACATTAATTATGTATACTTTTTCTATTATTCTATTATTTAATCTGCAATTTTAGAGTTTTCTATTATGTATTCAGCAATTTTTGTATATTTTATTATGTTGTTCTGGAAATTCGGTATTTTATGTTGTTCTGGAAATTCGGTATTTTATGTTATCTAAGCAAATTCTGTATTTTTCCTTATTTTTATCTTAACTAACTCTATTGAATCCTAAGCCTCTGTTGCTAGTCTTCAAATTTGTATTTGTATTTATTTGTAAACCTCAATGCTAACAGATGGAAAGGAAGTTATCATCTTTGAACGATGAGCCCATGTGAAATACCGAGTCACTTTTGGAAGACATTATTATAAGGTGCTGGTGTGTTGAAGGTTCGAAGTCATTCTACGAAATGACACCACATCATAAAAAAATGTGTGCTTAGTTGGTAACACAAAAGTCATGTGATTGTAATGCCCAAAAATAAAACAGCTTTTGATTTTTTTGGTGCTGCCATCTATTTGGGAAATAGAAAGTTACAGAACAATTTCGGAATCCAAAGAAAATCTTATTCACTCTGGATTGAATAATTTATCCATATTTAATGCAATTTAAAAGTACCAATAAAATGAGAGTTTAGTATTTTTGAGTTCTTAAAAAAATTGGCGTGTTAATTTTTACCACTTTTCTACATAATATGTGAAGGATAAATATAATTTTTTATTTATATTGAATTAAAAAGTGATGTCTTTTTAAGAAAGCAGAGTAATTTGAGTACATACCCTATTTCTTATAACTAGGATTCTCGGGATAACAAAAGCCATCCTTAAAATCACTTACATTCAGAATGTAAACTCAAATTTCTTTTGAACCATTAACTGTGTCCTACTTCGTTTAAATATAAACAAATCCAAGTGTTGGGAATTTAGTAAAACATATTAATACTCAAAATTAAAATTTCATGGAATATCCTCAAATTCATTTATTTTTTAAGGGCTTGCAAACATTGCACATATAACAAACAAAAATGAGAAAACTAGGGATGTGGAACAGAGCACAGTTTTTAATTACTACTACTAGCCCCAACATTTACATGTGACATGGATTTGGTGTAATTTACCGTTTTTGTTTTCATATATTCATTAGTAAAAAAAAAAAAAAAAAAAAAAAAAAAAAAAAAAAAAAGAGGCCAGTTTTGCGATTTGTTTTGTAATAATTATTACATTGGCACCCCCCCCCCCAAAAAAAAAACAAAAAAAAAACATAAATAAATGTAATAATAATAATACACGTAAAAATCGCGAAATAGGTGATAGGCTTCGATAATTACTAACCTCGATAATTACCTTTCGCGTAAGTGAAATAGAAGAGGAATAGTAGTTGATGGACAATGCTCAAGCCAAGAGAACTCTGGGTAAAAGATATTCGTTTTTCTACTTTCTACACCTTTATTGAATTACTACGAGAATTTCTAAGGTGGGAGTGTTTAGAAAACTTTAAAAATTGGCAATTTTTAAATCATTAGAGACATAATTTTATAATGGCAGTCACTTTATGCGCATGCGCAATTTCGACGAGAAAACTCAATAACAGATCCCATGACCAATAGTATCCTGTATACAAAAGTTGAACACAGTAGGTCATTCCGTTTGGGAGTTATGTGGACCACAGACACAAAGACGGACAGACATTCTTTCTAGACCGCTTTTCTGAATTCTGAACCTTCCAAAACGTGTAAAAATGTAAAAAGAAAAAAAGTAAACTAATGCAATATTTTCATTACCCTATAGTATATAAATATAAGGTAAATAAAAGTAAATACTCTAAAAAGCTAAATAGTAAAATAATTTTTTTTAAATTTAAGTGCGGATCAAAATATGCTTAGCGAATCCATAATCGAGAAAAAATGAACTAATAAGGTTTTATGTTATAACTTAACCCTTTAAATCCCACGGAGTTAGCGTTGTGGGTTTCACAAAAACCCAATGACTTTTCATTCTAAAAAACTGGAAATGAACTCGCCCGACTTGTTCTCCTGTGGGCCACATCTGGGTTTCCTGTGGGGGGGGGGGGGGGTCACTGTCGACCATTGAAAGATCATTACTATATGTCTACAACTTGCAATAGGATTGGGTCATCTACTTGATATGTCGGAGCATTTAGTCGGCATTTTATTAATGAATGAAACGCCACCGTTAAGTACTTTACAAGATTCGCATACAAGAAAAATCCCGACTATCTTACTCAGTGTCCAAAGGGTGGGGCAGTTTGACAATGTGTACTCTAAACCAATGGCTCCTCTTTACATGTTCCACAATAGCCTATTGTTGAGGACCGTTACGCTTCAAACAACTACTGCCTGGAAGATTCACCACAGTTTGAAATACCCGTATCCCCCCTGGAACCGACCAAAGGGCGACTGGCTGGGAATATTTCTACAAAGCGATTTAGGGAGGGTTGGGATTTAATGTGTTAATATGACTTCATAATATTTGAATATAGAAGACATTGGCCTTTTCCTACATGACTTCCCCCCCATTTATTTGAGGTCAGGGCCCGATTTAGAAATTTTTTTACTGTAGGCCCAACATTCAGCGAGGGGCCCCCCCAATAGCAAATATTTATTTTTTTACGTCACAATATTACCAGATCAAGCTACATTCGTTAAGACTAACTTTTTACAATTAAAACTCATAATTTACTTTCACGCGATTTTTTTGTTATAATTAGTATGATCTTGATTTCCTCTATCTAACTTAACTCTCTGTGACTATAAAAAATATGAAATTTGCGGATGTGTAACTAAAAATTTTTTATTATTTTTGTTCCGTACTTCCCATAAAAGACCAATATATTTAAAATTTTTAGAAAACTTTCAAAATTTGGGGGCCCTCATATTTGGGAGCCCCTAGGCCCGGGCCTAGTGGGCCTAATGGTAAATCAGGCCCTGTTTGAGGTACCTGATGTTCAGATAAGTGACGCTATGCTATTCAAGGATATTGATGGCGTTTCGAAACCACCTATCCCTCTACAACTTCCTTCCTTTTTTTCTTTCTAAAAACTAACTTTTGGGCAATATTTTTCCATATTGTGTCATACTATAAAATATTTGGTTGATGGTTTGTATTTTAACTTTCCACTAACTTGTTTTCTGGACCTTTTCAAATGAAAAAAAAAAGCTACCCACCATCCTGGATAAGCTATTCAATTTATATGTAAATGTTAGTTATCGAAACTTGAGAATGTTAGTTACCAAAACTTGAGAGTGTCTAAAATACTAACTCTAGAATGGTCAAGAGCTCTCAATATAGAGGAGTACCTCTACACATCCAGCACTTGAGGCTTTATGGAGATCTCTAAAAGTAACTTCATGGTGAACTTTAAAAGCTTATTTTTAAGAAGGCTTGCATTTATTAAATTTAAAATTGCTATTCATACTTAAATTACAAAGAAATCAGTATTTTTGATCAATTTTTTTTTTAGATACATTTTTTTTCCAGGCCCACCTGATGAAAAATAAAGGTAGGCCCTAAAAATACTAAGAGAAAAAAAGTAAAAGAAAGTAAAATATTTTCTAACTATAACAAACAGACAAAACCTACATAATTTTCGTCAAACCTAACTGAATAAAAATACTTTTTGAATTTATATATATAAAAAACTTACATTTTTAGTGTTTATGGCAAAATAGAAAGTTATTCTCAAATTCAATCGGAAATAAAGACGTTTCTTTATTAATCCTGTAAAACTTCCGAAAAAGATCGAGCTCATTTGTACTAACTAGATAGTTATTTTCTTTCACTCCAGATGGCGATACTATTCACTTTCTACTTTCGCCCCATTCGCAGAGGGGAATCAAGCGGCCGACTCGAAAGGTCGAAAACCAATCCAACCATCAACGCCAAAACAACGGAAACCGTCTCATCAAAATCCCGCGTCCAAAGCTCACTGCGAGAAAGAAAACTATTGTTTACAAACAGAGCCTGCAATCTATTTTGCCCGCCGGCCTTTCCAAAGGCACGCGGCATTGAATAAGAAGTCTTTACCCTTTCTCAGTGTCTGTGACGGAATGGGTCAGGATGAACTTCCACTGACTTACGCCGTGTGTGAAGTGGCCGTGGCCATCTTGGCCATAGCCGGCAACTCTCTAGTCGTGGCCACCTTCGTCTTAGAAAGACGTCTTCGGCGAGTGACCAACCTCTACATCATAAGCTTGGCCACATCAGACTTTCTAGTTGGATTAGTCGGTGTGCCATCAGCCGTCATGGCCCGTCTTGGTCTGCCAAGACATGCCTTCAGAGTGTGCTTGCTGATGCTGTCCGTTCTTGTCTTGCTGTGCACTGTGTCTATCCTCAACCTTGTTGCAGTGACTCTGGATCGCTACTGGGCCATACTTCATCCGTTTTGCTACAAGAGGACTATGAACAGAAGGATGGCAGGATATGTGATCCTCGGGTGCTGGTTTCTTGGGACGATTGTGGGTTTGCTGCCAATATTGGGATGGAACAATGGACCTGAGGAAGAAGGTAGATGCCTGTTTATTCCGGTCATGCACTATGACTTTCTTGTCCTCATCTTCTTTGCAACCATCGTTTATCCGGCGCTTCTGATGGCGTTCTGTTATGGGAGGATATATTTGGTGGTGCTGAAACAGGTGAGTGATTGGTTTTGAATAATGTCGTTATTTCGAGATTGAAAAGTCTAGTGGAGTGTTCAAAATGGACACGTTCAATTAATTTTTTTATCCATCTCAGTGGAGTGTCTACATCGGAGCTAAAAGTTCCAAAAGTGCAGCTGCGAAACTCCAAGCTTTCGACAATATAGTTGTCAGAAAACTTAAGGTTTAAAAACTGATGGGCAACTGCCACCTTTTCCTCCTCTTCTCTTAATCCAGCAAGAGGACATGTTGTATTTAGGTTGATTCAGCGGCAAGACAATATTTTTCGGTTTGTTGTTTTGTGGCGTAAAGGTAATATAAGAACCGTGCTGCGTAAAATTTTTCAGAGTAGCAGTCTTGTATTAAAATTTTATGTTCCAAAACCCCATTAAAAAAATAAATTAAAACCACTTTTTCAGAATTCGTATTTATGAAACTTTTCAAACTAACTTTAAAGCTGCCACAAAAGATAGCCGGGGATTTTTTTTTTTTTAAATTTAGTTGAAATTCCAATTGGAGGTTTAAAATTATAAATATAACTATATATCCAATGTTCAGTGTTATATTTTTTCACTTCGTATTGGATTTTTACATCGATTCAGTTGGTTGAACTAGTATAAACAATCTCTAGAATTGATCGAAGCTTTCCCTAATCATCCACAACTTGCTGTTTGTTTTGATAAAAGAAACTCTTAAACAAGAAGTTCTAGACTTTGCGCCATGTTTAAGCTTTAGGGGTATTGAACGAACGGGTTATTGAATGGGTTAATAGCACGTGTTTTTATTTTTATTTCAAAGCCCATACAAAAACAAGCACAAATTTGTTATCGCGCGTGGTTGTTTGCATGAACATAGTGATCATAGACGTGAAAGTCGTTTTGTCATCCGGAAACTTGCAGTTGCTCATCAACATTGTGGGAAACTGTATTATAAAATTGTATCAAAATACTGCCATAGGTGTCTAAACGACATATTTTTCTGATAGATAGATCAAATTGGCATGCACAATAATGGTAATATTATTAATTTAGTTGAAAATAACCACACGTTAGAATACCTTGTTTAGGTAAAAGTTTTCTTGAAGTTCACGGTAAAGAAATGAAATGTGTAAAACAAACTGCAATCTTTTGAAGCTCTCACCATCTAAAAGAAATTCAAAAAGTGAGGGGACAACAATTAATCCCTATCATTGACACTATCATGAATTTTGGCAAAATATTTGTTTAAAATTAACTAAATTAAATTTCCTTACCATAAGCATCAACATATTGGAGTCCGTTTTATAAATAATTTGTTTTACGCAATCTTTTAAATTTTCAAACTATTAACCTGTGACTTATGTTAAAGTTATTTTATATTATGCTACGTGCTTTAATATTTTGAAAGTAACTTTTTCAATCTTTATATCTTAATAAGTACTTTATTTCCAAGTACTTACTCGCAAAATGTCAAGACGATATTCGATCTTCTAATAGAATGCAACAGATGGTATTGATTAACTTCTTAATGACAGTGACAAATGTATTTAACATTGGAACTTTCAGTTAACATTGAAATTGATAATGCTTTTCGCTTAATTGAAAAGAAGATAATTTCAATGGGACATTTAGGTTTTCGTAATATTTGGGTTTATTTCGGTTTTCGCTGTTGATTCTTAACAAGTCTGAATGAAATTTAAATTCTTATGTAGGTGGAATAAGTAACCGATAAAAAAACCTCTTTATTTTTTAAAAAACATTAGGGTCTGTCAATGAAGTTTTTAAATTGAGATTAAAAAGTATTTTGAGGAAATCAAACTTACTGTTTTATTATAATCGATGAGAATGTTGAAACCAAATTGCATTTAATTTCATAAGAAATTAGTCTTTTATTATCAATCTCGAATAAAATGGCCAAACTTGCAAATTGCTCGCCAAGCGTGAGAGGTATCGGATTTAATTTTTCTCATGGTAACATAGTAATTTCCGATTTTAAAAGCTACTATATACGCCAACGATTGCGTCTTGGATTGTTTGATACCAAGTTTTCTAGGTTTTCTCCTATTCGCAATTGTCGAAATTTACGCAGTACGACAGGTGATATCGTCGAGAGAGGCTACGTGAAGTAGTGTTTCCTTGAAACAGGGGAGTAGCCTAAAAAAAATCAAAAAATCGGGAGGGGATATGAAATTATGTCAATAAATCCTACAATTTGAATATAAAAATTCACATATTTATAGCTTTATATGCGGTAAATATACCTTTCATTGAGATATTACATATGAAAAAAGAATTCATTGAAGATTTTAGGAATCCATACAAATTCAGTGAAACCGTAATGCTATTCAAAATTAATTTAATATATTTTACCTTAAAATCGTATGATATCTTCAATTTTATGGCAAGTTCAAAGCTTTAATCTTCAATTACTAATTAGGAAGTAATCTTGTGCAAAACATTTAATGTTCAGGTTTAACTTAAGCCCTTTTGCAAGTTCAAGAGATTGCTGTTATATTTTATTTCTTAATTATTTTTAATTGCCATTATAAAAAAAATATCGTCGGAGTAAAGTAGATATTTACATAAATTGGACTACTTTACGCTGTATCACTTATTTTAAAGCCAGATGAGTAATAATTTGGCTTAGGTCATTTAGAAAAAGACGAATAATTAGCTTAGGCCATTTGTTGCAAATGAATATGGATTTAGTTTAGATCATTTTGAGTGAGACGAATAAAGATTTGATACCAGATTCTTCCCCCAAAACGTTAAATATAAATGTGGGTTGTTTATAAAAGTGTAATTTGACTAGTTTTGTTAAGTTAATATAAATGTGCTTTAGACAGAAATAATTAGAAAACTATAAATATTTCTTGAAATAATGGCACAAAAGTTTGATTCAAAAAGTTGACGCATTTACTAAATGTATAAAACAGTAAAAGTTTTTCCTGCAAGAAAATGTTTGGAATGCAATATCAATTAGTTATGTTATTTTTTGACTTCTTTATAGTTTAGTTTATTGGAATGTTTGTCAACGGCTTAAGTACATGAAACATTTTTAGAGACTACCAAAGTAAAAAGATAGTGTATCTGTCAAAGCCGTTCATCAAACTCTGAATATATTTATTGATTTAACCCATTAAAATAGTTAAAACTATGACATTTTATCCTATACTTTGTTTATTTAGATCATTTAAAGTATATTTTGCATTTTTCCGAATTTTTGGAAAATTATTCGCTAAGTGTAACCACAATCGCAATTTAATAGCAAAGAAAAAACTAAAATGTTGGTTGGCAAATTTTTTTATCAATCGTCATTAAAGGGTTAAACCTTTCAACCCTAATGGGCCTACATATGCTGGTTTTTGTGGGATATGTTGTCAAAATTGTATCTAACAGTAACATAGTATATCTCAGGGATAAAATGTCTACAAGATTCTATATTTATTACACTATAGAACCTTGTAGATATTTTATCCCGATCTGATGTAGACGATCAGAACAAATAGTTCCAGTTGTCTCTTCGATTGGAATATATTGTCAAGATTTCCGGGAAAAGTAAGAATCTTTTAACTCGTAGTTCTATTAGTATGCCAATATTAAATTTAGCTTCTATTTATATCTTAATTTTAATTATACAGAAGTTTGGAAAGGGTGGGAGATTTTATTCCGAATAAATATTCATTTGGTAATAAAGCGTAAAAATTAAAACTAGAAAACGATAACAAATCCATATCCCCCCTCCCCCCTCCTTACATTTTAGACAGAAAATTATCTAAAATCTTGAACTCAAACTGCTCTCGTGCTTGAAAATCAATCTTGAAAATTTTTAAAAAATCAGTGAATAAATTATGTTATATTCTAGTGAATGGAGGGGGGGGGGGATATAATGAAATATTAATAATCGATGAATTAAGTGTAACAATTTAACTGAAATACCGACTGAATATCACTGAGGGAATATAAACTAAATGTATCCAGCAGTTAAAAGTAGATTCCATTATACGAGTTCAGTTTATAAGACACTCTTATTAAAGAGTTCCAGTCTTTTAACATTATTTCCTTTTTCCGGTGCTTGAGGAAGATAGCGCAAGTGGCATGGACAGAGCGAGATCCATTTTCCGGTTCAGTGTCGCTTTCCCACGCTAAGATAAGAATACACCAGGGAAATTGCCCACTGAATGTCGGGTAGCCATGCGTTTACCCGGGCAAGTTGCAACTTGCCCTGTGCGTGTTTATTATTAATAGTACGGGATTTCCCTCCGTCTGGAAAAGGATGACGTGGCAAGAGGGTATAGTGAAGGTCAGTGTTGTTGATGAGGGGGAGGAATTGCAAGCTGTATTGCAATGTGATCCCTCAGTAATGGGGTTGGTAGAAGGTCATGAGAAGGACACGGAAGAAATTATGGATGAATGTTTTTATGACTATTTTTTTTTAAAGGAGAGTTTAACTTCAGGAATTGAAATATGAAGCTAAGGGCTGTGTTATATTCGTTTATTAGAGAATGCCTGCTTAAGAAACAATTTATAATTGTTTACAGTGTCAAAATTGAACAGAATTTTAAATTTCTAATCTGCTATTGTTACTTTGAATTCGGCTTATGATTACACAGTATGCTTCCTATTATGAAGGAAGCAGTTATTAATTCAATGATACCGACCAGATGACTGTTTGGTTAATGATCTGGCCTCGTATGCTATAACTGCCTGATACGAATCCTGGGTTAGATATTCGTGATAGATCCAAAGTTAAGTTATAGATTCCTTTTCTTATTAGACGTTATTGTGCACAAAAACAGGTCATCGAGAATAGAAAATCCGACAAGTATTATTCAATAATCTTAAGTTATTTTTGAAGTGGTTAGGTCAAGTGTGACTATCATACGCCGAGTGTTCCGTGCAATAACAAACAGATTAAAAATACTCGAACATTACCAATGCATGTAAAGTTCGAGAATAAATATGGTGATTTTTTAGACTGTAAGTGACACTTATTGTTCATTTTTAAAGCTTCTAATTTTAATCAAGTTTAAATTGATTTCTGAGAATGTAATTTTTTTTCGCAATCACGACGTAGATATAGGTTGTAGGGCTTTTAGGTGAGTTTTTTGGGTATTCTCACATTCCAGACTCAAATGTGTGGCAATGTACCACCGCGTGTCCTATTTGACTTTCGGGCTACTCTAGGTAGTAGTTTAGATATTTTTTTTATCTATTACTCAGAGAGGTATAGCTAAACATGACGTTTTGCGAAAAGCAAATATCCAATGCAATCCAGTATCCTTAGTTACATTATCCAAGTTATCTCAGTTATCTTTAGTTACGAAATGGCTTTTTGGAATGTTTTTATTTTGTGGTATTTATGTACTAATGTGCGATTGTATCCGAGCAATTTTTTACGTGTGAAATTCATTAGGTGGGATAGGGTAAGAGATTTCATAAATGCTCAAGCTCTTTTATTTTGGGCTACAATTCAGTAAATAGACAGCTCTATTCGATGTTTTACTTTTATTTCATAGAACGTGATCGTTTCTCTATTCAAGTGCAAATTTCAAACTAATCCAAGTTTATTTTACACACATTTATTTCTGTGTTTAATTGTTTGCATTTTGTTTTATGTTCTGTAAAAGTACTTTTATTACACTAAGATTGAGTGTGCAGTGAAAATAGATTAGACTTATAATTTTTTCCCTTTATTTTACTAGGCAATGTTTCCTGCGAAGTCAATAGGGTTATCAATTAAAAATTTAGGTATATGAATACAGTATAATCACTCATTTTTTATAAAGTCATCCCATATTTTGAAGAATGATAACGCAATATTCTAGTATCTACTCATTTCTTCGTAACTTAAAAGCGTGCTGTAGACGAAAAGCTATCAATCCGATGGTGGCAATTGAACTAGAAAATTGTGCCCTTGACATTTATATATTTTATTTGTATTCATCATTTTTTATTTATTGTATAGTAACTCAAATGAATAGAATGATAATAATGCTGTTCTTTTTTTTAAAGTGGAAAATTAATTTTATTTAAATTACTGAATGATTTGTGACGTGAATGCAGCCCTTGCATGTGAATGCAGGCTAGGTGTTGTTAAACCCTTTCATATAAAAATTAGGGGTGTGGAACATCGCTCAACTTTCAATTACACTATATATCTGGTCACTACATTTTAAATAGTTCTAGATTGGTGTTGTTTTACAGTTTTCATATTTTCACTAATTTAAATAAATTGCCAGTTGGTAATAGTTATTAAATTGGGCAAAAAACTCCCCAAAATTGTGAAATTGGCGATAGGTTCTCCGATACTATACTTATTACATTATATTTTTTGGTAAGTGAAACAGAAGATAACTAGTTGTTGATGGGCAATGCTTACAGAATGAGAAATCTGTGTTAAAGAAATTTTTTTTTCAAACTTTTACTCCTTTGTCGAATTTCTATGGGAATTTCGGAGATAGAATGGTTTAGAACACTTTAAAAGACATTATCTCAACGATTTTGATCTAAATCGTCAAAGATATTTGGGTTATTTCTGAAAAAATAAGTTTTTCATTTGAAGCTACCTTTGTACGCATGCGCATTTTTAACGAAAACATTAATGGTAAGTCCCATGGTCACCATTAACCCGTACGCAAAAGTTGAAGGTTAACTCGTTCCGATGTCACGTGTTGGCCCAAGTTCCGCATTTTTTCTATACCGCTTTTTTAACTCAGTACATTCCAAAACGTGGAGAAATGCAAAAAAAAATTAAAAAAAAAAAAAAAAAAAATTGAATCCATTACTTTCATTACCATGACTTATTGAAAGTAATAAACTATTTAGTCTTGTACTTTTTTTTATTGAATAAGTCTTAATTTTCTGGATTCATTTAAGAATTCAATTTGATTTTTATAAAATGTATTTTTATGAAAAATCAACTACTTGCTTATAATTTAAATATATTTTACAAAAATCTTTTTCTTTGTGTAATTTTGGCAGAATATAAAAAGATTCTCATTGAAATGAAGGAAAAATATACAACTTATTCACAAATAAACATATTATTCAGAAGGATTTTTTTCAGCATATTTAAATAAAACTCATACTTTTCTCTAAAGTCCTTAGCACTTTAACTTAAAGCCAAAGATAAAACTCGGTCATTCTTCAGAAACAATATCAGAACATTACCTAAGAATAAAAAATCCAAATCTGTGTTTTATGAAGATTACTAGTTGCAAATGTAAATGCCAATGACACGAATTTGTAGTGAATTATTAATTTATATTTTGTCATTGGATCTGAATAATTTATTTGGGAATTCAGACAGCTGGCTAACAGAAACTGGTACTCAAGCCAGCGGGATTCCATCGATGTGACATGCAGTGTTTCTCATTTTCTAAACAGGTTCTGTACGACTGTACTTTTTTATATAGAGGACATTCTTCATGTTTGCTAGGTATTTTGTTACAAAATTTATGGTCAAGGTTTTAATTTGATATTCTGTGTTTCTTTTTTTATGAGTTTATTTTTAAAAGATAAAAGACATTTGAATATAGTGTCTGACAAGAAAGAAAGCAGAATTGGCTAGGCTTCGTGTGTGGAGGATTTTTTTGTCGAGATCAATTATTTTGAATCTAACTTGTGTTATTTGTTTATAAATTAGTTTTAAAAAACGATATGCTTTTATACTTTTATTAATAAATACCCGAATTAATTTTAAACTAAACATAACTGTTAATAACTAAAGTAATAGGTGTCCCCCCCCCCCATGTTATATTAATGCATTTTGATAACATTTCCTAAAAAAAATTTAAACACAGTTAAAAAGTGTAATATTTATAGAATATGCAAACTCTTAAGGTAAATTAGCTTTAAGTTTCATGGTCGACTAGGTTTATAAACTTTTGGAGATTGCTTGGGAATGATTGGGATGAATTTTTCAAAGAAATTGTGCAAATTCAACTAAAACCTCAATTTCATTTTCTAGACAAGTAAGTTTATAGCAATAGCTAAATCATGAAAAAACGGACATAGCATATGAATCAATATATGTAAAAAGGGGTTATGTCCAATTTGAAACCTATTTACATGTTCAGTTCACTTTTTACTTTTAACGATTCATGTAACACAAGCTTTTTCAAAATTAATTAGTAATTAAATGCAATGTAACGAAACTTCAAGCGTTTTCGTTGAAGTTTTGCTATTAAAGATTATTTTAGTAGATAACAAATTCTTTGTATGCTACATCAGCAAAAAAATTTTGGTTTAAAATATCAAGATAGTCGTATTTAGACCAACAATTTAACTGTTGAAAAACGATGCAAAACAAAACATTGATACCATTTAATTAATATAAATAGCTAAAAAATAGGGTTGGTTGGTTGGTTGTTTTCAGATTATCTGGCGCCGTCAGCAACACGAGGGCTATAATGCGCCGAAACATTCGTCATTAGACAAGCCAACATACATTTACAAACACCCATGCCTAACACGGGACTCGAACCCGCAACCTCGCGGTCTAGAAGTCAGCACGTTAACCACTATACCGTTTGGTAGGCCTAAAAAATAGGGATGTTAAACCTTCCAAAATCTATGTAACTAGGAATCATAGAAATTATGTATATTTATTTAAATTTATTTTGTATTAAGCATTCCATAAGTTGAATCAAAATCACCATTGTTCATACAAATAAATTGGTTATCAATTTTACATAATTTTTTTTTTTTTTTTTTTTTTTTTTTAAACTTTTGTTTCCCAAGCAGTTCTATATTTGTAAGAAACAGAGCAAATACTTGAATCGGTTTTCATCGCACTGTGAAAATTCCTTAAGTATTAGCCAAATCACTCTACTACCAATACATTATTTTGAGAAGACGGCTTCTGCGAAATGTATACAGACTTCAGAAACTTGTGCGTTTGACACATGGGCAGTTAAGAGCTGGCTGTGAATTATAAGCAGAAAATAAAAAAAATCATATTTGCATAATTCGGTTGCTTACCGAGAATTAACGGGTAAGAAATATTCCGCAAACGACCTGTGAGTTGAGATGAAAGTTTATAGAACGATCTTTAAACAGTTCTTTGGAGAATCGATTTTTTCGAGTTAATAAATGTATTCTTTCTGACGCGATTCCTATTTGATATGCAAAGAGAGAAAGAATGCTTCAAATCCAGAGTAATTTTTAATGTTATGCAATTACATGTAGCTATGGGATAAAAATGAATTATATGTTAAGGTTAAAAATGAAACGCTAATGGATTAACTTCTATGTATCCACCGGAAAAGTTAAAAGTTGACTAACGCGGGAACGAGATAGATGAATTAAACAAAATTTAACATCAAACTTTTAGGTCCTATATACCCAAACATAGACAAAAAAAAGAATTTTTTTTTTGCTGGAATTTTACAACTGTTTTATAAGTTTTTAAAATTCTTTAATTGCGTTGTGTTTGGTACCAAATAAAGCTTCAATCAAGATAATTTTAAAACCAAATATGTGTGTGCAGCGTCGCCTCTCCAGCAACTGTTAGAGATCTGTTTTGCTTGCCTGGAGGACTTTGGCAGTTGTTCTTCTAGGAGAACTTTGAAAGTACTTTTTTTGACGATGTTGCGGACATGCCTCAAGTACGAGATATGCAAATCTTATAATAGGAGGAAGTATAAAAGCAGATGGCAGAGCCGGAACTTTCTCTTTTTCATCAGCCAGCGCTGGGAGCCGTGCTGAGCTTTTTTCTACAAAAGCAACGAGTCGCTATTCATTCGACCGGATTGCTATTCGTTTATTTAATGAAACTCAAAAGTTATTTGCTAAAAATAAATCGTTAGTTATTATTTAAATATCTGTTTTATATTCCTAATATTCAAGACACCAAAGTATTAAAGACTTGCTAGATCGTGAGATATCCGCTCTGGTTTACCTTTTGCGGTGTCGTAAGAGGGTGTAAAGCACACTCCCACCTACCCCTCATGTGCCTCGTTATAATTTCTGTAAAATGTTTGAGTGTTATAAAGTTCCGGTCTTCCTCCCCATCCCTGTAATTTTAAAGTTACATAATTATGAATAGTTTCCAGAAAATTATTTGAATTATTGTCTTGGATTAAAAGAAATAAATGTGAATGTTTAAAATTCAAGCAACTATCTCAAAATTACGCAGTATATTGAACAGTGACAGCATTCAAAATTTCAACTTTTCTTTTATTTTTCCAATCTAAATTTGTCTTTAAGTTTGTTTTGAAAAAAAAGATCCCTGCAAAATGTCAGGTACATGCAAAGTGCAGTTTCTATCAGAGAGGGTATTTGATTCAATTGTAAATAAACCTGCATCCAAACAGTAAAGAAGAAGAAAGGATTCACCCTTGAAAATACTTTGTCCATGAATTGTTTAAGCAACTGCTGGCATAAAATAAAAAGCCCTAAACCCCCAAAAATTTAACATTAATTTAATGTAATACTGCCTCACATATCGAATCAGTATTCTGTAATGTGACTAGTAGTGACAAATTTTATGTTATACTTTTAATAGACTTAGAAATGTATTCACATAACAACATGAACTAATAAATATGCAACATTTATTTAATTCCTTATTTTGATTGGAATTATTTGTTTTTGAATTGAAAAAAAATTAAATTTTTTAAAATATGAGTATTTTTGCAGTCACGTTTTTAACAATAATCCTTCGATTTGTTAAATAGTTTTTGATTTTTTGGATTTTTTTCTTATAGTCAAGTGCTTATGTTTAGAAAAAGATTTACAGTTCCTATATGATTTTATGTAATGAAATTCATTTAATTTATTTCTACTGTTAACTCTAATATTACCCTTTTTTTTTTTTTCCTTCCTTCTTTGATAATGCTTTTAATTTCGATATTACTATTTCCAAGTCACGACCACAGTGTTTACTTTATCTATCCATTGCTCTGAATTTGATCTCTGAGATTTCATCCTAATGTAATTTATATCTTTCTTAAAACATTTTAAAACTCTGTATCATTGTAACTTTCACATAAATATTAGTGTGGTCTTCAAATCCAATAATAACTCAACGCTTAATCTACTTAATATTAAACTATCTTTCATAATTTCCTATTTTATTAATTTCAAGCTTTTTGTTTTTAACCCATGAGTAAATAAGTTGATTACAACTAGCTTGGAAAATATTTATTGCTCTACAATCTTAGCAAATAGTTGATTAGTCCCCCCCCCCCCCTTAGTATATTTACTCTCTATCCAATAAAGGCATTTAATCTCGACATCTACATTGATAAAATGAAAAAGCTTAATTTTTCTCATTCCTAAACAATTATATTTATCTTATCACAATCATAGAGGCCTTAAATAAACTAAATAATCAATGCAGATCATTTAGTTTAACTTACTGTATTGTTTTCCATCCAAATCGACATAGTACTCAATTTGCGTGCGATACCATCTCAAAACGCATATCTTTCTTTCAAAATCATTGAGACACACTCACCCACAATTCGATTAATTGATTAATGTTATGTATAAGAGTCAATTCAGAACGATAAAAGCATATCTGTTGTTTCTTTTACTGTCTGACAATGCATTCAGTTATACACAAAATGTATTTTCGTTTTCATTAGAAGAAGAAAAAGAAGCTTATAAATATTTTGCCTTTCAAATTAGTTGGTAGCTGATGTTTTCTAGATATCTGCTATATAAAACATCAAAAGTTTACAATAAAATAAAAATGTCTGGAGGGAAAAAAGTTGACTTAAAATTACCAACACCCACATCCACTCATGTATAGGCTGTGTTAAACTTGAGTTTTTACACTTAAATCGGATTAAATGTACAACGAATAAAATATTATTGTGCGGTTTAAAGGCTTTTTACTATGAATAGTGAAGGAAACCTTTTATCTTTGAGCTGAACCACAATGAGTTATCCTATGAAAGCGTTTCCTTTTCTGTTTAGATATACTTATCTGTATTGCATTGTGAAATGAGTCTTTTAACATTGAAGAGGAACAATCGAAGTAGATGAACAAACTTTTGAGGTAACATCATACCACAAAACTATACCAGTTACTGTGTATTAGTACTCAACAATTTTATGAGTTGCATTGGTTTTTTATTTTAAACAAAATTGTCTTACAATCAAAGAATGATTTTATGTTGTACAAAGATTTAAAAATGTATTTGTTTGAAGTATTTATTATGTCATTGAGAAACAATTAATCCCCTACAGCGAAACACCTGATCATTTCATCAAAGTTATAACCTTGAAATGGTTCCGGGCGTCAGATATCCTTCAAACCGGTCAGTAATTGAACTTTTTTCTTACCCTATGAGAAATCGCATTAAGTTCAGGATTCATTTTTGTTTTCTTAAAGGTTAGGAAACATAAATTTCAACTTGTGTAATTTAACAGTTGTCAAGCGACCTTTTGTCTCGCGGCTAGTCGCGTGGGGGACAAATGACACCCAAATAAAAAAAATTCGTGCATATCATTAAATTCGTGAGCAAATAACAAAGTTGGTGGGTATTTTAATTAAAAACACAACATTATTGAACAGAATAAAGTAAAAGTTAAAAAATATTTAAAAAATAACTTGGGAAAAAAAGTGCGGGAAAGCTTTGATCATGGGCTACCATCTATTGAGAAACTGATTGTGGAAGGCAGTTGTTAACTGCGCTACTAACCAAGGGTAAATGAAGGATATTCGCAGAGCGTAATGTACAAATATTTTAATAATGAAGTGACAAATAAAAATCTGGTACAGCCTTTTAATTTTTTTTAAATGTTTATTTTTTATTTTATTCCAGAAGTTTTGTGTAAAAAATAATCACATACATCATAAATAAATATTTAAAAAACATATACACAATGCCTTGATACATTCGAACCCGCATTTAATCGGTTAGCTAAGGTTTTGGTGTCATGATCAGAAGGTCAGGGAATCAAGCCATGGTGTGTCATGAAACTGGTGAGTAGAATAATGGTGATCGAGGTCCCAAAGATCCAGATGTGTTTTTCAACTATTTCTTTTTTTCTTCTTTTATAGTTTCAAGTTCAATTTTTATATATATATATATATATATATATATATATATATATATATATATATATATATAGACTTGCTAACGTTTTATTTTTTTTATTTGCTTAACAAGGCACGGGATTAATTCTTCAATTGATAATAAATAATCTAATACAAAGTCTTATTATATCGTGCATGCAAGAATTATCCTCCCCCCAAAACAAAATGGTACTTGGTGGGCAAAGTGATCAAACATCACCACCAGCCTACCAACTTAACCCATTTTGACGCCATTAAACAAAAGATGCTCAACTTTAAAAACCCATAGAAGTAATCATAGCAAAGCGGAATTTTATAGCGTAAGTACATTTACAAGACATTTTCATTCCAAAATCGCTGTTCAATGGTTTCATGGCAACATGGGCGCCCCCAGGAGGGTGCAAGGAAAGGAGGGCACTTGCACTCCCCTGGCTCTTGAAAATTTTCAAAAAATGAGGGAAAAGATGTAAATTCCAAGTTAAAAAAAGCAGATATGCCGTTTATACTTTTATGTTGCAATGAGCATTTTTTTTTTCCTATTAATTTACTCTTTTCTTTCTTTCCTATGTCGTTCTTTATAGCTACTTCCATGACGATTTTCTGTCGCTAATGTCTATGATTATTAGAGGCTGATGAGTAGAAGTATTTATTCCTTTTATTGAATAATCATTTCCCGTGTAGCTCTCAAAATTCTAGGAAAATGTTTTGTTTTTTAAGTCATCAGATGTATTATTTTGAAATCTACTTATAGAATTCAATTGAACATATTTTATTATTGCCTTCGTGTTTCATTTTGATTTTTTTTTTTTTTCATTATATCCGAAACTTGGAAGAAATAAAAAAAATTTACTCTTCTGTATTTTTGCATCTTCGAGTTCCTCTATTCTAAACACTATCTCTTGAATGCCGTGATTGTTGGATGATAAAAAAAATCGTTAA
The DNA here is from genome assembly GCA_963978545.1 of Linyphia triangularis. Taxonomy (NCBI): domain Eukaryota; kingdom Metazoa; phylum Arthropoda; class Arachnida; order Araneae; family Linyphiidae; genus Linyphia; species Linyphia triangularis. The sequence goes on along the minus strand of OZ021726.1, from coordinate 27,520,787 downwards.
AAATATATATTTTACTATTTTTACTATTTTGTATTCTTTTCTCTTTAACAGGGTTGCGCTTTCAAAAATATATACCATGAATTTTAACTATTCTTAAAGAGTATAATTTATAATGCATAATTAACATTTCTAAAAAAAAATAATGATTTTAATGAAAATCTAGTCTTGCACCCCCTTGCAAATATTCTTGGGGGCACCCATGCATGGCAATAAATGCACAATCTGAGCTTTACCTTACACCAGGATGGTAAAAATATCATCAAAGTTCTTACACTCGATAGAGCGATAACAATACATTATGGCCCCGATGAATCCTCTGGCCACTTTGACCTCCATGGCCACTATGCACGGCTCTACCCTTAAGTACCCACTGTATACCGATATGTGTGATACTGATTCTGCGAAAACTCTGAAATACTGATTATGTGAAGACATAATGCTGCACAAGTTCAACCGTTTGCTTTATATTTTTGTAAGTACAGGACTGTATTTCTTATTTTCTGTTTAGTTCAACTGCCATAAAAAAATAAAGCGATTCACCTAAATGAATTTATTGCAGACAACCTCCAACTGGAAAGAGCATATAAATTCCCCGAAACCAAGAAATCTGCTTTCTATCTGAAAAGGCTACAATAAAGTAATCCGACTGTTATAGCGAAATGAGATCTGGTTAACGTGCGATTGGGGGCCCATCCTGAATTAATGCGTGGGTTGATTAATTTTGATGGCCATTGCATTTGGTATTTAGTTTCTTCAGATTCATTGTCACTGAAGCCACTATGTCTTTCAGAATTACAATTTCCGTTGGGGACTTGATAAATATTCATGAACTATAGCAGATAATCTTATCTTGAAGTATCAACTTTTATACCAGCTACTCACTTGACTTGGTGGTAGCTCCAACTGATAGGTCTTATATGAATTTTATAATACCGATATAATAAATCTGTCTACTAAAATAAACTTTCAACCGAATTATCCTGATGAACCAAAAACTAACCTAAAATGTAAATAAAATTGAAAGTCACCTAAAGTTTAATTTTTAAAATTTATTTTATGAAAAATTGTGTAAGGACAACTTCGTAAATTTTATTTTGTGTATCTCAAATGATGATGTATAGTTTTAAACAGATATTTTAAATAAATATTTGAATGAAGTATTTTTTATTTCACAGTGACTTGTACGAAAATTTAAAAACAATACGGAATGTTAAATTGAATATTTAAAAAAAATCTCGATCAAAATGTCACAAACTTATGTGAATAGTAAAAAAAAAAAAAAAAAAAAAAAAAAAAAAAAAAAAATCCAAATTTGTTCATTATGTTCTAATAGTGCGAAATATATTTTTTTATTTCAATGCATTGATTAGGTTATAAATTTGTGAGAAGGCTAAGTTTTTTTTTTTAAATGAAATATTAAAGGTAATGCCATTCATTTGAAACAATGTTTTAGTCAAATTAACATTTACAATAATGAAATACATATCACCGTTTGATATTAAATGTTTTTTTAGATCTATCATTCCTTTGATGAGTTTTTTTTATTATTACTTTGGGAATTTCAACTACGCAATTACAAGATGTATTATTTTAGTTGATAATTGTATTATTGATTAACTTAAGCTTACTACTTACTCCAAACTGTTAGATTTCTTGTTAAACATCCCATTTTGAAGTTTCTCATACGAAATATTCGATGATCTGTTTTTAAAATATCATTGTTAACCTATAAACAGTTTGCTTATGTGAATACGTTTTAGTTGGAAATAAACATTAGAAGAAATATATGACTTGGATAAATATATTTTTATTTGTAAAGTGTTTTTATAATTATCAAAAAATTATTAATCAAGTTTATACTGAAATGCAAGATAAATTTTAGGAAAAAATAAAGAGTTATGCTTCAAAATGGTTTCAATTACTAGGTCTAGTTAGCCAAAAAACATTATTTCTAGAGAAAATATTAAAAAGTGGTCTTCCCATTGAAGTATAATTTTTTTAAGGATTTCATTTGATTCAAATGTTTGCTTGGCTTGAAATTTCTTTAAATAAAAAAAAACCTTATATGTGTCTTTTATATTTGAAAATGTTTTTCAAATGTCCTTTGAATGTTTTCTATAAGTGGACTTGCAGAAAAAGAATATCGACTCCAAAGTTGTTTTTTAGCTTTTTAGCAATCAAACTGAGTGATAGATGTACGAAAGTATAACCTCCCCCCCTCTCTCTCCTCTTCTTTTTTTCCACTCACACTCCATACTAGAACTCAATCGTTTTTATTCACTAATTTTCAACTGCACTTATGTTTATTGCGCATTTAAAACAATTTTTCCTTTTGTGCATTTATTTTATTAATTTCTTAATGTAAAATTTCCATTTTATTGCATTCATTTGCTTTCAATTGACTGCTAGACGGATTTTTGAATAGAACTACACTTCATCTCCTAAGTTTTAATATTTTTCATATTTTAAATATTCTGTGTAAGCAAGATATGATAAACGATGCACAATCGATGAAAATTTGTTTCATTCTTCAAGCTTTATGGTGTATGCTCCCTGGAATATATTGAAATATATCGTTGTTTTGTAAATATTATCGTATTAATTACTTAAAATAACTTTTAATCTTTACAAACACTTATCCCCTTTCAGTTTCAAAATTACACTAATGTAACGAGAAGCTTACACAAAGGCTCTGGTATATTTTCTGACAAAACTGCAAAAGTCATAGATACGCGATATGCCAAATGAAAGGTCTTTTCAGTACGAGTTCTCTTATCAAATTTATTCCAGATGCTACATATAGCACTCCTAGAAGTGCACTCCTAGGGAAGTGCTTCTAACTCTTTTAAGAATAAGCCACACTCGTTTTACCTTTGTGAATCTTGTGCTGGCAGAGAATGTCCCCACATGTAATGCCTGTGGAGTAATTTTTTCTGTTTATCACATTTTACATGAATGCCCATCTTTTAATTCAATCACAATGCAACATTTTAAAACATATAATCCTGCATTGTTATAAACTTTAAATTCCCGGCCTCATAAAAATCTTTTTTGGTTTTTATTGGGTATTGGATTTTATCATTTGATTTAAGTACTTGTTTTTTACTTTTATGAAATAATTAGTTAAGAATGTTTTTAATCAATTTTATCTGTGACAAATCATCATTGGTTTGTATATATATGTATATATATATATATACATATATATATTCAGTTTTATCGATTTTATTCAGTTTTATTGCCAACATTTTTATTGTTCTATAGAAGTGCAGACCTTTTTTTTTTCCCCCGTGAAACAAAACAAAATATTTGAAAATGCTATGCTCAAATAGGGTAAAATATTAGTAAGAATATAAGTTAAAAATTTTAGGCATTTATCTATAATAGTTTTCGACTAAATGAACCTTAGCTACAAAAATTGCTGTTTTGGAGATATGGGCCGTTAAAGTTGGAAACGATAATACAAGTTGATGCTGAACACTTTTTTAAAAAATATACAAAAAATACTTATAATTTAGCGAGATTAAAAAATTTAATGCTATAAGATTCAAAATGGTCTTTAATTTTTACAATATTAATCTCAAAATTGATTTTTTGACCTTTATATGATTCTCTCCTAAAAATATCAATTGTAAAAAAAAAAAAAAAAAAAAAAAAAAAAAAAAATCTGTCATTCAGAGTCTTGACAAAATGTTTCTTGTATGGAGTTATATAAAAGTTTCATAAAAGTAGCAGCTGTTTTTTAATTTAACCCAATTACAATAACATAACCCTATTTGAGAATTTTAACATTCTTTGAATTATGTAAAAAAAAAATTCGTAACGGTTGTTAATGGTAACCAAAAGTATATATCAATTTAATTTCTATGACTCTTTTGAGAATTTTGAAACTGCTTTTTGGTTAGCTACCGCATTTTTGTATTGCGAATAAATGGAATTTATAGATTAATCTAATAAATTGTGTGAAACTTTAATAAACATTGTTCAATTTTTGATGAAGAATTGCTATAATAAAGCTATACTTTCTTATATCACTTACTTATTGGCATGTTGGGCCTTGAGCCTGTCGTTGGTCTTAAAATTTGTATTTGTATACAAAAGAAAAAAACTCGGTTTGTAAACTTCGTAGAATCTAACAAGTCCAGATTATGTCCTTTCACCAATAATCACTTAAGTTCTATTGTAAAAATTGTCGATTATAATTGCTCCTCTCTTAAAAACATGTCCTCATTTTCTTGTCGCTAAATGATTCACAACAGTTACAAAAAAAAAAAAAAAAAATTCAGAATGGAAAAAAATCCAGGAAAAATGATAGTCCATATTTTACAATGATTCATACGAAGTGCCATTTAACGGGAGAACTTTAACAGTTTTTGAACAAAATTTTTGAAATCCTGTTAAGCCCTTGAACTAACCAATAGAGGCTGTAAATGTTCGATTGGTTCTTTATTGGTTGGATCAGGTGCTTAACAGGTGCTCAGGTGCTTAAGGATACCAAACATCACATGTTCAAAAACTGGCAAAGCCATCCCGGTCGACGTTGCACAAAGTATTTTTGCAAAGAATAAGTACTTCTCAAGTTTTGCATACATAATTTAGAAATTGAATTACCGTATACTTGGAAGTTAACTTTCATTGTAATTATATTCTGGACTGTTTCAATGATCGATAAAAACTCATACATACTATCGTCATCGATAGTCCGACTTCAGTATTGATACTTTTAGGTCACAATCCGAACTTCCTATCGGAAATAGGAAGTCGCGGGGAGAGGCTAAATGAGCGTTATCTGAATGCCAGGACGTTCACCCACTCTTATAGATGTAGTAGGGTAATCCTTTGCTATCTTGGGCTTTCTATTATTTCCTGCCTTTCCCACTAAATGTAAGGGAGATTAATAGAGTCCTGGGATATAGTAAAGAGTTAATTTGGGTATATATCTGCTTGGCGGGGTTAAGGGTTATGAATATTGTCCTTTAGGAGCGGCTGAGTTTATTAGGAATTATGAAGTGATATTTCTCTTTTGTCTTAAAATCTGAAAAATTAAGATATAGGAAGTTTTTTTATTGATTTAGTAAGCTTATATTTTAATAAATAATAATAAAAACACTAAATATTAGTAAAAAAATGCGTTATAAATTTTGTTAAGAATATGTTAGGTTTTAACTTTAAAATAGTTTTTTTTATAGATATCAATCAATATAATGAAAGTTACAGATGCCATATATGGGAAATCTGGGTTTGGTGTAGTTATTTTTGATGAATAATACTTATTCTGTTTGTACTTATGTTAAATGATCTTTCTAATAGTGAAATAAAGTAGATTCACACATGTTACATAGTAGCGTAGTTTATGGAGTAACCACATCAATACCAAAATGTCAGCCATCACATTTGGGGAATTATATGGTGTGCAAGAAAAACTTTTACAGCAGTATAATATTTTTATGCTCGTTTGGATATTCGAGTTAGCAGTTGTCTTCTAAGCTCATATCTTGAAGGAAACGTCCAACAGTTCATACAATGCTGCTTTGTTGCAGGGGATCCAGCATTGAATTACGATGTCATTTGAGACTATGCGCCTATTACCCTAAGCGATTCTTGCCACTTTAATCTTGACACGTTCTCTTATGACCAAGCCTATGTCACAAGTCTGAAGTTATTTTATGTCTTGGGCAAACGAAAACTCGTATGTGGTATGCCATGCTAGTTTGCATAAGTCATTTGTACCAGTCCATCCACACTTCTGAGTATATTTCTATTATACTGAAATTGAATAACATTTTATTAATTAGATTTTTAAATAAGTAATTACTAGTACCCAATGATATTGTCTACTTAGTAAATTGAAGTAATTAAAATGTTAGTTTCATTTCATACTTACTCTTTCTCACAATATTCAAGGTAAAAAGCACTTTGGTTTTTGTTTATGGAAATGTTAGTGAATCGTCTCTAGCTGGTTACTTGAATCTCTTAAAGTTAAAAGCGTACTTCTGCATTTTCCATAATATTATTTTTTTTTCCTTTTTGTATAAATGCTAAATCAAAGGTATCGATGAAATGTGAAATCCGACTTTTATGTCCTTTTTTAAGAGTGTGGTTCTCATGTAAAGTTTCCGTTTGATGTTGGCCACTATTAGAAGCTGGATTTTTTTCTTCTCCTGTAAAATCGTGAATCTGTCAAAAGTTCCCTTTTAACATCTTGTGATTCACTTGTCAATCAGTCGAAAAAACTAAATAAGATAAGTATTCAACTAATACAAAATATAAACATCCTAATTAAAATGTTTGGATTAAGGAATTAAATCTGATGAACGAGTATTACATAAAGGAACAGTAACATTGCTTTGACACTTGCGACTAATGAGAAAAATGTTATTATCGGTGTTCAATTACCTCTGTTAAAATGCCCTTGCAACACTGTTACACTCTTATTTGTAACTTTATCAAAAGCAAAACAATTGATTCATTGAATCATCTCGCAATGAGGAACTACTTCAGCATGAAAGGGACGCTGTGTCACACTAATGACTTATTACAAAAAATATCAATTTTAATATTTAGAAATCTTTATGTAATGGACACTGATTATTAGATTGCTCACTAGTCCATCTCAATGTCACTGAATGATTGAAACTATTAAGCCAATATTGAACTGTAGCTGCAGGAACTTCATAACCGTCCAAGAAAGGAGGACCTACCAGCAAATATAAATTTAAAAGATGATTGTTTGTTGGTCTCTATTCCCCATAATTTTTATGAGAGTAACATTTTAGATACAAAACACATCTTAATTCATAATCAGTCAATATTTTTGAAGTCTAAGGAAAGTAAAATCTTACCAGCAAATGTAAATTTAAAAAATTATTGTCTTTCTAAGCCATAATATTCGTTACAATAACATTTGGGGTGCATTGGAATAAAAAACAACAACTCTGAATTCAAAATCAGTCCATATTTTTGAAGTCTAGAAAAGTAAATCCTTCCTTATGGCTGTGTGTTAAGGACTCTGGCCTTGGTTTAAAAAAATGCTGGGCTCTAATTCGGAATAAGGCATGGTTGGGATTTAGAATTCACATAAGCTGTAGGTTCCGGCCTGTTATTGTACACAAAAATAGATCATTAAGCGATCAAACCAACTAATAAAATTAGCATTTCTAAAGGGTACTTGGTTATATCAGCATACTTCAGGCGGATTTTAAGAAAATTTTATGTGTTTTATATAGGTTTGAATAAAATTTCATGGATTGCTATGAAAAATAACATTTTCAAAAAGTTATTTATTGCTTTTTATTCTGACGCTCCCCATTTTCTTCTTGTCAGATTTCTTGCAATTATTCTTTATATAATCTGGTTATTCTATTATGAATATGATATTTCGTAAGAATATACTATTTGCTTAATATCTTAATTTGAACCATTTTTATTTGTAAATAGCAATATAAAATTTTATTGTTAAACACTTTGTCATGTTCAAAGTCAGTTAAGTACTATAATTATTAACACGAACCTATATTTACTATCAAATACTCATTCTTCATTTTAACGTTTGTGATAACTTAAACCAGTGTCAAACTATGATAAACTATTCTCAAAACCCATATTTTTCAAACATGTAAACAGTGTCAACAGTTACTATTCTGAAGTTTCAATTAAAATACATGACTAAACTGCATGGATGATACAATTCTTTGCACGTAGTTAATTTTTTAAGCTCGATATTAGGCAGTTATTGCTGTTGTGGACAACTTCAAAATGTGTTAATAGTAACTATTATTTTTCTGATATAGTTTTCAATTAATCTTTTAAATAAAATTTCAGCATATTTATTGTAAAGGCTTTGTAATGGAGAAAATAAAATAAAGGATATTTATCTTTGTTTAACTTGAGAGTCTTTTATATATTTGCCTAAAATATTATTTGGAGTATCTCTCTCATGGGATTTATTCGCTTGACTTGTTACTAGTTTTGGAAAAGATCCAAGGTCTTCACTTTGAGAGAAAAAGAGGAAAAAAACTGAATTTCAATTGAGCTGACATTTAACTTTCCATTGCTTCCCACAGCTTTTCTTGCAAACTATTAATTTAATTACCGCAATAATCAAAATGTAAATTAAACATAACTGTAGTTTGAGTATTTGTTACAAGTTATTGCTTTCTTTTATTCTTCCACATGTACTTAAAAGATATATCACAATATATATTTTTAAAACATTGTCTACTAGAGTAATTCGGAATTTCTTAAAAAGAAATGAGTGTAAAACTTTAAAAAAATTATTTATTGCTTCCATTATGTAGTAAATTCTAATTTGTTACAACTGTGTAGTATACGAGGCGCAGTTAGATTTAAAACGTCTTTTAATAAAATGATAGCTTAATTTATTTAAATTAAGAAGCTATTTCTACAATTGTTTCTTATGTTTTTTTGTTTTTTTTAAAGAAATAAATAAAAAAAATACTATTGTGAAACTCGGTAAAACATTAACTGGCCGGTTTAAATTAATCAAGTTTAGGAACCAATGTACTTGTGACTGGCGAAATCTTTAACACTGCTATGGCAAGGATTAACCAGCAGGTGAAATAAACGTGAGTGAACAAGCAGCCAATTCTTGACCGTATTCATGTGATGTCTGGTGAATGTGTAATAATTTGAATTTAATTTATTGCATTGCATGTTTGTATTGACTTATTTTAAAAGTAAATAAAAAACACTCACCTTTTATTTTCTGGATTGCTTTTTTTGGGGATGGGAGATGTTTTGACGTCCGCATAGAGTATCTCTAAAATGGATTCTAAGGCATAAGTAGCTATCTATATTTTCTGAGTGTATTTATGGTGAATGTGTAATAATTTGAAATTAATTCTTATTTCATTTCATGTTTATATTTGTTTATTTTCAAAGCAAATATAAAAAACTCACTTTTTATTTTTATGGATTGATTGGGGAAGTTTGTGTTTTGTCTTGCTCTCAGAGTATCTCTTTAAATGGATTCCGAAGCACAAGTGACTATATATTTCCTGAGTTCGTGCCAATATGTATTGAAAGAACGGTTTACTAACAACTAGGATATCAATTGAGATACCATATTGTGACATTTATTATTATAACTTCTAATAACACATTGGAGATTGCATAATCCAAATAATAATAATAGTAATAATTAGCTTTTAGTTGTTTAGATTAAAAGTTAGATTAAAACAAGTTTGATTGTGACATTCTCTATTGCTAAAAGATCACTTCTAGATAGATTTTTATTACTGTGCATGGAATGCTAAACTTGTATAATTTGCCGACATTTTACGATTGAAATTGTTATCATATCCTCATTGTTGTTGATGACATGTTACTCATTTTCCGTCCTTGTCTTTAACCATATATTATAACTCATAGATCATTGTATCTAGTTGATAATATATGATAACATCTGCTATTTTGAACTTTTTTTTTTATAACAAGTTGGTGAGTTAAATCGGCACCCTCGGCAAGAAAACTTATGTCACCGAATATCCAAACACACACATTGTAATACTATACCTCAATTTCGAGTCAATGCATAACTTTTCATCGAATTACTATAGAAGCACTCTTCCAGTCAAACATTAAAGTACTTCTGATTGAAATGTATGTAATCTTACTAATTATATAGAGACTTTCAGACTATCACATTGTAGCATTAGCATCGCTTTCAGATTTCTGGAGTCGTCAATGGATAAGAGTGGATTTCTAGATCACGTTTCTCACAAGCAGTTCAGAGGTTTTCTGTCTTACGAGATGTAAATTCAATTCTTTTAAAATTTACTATATAAGTTTCAGATTATTTTACTTAGTCAATGGTAGGTTATATGATGCAGTGTGAAACTTGTGGCCAGGATACAAGGTCCAGGCGGGAATCGAACCCGAGTCATCCAGCATGCCTACACCGAAACTATAACCGTTAGACAAAAGCGATTGTCAGTGTCGAAGGGAAGTTTCGGGGTTTTGATGTGACCACCACAGTATTCTTCTCGCAGTGAGTCGGACGGGACTATGACGGAATTAAAACCCTTGACATAACAAAACCGTATGTCGTGTGGGTGCAGTGAAACGTATTACAGTGAAGTGCGTCGTCGGGCCGCGTAGCCCAATCGGGAGAGTATCGTTCTCGCAACTAGAAGGTTGCGAGCCCTGAGGTTGCGAGTTCGGGCCTGGGACCGACTAAAGACCGCCGTGTTCGCTAATGGTGACTGGAGCACGTTAAATCAGTCATGGTCGCAAAGTCCTCCAAGTTCCTATACAAATCAATACCTCTGGGGGTGGCAAAGCCAAGTCTTCTGGTGGAATCTTCTGCTTGGTATTGCCTCTAAATTAAGAAGTTCCACATACGGTCGGTAGTACTGCCATCTACCGGATAGCTACCGAAAGAGGTAGAAATGAACTCTTCGGCGGCTATAGGTAGACTTGCGCACTCCCTCTTGCGAGTGTGAGCTTACATCCTATACAGTACTGCCCACTACCGATCTGTACGGGATATGGGGTTGGTACAAAATGCTTAAGCAGAGGTTCCTTAGTCCCCATAGTCCTTGATAAGAAGAAGAAGAAAAAGTGCGTCGTGTGGTAGCAGAAGGCTTTTTTGTGTGCGTGTTCAATCCACGTTCACCACTGAGGAGGATGCAAGGTCTAGGCTGGAATCGAACCCGAGTCATCCAGCATGCTAGACCGAAACAATAACCGTTAGGCAAAAGCGATCGCCAGTGTCGAAAGGAAGTTTCGGGGTTTTGAAGTGACCATCACACTGACATTACTTTTGTACCAGAAAGAACTTCAAATTAACCAATAAAAACTGATTTATAAGTTTAGTTTATTTTCTTACAAATTTTTATGTATTACTTACTTTATATGTATTTCTTTTATGTATTACCAACTTTGAGTTTCATCATTTATTACCAAGTGATAAATTAGGTTAAAAATATCCTTAGTGTTCCAACACTCTACCAGTTATTCCCCCTTTTTAATTTTACCATAGAAACATATCAAAATAAGTGGTTGGATAATTTTGTTTTGATATGAGACCCTTTTGATTAGTAAGGAATAAGACCTAAAATGCTCTTGTACAAAAATTGAAGTGATTTAGTTTTTTTTTTCATAATCAAAATGTTTAAGGTTGAATTTGTTTTATTTAGGAAATTTTGAAGCATTGTAAAAAAACATTTTTCTTATTATTACAATTGTTTTTAATATTGTATTTTAATATTATTGTATGATCGAAAATAAAATTTGTAATGAACGTGCTGAACATTCGTTAGGCTTCTATGGTGAACACAACAGTGACCACCAATCAAGCAAATCGTTCAATGACAAATGTGAAAAGTGAAATTAAAACGTATGTTTTAATTAAAAAAAAAAAAGCTATCATAATTCGTACTTAAAATTTCTCTTCCAGCAATGCATATAACCCTAACAAATAACTTAAATTATAGGAATAATGATAAAACTTTTCATAATAATTGAAAGACCTTTTACAGGTAATTATGCAAAAAAATTCTTTTTTTCATGGGTTGTATTAAAAAGAGAAATCCATTATACGTTTATTTAAGGTATGTTCTAAATATTTGATGTTAAAAAAATTTAATATTTTGTTTCACGATTATCTGAATATATTATTTAAACTTTGTAAGAGTATTGTATTTATTATTTTTCTGAAAACACGTTCAAAGCTTTTCTTATAACTATGTACTAAGTGGCGTTTTTCTTATTTGAGCAATCTATAATTTTTAATTATAAAAATATTTTTTGCTTTCAAAAGAAATATGTATTTTAAACACAAAAATGCATAAATTTCTTCTACATATTAACTCTTTTTTTGTGTGGCAAATGAATAATATTCACGGATAATTTATTCATATTCATAGATATGCATAAGATTTGTATATTTAATTTGGACCAAAATTTTTCAAAACAAAAATTAAAATAATATGAAAATAAAGAAATATCTGATCTGTCGTTACATAATTGTTTTAAAGAAACAAATTATTAATTCCCTCCCTGCCTTCCAAAGAATCTTTCTTTTACAAATTGGCTGCAATCTTAAGCTTTTACCTTAAATAAAAAATGCAAAACTTTAATTTTAGTAACTGAGCAAATTTATTTCATATGAATAATATTTTGTTGTGTGTTTCTATCAATTAATAAATCGAAGTATATTGAATATTTTCGTGGTCTAATTTTAAAGTATTGTGTAACCTTGGAATTTGTGATTTAACAAAATATTATTAGCTCGATTTCCAAGAATAACAAATTATATTATATTTCTTCATTTTGGATGTAGTCCTTTCCAAATATCTTTTTGACTTTATTTCGTTTTTTTTTCATGATTTATTAAACAGAAAAAACAGAAATTTGACTCTATTCTTCTACATTGTCTCTTCTCACAAATCACAAACATGGAAATTTAGCCTCTTCTTCTGTTCAAAATATTTCATCTTTATTATGATTCTTATCGATTTCTTTTCCTGTGTTTTAGCAGCACTGGGGCATTTTGCAACTTTTCTTGTCATACTTTAAAATGGTCTGAATCGTATTTTGCATTTTGAAACAACTAACTAAGGTTAATAAGAAAGAAGCGGGTTTGTGAAATGATGTTTTGTTCTTTAAATTTGATGAGCCACATCTACAATTTATGATAGATTATATTAGAAAAAATTACGAATGAATTTTATAGATATAAACTGATGAAACTATTTTTTGTAGAGTTTTCTTTTTAATGTTTATGTTTTGTCATTAAAGTAAAATGTTAGACTCATAATATTTACAAAAGACCATATGCATAATAATATTTTAAGTACCGCTCTACTAAATCTTTAACGAAAAAAATGACAGACAAGTTTGTGGTTGGCTTGAGGAATTGATTTTTTTTTTTTTTAAATTTACCTGTAAAAGAATTTTTGTGATTGGTCATAAGTTTTGGTTGATATAGTTGATGACAGAAAAACTTTTAAAGTTAGCAAATTGCTTAAGTTCCATGAGACCGTCTTGCGTTAAAAAGGAGAAAAATCTTTAGTAATTAAACACTGATTCATTCACAAAACTTTTTTTAAATAGCTTTGTTTAGATTTTAAGTATCAACCTAAATTCATTACCAAAATGTTCAAAATAAGAAGACATATAATACGTTTTTTTAATAAATAATTTTAAAATTTAAGGGCCATGAGATCCCTTAAAATCTTATTACTTTTTATTCAAATAACTTATTTTAATTTATTCTTTTAGTCCCTATTACTATGGTTTCTTACTATACCAATCACTTCAAAGTCTTAAAAATATTCATATCTGTCTCAAATGGTACAATATATTAGCTATTCCATATACATAAACCGTATTTTTACGACTTCAAGTCTTCTAACATAATACAAGAAATTTCGTAACATCTAATTTCATCTTATTACCGTTACAAATCGTTCCAGGTGGAACGATTTTCCCGTTCGTTTTGTTCTCTTGACAGTTAAGGTGTTATTTCTAAATCAGTAAGAAATTCATACCATTTTGTCAATCAAAATGCCGTTGATGTTTCCATTACTTTGAACATGACTCGTCATATATCATTAAGGAATGAATGAACAAATTGGCTATTTTTGTGTTGTAATTTTCTTTCATCACAATAGAGTTTATTGAACTAACCATATAAATAATGTGTGACGGTATATCATAAATTTTGCATGCAGTGTACGTACTTTATATATTATGTATTTAATGGTAAATATCTATAACTCATTCAAAAATATGTAATTAAAGAGAAACTATTTAACAAGCCAGAATTTGATTAAAAATATTTTCATCTCAGTATCTGCCATTTTATAATGATGAATAATCTCTGGCAACACGATTGTGATTATTCATCATTATAATATTATTAGAATAATTTTAATTAATCTGAATTTTTCCCTGGATTTCAACAAAATTGTAGCTAACAAATCTACATAAAAATAGCTACTACTGTAGGTACAGTTTTTGATGAGGTTTATATTTCTTGCTGAGTCTTTTCAGTTGCATCCATTTGATTTAGTACTCTTATTGATACTGCAATAAATATACACTGATAAACTATAATTGAGTTTTTAGCTATATTTGTTGCTAGAAAATACTAATATTTTTTTTTACATTTGTTATTTTTGTTTTCGATTATTTCAAATTGTATTGAATTTAAGTCTGAAATGAGTACAGGTTTTAAGTTTGTAAGCAAAACCTTCATATTTTTATGAACTATTTAAGTACTTCTATAATCCATGGCTAATCGTGTTAAAGAATGTTGTTTACTATTGGATTAATAATGTAAATGCCTATAGATAGATTTAACTGGAATAAGCAGCTTATGTTGATAATAAGCAACTGTTGATAAGATAATAATAAAAGTTGTAAACTTGAATTTAATTATTTTATATTCATTTAATTGTTTTGGTATATAAATATACAAATTGTTTTAAATTATAAAAAAAAAAATTTGAAATATAGTTTGTACAAAAGGAAAAGACATTGTTCACTTCCGTTTTGAGTATTTGAAAAAAGTGTTACTTTCCAGTTTTTAACTGATTTATTGATCAAAATAAATAGGCCTACTTTTGGTAAATAAACCTTAAAACCATTTCAATTTTGTTAAAAGGCTACTTCATAAATGAAATATTAAGAATTGAATTTGTACGACACAACTTCAAGCTGAATTTTCCAAAAGTAAATGTATTCTGTCAATATAACCCTAACTATTCTATTACAAATGCTTTTTTTAAACTATATATGGGATATAAAGTTGAGTAACAATAATGTTTACCATTTAAATCAATTTGGTTTTTCAAACATCTGTCATATAGCTGGAAAAAAAAATGACAAATTATTTAGACAAACCAGTCTTTTCACTGGTTAAAAGTTCACCAGGAAGAGAAAAAGGTATTCTTAGTTTATGAAGTGACCGCAATTTTCGGGTGGAAATCTCTAAGATACGAGTATTCTTGCAATATAGTAGTTTTGTTTGATTTGTCTTAGGTCTTGTTTGGCGGGATTTTTTATTCTTGGCTGGAGAGGCTTGAATTTATTTTAATAAAAAGATGAAAATATCGTGCGAGTCTGTCAGTGAAGATGAAATAGGAGTAGAAAAGGCATTCATATTGAATTTCTTCTTTTTTTAAATTAAAATGGTAAGGTATTGTGTAGTAATGAAACATTATCTAATGCACTTCTTTGGTCTTATATGACTTTTAATAATTAATTACTAAAGTATAGTAGCTTTATAAATATACCTAGAAGAGTATAATTACAAGTAACTTACATTCATATTATTTTGAAATAAATCGATACAAAATAAATGTTTTTATTTGAAAAGATCTAATTATAACTTTTTTGTGAATAATTTGACTGTAATTATATTCAAAAGAATTGGTAAACTCAAAGTTTATTTCATATACATGCTTCGTCTGTTCTGTTTAAAATGATTTTGAAGAGGAATTCCTTGCAATGATCATCCCCTATACTCGCTACGTTATTATCTTCTACCCAGTGCATTTAGAAACTACTTTGTGTGAAACTTTGACATTTGTTGAGTAAGTATGAAAAAGATAACGTAATGAAATGACATAAATTGTTTTCATTTAATGTCTATCCATTATAAATTAAAGTTAAAATAGCAAAAGACAAAACCAGGTGGAGCCACTGCATACGCATTGACGTAAGGATTTCAAATATAAAATAAAACATATTAGACGCTATTTTCGAGTTTTTAATTTGTGTCATTCCATTAAGCGACCATTTTTTTTTTTTTTTTTACCTACTTACTAAATTTTTCAAGGTTTCATACAAAGTAGTTTCTAAATGCACTGGGCTAAAAGATTGCAACATAGCGAGTGTAGGGAATGATCAGTACTAGGACTTACTCTTAAATATATGGTTTAAAACTCATAATGGTTATTGCTCTGTAACTATCGTAACTTTTGTTAACGTTTATAATTGTAAAATTTTAAATCATGCTTCTCATAAAAAAAAAATGTATGAAAGTTTATAAATGGTATTTTAAACTCAAACTAAATTGAAAGATGGAAAGAGCGAATTGTACCTCTTTCTTTTGTTCTTAAATTTCAAGTAATGCTTTGTAACATTTTGCGTGAAACTTTCTAAAGATAAGCGTTATTTTGTACAACGGTTACTGTATAATGTTTTATATCAAAATATATTTTTACAAATAATAATAGCTTTTAAATAATATTGAAAATTTTCGACATGATTCATAGGCAGAAAAGTAATCCAAACAATGACTATATTTTCGTTTATAAAAGTCTTAGAATAGAGCTGGCTTACACTTACGTGCCTTTTTTACTATTTTACAAAGTTCTTAATTTTTTTTTATAAAATTTTGATTCAAATTGTTCCTTATAGCTGTCGTCTATTAGTTTACTTTTGCCAAAATTTTGTTAAGTTTTTTAAAGAAAACAAACTGTTTTTTGTTGTCTTATTCGATTTAAATTATGTACTTGATGTATTATAAACCCAAAATTTCGCTACTTATATTTGAAAGCATGTTAGATACAAGCAAAATTGTTTTTGGGGAATAGTTCCATAATGCATTGAATTTTTGGGTATAACGTATTTTGTTACAAAACGTTTCAAATTCATAGAAAATTCCTTCAGTGGCATTTCATCACATTGTGAAGAGATTTAAAATGTTGTTATAGAGGTTTTTGAACTGATGGTGCTACAAAATAGTTTTATTTATGAGTTTTTAAAAATTATTTTATTAATTTCAATTAATATTTCAAAAATGGTGAAGGTAAAATTTATAAATCTTTGGCCTTTTAAAACTCTCGTTTAAAATAAAAAGTAATAAAAATATGATTACCAGTTACACTTTCGAATAATTATGTATTCCCAATTTAAAGATCCAAGCAAGGAAATAATACCAGCCATTTCACAAAGTGACTTGGTAACGACGTGATGTGATCAACTGAAATTATTAAAGTTGTAATAGTTTCCTTCAATTATAAATACTTTTCGCTTTGGCCAGTCAATTCCAGGTAACACTGAAGATAGTTATCTGGTAGTTATATTAGCTAATATAATTCCAAATGAGCTTATTCAGTTTTGTTACTTCTAGAAACTCCCTTACTTTTTCCAGGACATATCTTCAACAATACAAATATAATGTTTAACTTCAATGCCATTGCCATATTTTTAGCAATTCTACACCCAAGGTAATTCACTTCCTTCCCAATTAACACACAAAACACGTCCAACAGATGAAAGGTGTGCACGAGGTCTATTTAATGCTGCATCCTCTGTTACCAAGGTTACTTAGTCTTCAAACCTATCAACAACAAAGAGTTGGCCATAATGGGTCTCTTCCAGTGAAGAAAACATTTCACACATAAAATACGCGTTATGATAAATCAATGGTGTTTTCCCTTTGTCTCTTTCTACTTAGTCAAGTCTTTAAGCTGATGATTTAAAGATAAGTGGTCAGGATATTGGAATATCCAGATCTCATATACTCATAGTTTTGCGTTTAAAGTTGATTGACTGGCACTTAGTAACCGATTGATTTTGACGCACAAAAGACCAGGAATATTTTGTGTTCGAACGCCTGTGTTCAAATTTTTGTTTCCTGGTAACCTTTTATTTGGTGGAATTTTTAATTCAATGAACTGATTCATATGGGAGGTTTTACTGAAGCTAAATTTATTTGTAAAAAGATTTGGGGCGGGAAATGCACTGGTAAAGTTTAAAGGATTTTCATATAATAATTACTTGATATTTTTAATTTTTGTTATACACTTAAAGATCACTGTTGCAATCTGACTTTTAATTAAATCAAAATTCTAATTTGAATTTTATATTGTTTTAAAGTGAAATACTCTACTGATATTCCAAATGAGTTTTTAAAATCTAATAGAGTGGCTTTTTTTAATTATAATGTTTTGCTGTATTCGGAAGTTGTTAATTTCTAAAGTTGAATGCGTTGAATATGTGATGTATTTCACATTGATACATACCATTCCTAAAATAAATTTGCGACTAAAACGTTATATTACAATACATTTTACAAGAGCATGAGATAAATATAATTCTCGATAGATCGTTGAAATTTATCATAAAATATTTATTATAGCTCTATTGCATCCTTAATTAAATAATAATGTGGTCAGATTGATTTAAGGGAATTAGTGTGTAGGTTGCTTTACGCAGACAACTGTTCTTTAAAATGAGTGCCTGATAAATTAAAATCTTATGAAATTAGTGTGATTAATTCCAATTTTATAAAATGAGTATCTGATCAATCCAAACTTTGCAGAAAGAATGTTTGCTAAATTCAATTTTTGTATAATGAGTGACTGACTATTTAAGTAAGTTACCAATATGTTACTTTTAATTACCCTTGCTTTTACATAGAGAAAGGAAAGTATTGTTTTCATTAAAAAAATCGAACTTTTTGTATTTTTCCACGTTTTATAACACCATGACTTCGAAAATAAAAGGTTTAGAAAAAATATATGTATGTGTGTACGTGGTCAGCACAATTCCTGAACCAATTGACCTACAATGTTAAAATTTGGTGTAAGGGTTGGTGGGGACCTGTCATTTAAGGTTTTCGTGAAAATTACACACGCGCATAAGGTAGCTGCCATTGAAAAAAAAAATCATGTTTTTCAGCAATTGCTAAAAAAGGGCTCTAATGGTTTTGATAGAAGTCGCTCTGCTAATGCTTTTTAAGGTGTTCTAAACATCCCCACCTCTGAAATTCCCGTAAAAATTAATAAATAATCAATAAAAAGTTGAAAAATGAATTTCTTTAACACGGAGTTCTCTTTCCTTGACCATCGCTCATCAAAATTCTTTTTTATCCTCTCATCTATTTCACTTACAAGAAAGGACAATGTAAGAATTATAAAAAAGTATATCGTCAAATTCTCCGTTTTGGCGGTATTTTTTTCTTACTCATATAAGAATTATAGCCAAAAATATCACTAACTGGACATTTTTTCAAATGAATGAGAATTTAAATGAATAAGAATGGTAATAACATTATTCCACTCCAAATTTAAATGTAGTGACCAGTATTATAGTGTAATCTAAAGTTGTGCGATGTTCACGATGTTTTTTTGCTTGCGTTGTATTGTGGGACAGGCATACCATGACCATGTGTAGACACAACTATAAAAAGCCATAAAAACTTAGGGAAACACCCGTGAAAAATACCTAACCAAAATTATCGACATAAAGACAAAATGCGGTAAAAGAGTCTTTAACAAACTATCTCAGCGCAGTCAAGAGTAAAATCTTAAAATTTACTTTTGGAACCATGAAACAGAATTCTTCGCATGCGTTTTACTTAACGCCTTCGTAACACACTCCATCATAAAACGTGATGATATCTGCCATCCATATGTTTTGACATTTCCGTCAGCAGACAATAACTGCACTGTGAAGTGTTTTCCCGCCTTTCGCTATGTTCTCATGAATGGGGCTTCCGGAATTGAAAAGCGACGAGTGAAGCCACCGGCGTCTGTTTATTTACTTCCCGTTATTCGAATCTGTACAATCTTTGTCTCCAGCGGCTCGAAGTTAGCAAATATTTTAACGACAGAAGGAATTGCGTTTCGGCGAACCGGTGATGATGCAGCGATCGCAAAATAGAATTATTAACCACAGCATTCTAATCTTGAGGTTCCGTTCTATCGCAAAAGGATCTCCTGTTTCCTTTGTAAAATAATATGATGAAATATACTGATTATGTATTGAATAGGTTTGGAAGTGGAGATATGACGTCATGTTCATGTACTAAATTAGAAAGATTAGTATTTAGAGCTTGTTCATATTTTGTAATGTTTGTTTATAAACGTTTCTACTGTTACATGTTCTGGATCAAGGTTGTTCTTTTACTCCATTAATGAAGGCTTATTGTTATATTGAGTGAATATAATTTTCAAAGAATGTATGTAAATATTTTAAGTAAATTTTGAGAATAAATTTGATTTTCAATGAAGCATCCTTATTAATTGCCTAATCTTATCAGCAGCTTTGATGGATAATTAATCTTGTGTAATTATCAATATTATAAAGCAAGTAATTTTAAATATGACACATTTCTTGGCAAAAATAAACATATGGTATACTTATAAATATAGCTTCTTCTAGTCGCAATATATTCCTTAGAAATCACAATCTAGATTAAATGTCGGTTATATGACCTTAAAAATATTCAATTCCATTTATTTGACTTATAATATTTCTTTCGCTTTAAACTCTGAAACATGTTTGAAATCTACACTAAATTATCAAGTTAGTATTTTTTTTCCTTTGAAAAGGAATGTAATATTTTTTTTACAAAAAAAAAAAAAAATGAATATAAATGCACGCGAGTCTTGTGCTTAATTGATTATTGGAACAATTTACAAGTTTCCTATCAATTGATTTTGAATAAATGAAACAAAATTTTCTACATCTATTATTTTCGTTTAAATATTTGATAAAAATAAAATTGTCATGCCTTTTTTGAAGAAACCATTCTAAGATAGCTTAATTACGATTTTAAGCGAACTCACTGTATGTACCATAAATTTAACGGGTGAATATTTAGTTGTTGGGGTCAGAATTTCGCGTCATATATTTTTTGAATTGAACCTTGATTATTACATTTAATAGTAATATGATGTGTTATTGCTGTGCTTCGAACTGAATAATTCATGTGTACCTCAATCAAATATTAAAACCAGTTTCGTTTGAATAGATCACACTGCTAGTTAATATTTTTCTCAGCAACGCTACGTATTTGATGACGTAAATATTTTTTCAAGGAAGTAAAATTTTTTTATTTTTTATGTAACATTATTATCACTTGTTTTGTTTACGATGTAGTTTGTATTTTGATAAAGAATATGATTGTAAGATAAGAAGTTTTTTTTTCTTTAATCAATGTTATTAATCTCACTTGTTGGATAGCTTTTATTTTG
Organism: Linyphia triangularis; assembly: GCA_963978545.1. Classification (NCBI taxonomy): domain Eukaryota; kingdom Metazoa; phylum Arthropoda; class Arachnida; order Araneae; family Linyphiidae; genus Linyphia; species Linyphia triangularis. The sequence continues at coordinate 27,499,827 of OZ021726.1, read as the reverse complement.
GTCAAACGTTCATTAATTTCATCTATGATACTGCAAGATCAAGGTCAAAGAAGTGAAAATTGTTAAAAGATTATAAAAATAATATTTATTTGAGATCTTGTCTTCATTTCAAATCAGATTTCAGTAACTCTTTTTAGAACTATTTGATAAGAAAAAATATTTTTTTTTCACAATGAATTTTGTTACATAATATCTTAAAGTTTTTTCTGTCATACTTATTAAAAAAAAAAAAAAAAAATTAAATTCCTATATTTTAACTTATTGAAAAAAAACATTAAGAGGAATTTAAATTATGCTTTATTGACCACTCACCAAAGATCCTTTAATTATTGTGGTTGATTGGCCAAGAAATTTGGTGCACATAGTTTTAAAATTAAAAAAAAAAAAAAAAATAATAATAATTTAAAAGTCAAAATTAAGGCTTCCGTGAAAAATGACTAGTTGGTCTGTCAGACGCAGGGACGACGCGAACGGGGGGCGTAGGGGGCGACTCGCCCCCCCAAAGTTTTAGAAAGTTGGACAGTCGGCAAATTTTGCAAATTTCATCGAGATCGTTCTTTTTCTAAAGTCGAACCACAATAAAATTGAACTTAATAAAAAAAAAAAAAAAATTTGAACAAAAATATCGGAATGCAGCGTGACCCGAGTTTGACGAATCGGCATTTTTACACTAGAAGTCAATTATAGGGGAGCCGGGTGTCTTTTTTGCCGAATACAATGATGGACTGCCCGAACGCAAATATTACCTTATAAATATCTTCATTATCTCACCCCGTCAATGTTTTTAGAAAGGCTGGTAGTTGGCAAATTTCCGAAATTTCATCCCTTCTTTTAAAAATGCCAAGTGACGGATGTTACAAAACATATTGAATGGAAAAAAGTACAAATAATTAAAATCATCATTATTATTACAAAATTGTGATCACACTGCAGCCTAAGTTGACGGTCGGAAATTTTGTATTGGAATAAGTATATCCTTTTTGATAGGAACATTAAAATAATCTAATCATTGATTTATTCACTGACATTATATAACTTTGATGTGTTACAGTAGATGATATATTTGTGGTACGTCAGATAACTCCTCAAAAACCATCAGATACACATTAAACGTCATTTATATAAAGTATGTAATGTACGTCATATGAGTTAAATGTTTTATACAAAATATCAAAACACCAAAATTTTTGTATACGAAAAGTGACCCGCATTTTACAAAGTTATTGCAATTAATGTGAAGTAGAATTCCATAAATGATGTTGTATACAGGATGGTCATAAAGAAACTTGGCCGTTATATGGACATCTAGAGACAGTCTCGTTCAACAGATCGAGATGAGATTTCAGGTATAGTTATTTAGAGGTATGGGGGCGGAATTCTGTGAATTTCAGCAAAATGGCGCTCACACTTAAGCCGGTTATAGTTACGAATGGCAACGCTTGCTTTTCCTATCGAAAAATTATCACCGCAGGTGAAAACTCTAAAGAGCGTTGGAACGGTACGTGTATCACAAAAAAACAGACTCGTAATGGACGCACAAAATACAGATCTGCGAATGACCAACAAAAACACGATCGGAGCAATGGAGGCCGATCGCCAAATATTCATCTTAGAAAACCGATTAAATTGCCTGTGATGGCACTCATGTGAACTTAGGCCTCTATCAAATGCAAATTTCCATTGTGCGTCTCGATCGTGTGTTTGTTGGCCGTTCGCAGAGCTTTTTTTTTGTGTGCGTGCATAATGCGTTCGTTTTTTTGTGATACAGGTACCATTCCACCACTCTTTAGGGTTTTCTCATGCTCTGAGCATTTTGAGACAGGAAAAATGCACTGTCATTCGAAAATTTCAAGTGTATGTATAACTATAACCATTGCCGTGAGCGCCACTTGTTGAAATTCACAGAATCTCGAGCTCATACCTCTGAATTACTATACCTGAAATCTCATCTCGATCTGTTAAAGGGAACCGAAGCAAGGAACCGAGCCCCATATATCGGCAAAGTTTCTTTTTGACCACCTTGTACTTCATATATTGAAAATGCATTCCCAAAATAGTGCATGCCACATGTAAACTGGAAGGCAATATCGAATTTATTCCAACAAAATAATCTTTGGAAAAGTATTGAAAGGTTTACTATCTAAAATTCTTAATGTTTCCCGTGCTCAAATAGCTATGGCCCGACATTGTCCGGTACAACCAAGTTCAGTGTATTGCAAATTATGAGTATCCTTTCATTCATATCCTCGATTTCTGACGCAGTTTGTCCTTTGTGTTGCCCTTGCGCCTAATAAATGTGACAAACAACTAACCAACCTATCCTGGATTTCACCACTTTATACTCTAAACATCGAGAAAAAATTGTCTTTCAGATAAACTAGGATTTTTTAGTCTAAATACCTTTAAAAATATTTCAAATTGGTTCAATAAATCTCAAATTAGGTTCATAACCATTACATGTGGGTAAAGGAAATGGGGGAGGGTTTTTGGAAATTTCATGCTGACAGTGACGTTTCTCATGCTTTGAAGATCAAATGTGCAATTTCTTCTTCCTCAAGATCGGAATAACACTGTAGATTTGAATACCTCCCCCTCACCTTTCCCGAAAAACCCCACAGCTATTCCTTATATAGTTTGGATTGTGTGTATGACATGCTTTTTTTATAGATCTGAATATTTTGTCACTAAATTCGAAGTTCAATTAGTTACGAATAATTTACCTTTCTGCATATAAATATTATAGTTTGGTTTAATGCTAAAGTAATCCATTTCATTTTAATTCCGCATAGGAAAAAAAAAAAAACACTAGCATTTTCAAGTTTATTTTCCTTCTTGAATAAATGATTATTTTTCAAAAAACGAGTAATATTTGCAGAAATTAATGCTGAAAAACCACATCACATCAGTGAAAAACCACAATAAAAAAAAATCATTTAATTAAATCCAGCAATTTTAGCAAAAATATATACTCGAAGTAACTACTTTTAAGAAATAGGTTTCTGGATTGAAATGTTACAAAAAAAATTAAGTTTTATTATTAACACATTTTTCAAGAAAAATCAAAATCTTTTATTTTTTAGTTAGGAAAATGTGTTAAAAAGTATTTAAAAATTAAATAATTAACAAAACGTTTTTAATAATTATTGTCTTTTGCAATGCAATTATAGTGTCCATGAGCGCCTACATGATTATTTGCAGGGAGGTGTAAGGCGACGAAAAGGTTTTTGTTTAAGGCGTCTTCTCACTTTAGGCACCTCGAAAATAGGCTATTTTCGCGATTTTTTTTCGAGGATTTTTGCAAACAATTATGGGATAAAATGGATCCTATATAATAAACGCATCTTTCAAGTACAAGAATTTTTATTTTTTTATTTTTTTGAACAATTATTATAATAAAACAGTAGCATCGAAAAACCCGTGTAGAAATGTAATGTTCGTGGCTTGTTGATGAAATTTCGGAAACTATCCGGCCGATTGTCATGAAATTTGAATGACATATTCTTCATAGTTATGGCTATAGCGCATACTATCAGATTTTTGAAATTTTGGATTTGAAGTATTTTTTTTTTTTTTACAAAAAACTGCAAAAAAACGCGTTTTTTTTTTACTTTTTCGAAAAACGTGCGCCATTTTGTTATTTTCACGAATATCAAAAATCTGATGATATGCGCTATAGCCATAACTATGAAGAATATGTCATTCAAATTTCATGACAATCGGCCGGATAGTTTCCTAAATTTCATCAACAAGCCACGAACATTACATTTCTACACGGGTTTTTCGATGCTACTGTTTTATTATAATAATTGTTCAAAAAAATAAAAAATAAAAATTTTTCTTGTACTTGAAAGATGTGCTTATTATATAGGATCCATTTTATCCCATAATTGTTTGCAAAAATCCTCGAAAAAAAATTGCGAAAATAGCCTATTTTCGAGGTGACTAAAGTGAGAAGACGCCTTAATCCTTGATTTTTCGAAGATGGGAATTGGATTTCCTAATTGGATGGTAGTTAATAATTGTGCATTAATGTTCTGTTCAAATTGATAAATTAATATCGATATATTTTTTTCTTGTAAATTTTCCCACTTTTTTTCCCCCGTTACCTTAATTTTAGAAATCCAGAGGGGAGGGAGTGCAAGTGCATGTTTTTTATGTCCCTGACATTGTATCTATTATAAAAATTGCAGTGCTTCGCGTAGGGAATTTTCTGAAATAGCAATAGTCCGCCAGAATTATAAAAAGAAGAATTTTTTCAGAATTTGTTTTTTGATCAACCTTTATACAATTCTTTGTAAAAAAGTCACCTATTTGATCAATAATTTACATCTATTTAATTCCATGTTAAAGTGCTATTTTCCAACCACTTTTACACGTTTAATTAATTTTTTTCGAAACTGCAATTTGAATATTTAAAAAAAAAGTTGTATCGAAATGAAGCACTCGTACTACTGAGGTTACTGAATTGGTTTGAGATTGTGGGGAAAATTCTATCTATCTGCAAGGTATAAATGTCTTCCCCCTCCAAATAAAAACGCTTCCAAAAATAATCTCCTTTGTTCGGAGAGAAAGGGGTAATTTACTAAAAAGAAATGAAAAATTAAATGGAATGATTTGAAGGAACTTTAACTATAATGTGATGGGAATTTACTTAAAATTTGACATTAATTACATATTAATAAAAAACCATAAAATATTAAAAATTATTTAAACGGTAATTTAAAAGTAATTAAAACTAATTGCACATTAAATAAAATAATAACAATTAAATAAAAAAATGCATTAACAATTAGTTTTACATTAATTAACATTTAATTATGTATTAATAATTAATTATATATTAATTATTCATATATTAATTAAAAATTATTTATACGTTAATTTTACATTAATAAAAATTAGTTAACAATTTAGTAACATCTTAATTTATATTTTCTACATTTACACCGGACATGCCTTGATTTCAGTCGGCAAAAGGGTGTCTTCGCCCTCCCAACCGAAATTCTTAGTGACGGCCCTGGTCAGACGTCATACATCAGTAAATGGTTCAGAAGTATTTCACACTGACATAGTATAAAATTGATGTTATTATTTTAAAATTAGATTTAGTATTTAAAGAAAAAAAAATAATGAAAAAAAAAAATAGTTTTGGAAAATAACTTTTTTTTTCTTAAATAATCAATGGAAATATTATACTAGATAAATTGCTTTATTTTATAATTGACCGTTTACTGCTAAAATTTCAATGTAATATGTTTCATTGATTTACTACCATATATGTGCCAGCAGACCGTATTTCTGTAATTGTTCTTTTTCTGTAGCGTGCAATTTAGTATTGATTTATTAGTAGACAATTCTTCTAACGCCAAAGGGTCACCCATGTCTTTTTTACCTTTCGTAATTCGAAAGTAATAGTTTCAACCTAATAATCTAGTTTTCGTTTGTATGTTTTGAAAAGTCTATTCTACACTGAGTGAATTGTATTTTAATAAGCTGGAAGAAGATTGGAAATTTTTTTCTTGTAGAAATGTTTATACACTATTGCTTCATAAGAGTTTTATCCTTTGTCTAAATTTTATTAAAATGATTGGCAAGAATAAAACTAAGACGTTTGTTAAAATGGTTTTGTATTTGAAAAAATTCTTCCAAAATATGGAAGGTGTAATGCAATATTCAGATTTAAATGTAAAACTGTAAGACAAACTAATTCATTATTGGAAATAATAATAATAAAGTATTTTTTTGAGATAAATAATGTATTAGTCCAAAATCAAAAGTTTAATACATTAAATGTAGAGTATTGTGAAATATATCTTGTGCTATATTTTTTTTTCTACTTTTAACAAAATATTTAGATAAATAAGCGAATAAACTTCCTTGTATATTTCTTCAACAAAATCTATGAATTATGAGCAAAATTTATAATTAAATGTATTGTATTTAATAAAAAATAGTGTTTATTTTTCCATTAAACAGTTAATTACTAAGAATAATGAAATGGAAATGTTATGTAAACCTAAATATATTGTAATAAAATATATTGTAATAAAATATATTGGAAATATATTTTGTTGTTGATGAAAATGTTCTGCTGGACATTTTTGTTTAAAAAATTATTAAAACGATTAACTAATTTATAAAAGGATTCAATTTTCAATTGGATTAGCTGCTCTAAGCTTTATATTTTGTATTTTTATACATTGCAGATTTGTCGGCATGGTATAATTATCATCAAGTAATGGGGGGGGGGAGGGGGGTATATATCATGTGAGAAAACTCCGTTAGAAAGGAACTAAAATATGTAACACTGGTAGATATTTTGAAGAAATTTATTTCTCCGTTTTACCAATGTGTTCCTTAGTTTCATATGTATTCGTTGGTTATAACTTTTATACTTTGCGAGATTTTTTATTTGAAATAGTATTGATTGCTAACTTTTCATTGAATTAAAACGTTTTAATATAGCTTCTCTTAAATGATTTCGTGGATATATCCTTCCGACATTATCACATTTGTATCGCAATTTTTTGTGTTGAGTAGATTTAGATATTCTGTTTATAGTTATATTTATCCTGACTTTTACTTTCTAAATTTTACATCGATATTTAAAAAGTTTCCTCGAAAATTTATCGCTCACCCAAAATCATAATGAAAATCCGTTTCTTACAAAATATTTCGCAAAAGTACAGTTGACAACACAGTTCTCGTTTGGCTTGCATCTTTCTGGATGTAAACTCTTTTTCTTCACAATTCAAATTTAAGATTTTTAAACTATTAAAAAAATTTAAAACAATCCATGATTCAAAAAGATAATTATTTATTACGGTTATTGTTTGGGTCCTTGTAAGAGTAGAAAATTATATATCCTCTTAAAAGATATACTTTTAGATATTCTCATTAGAAGTCATTTTTTACCAATCTTTAATATTCACGTTAAGGTTAACGGACTATGATAAAATTAAAAAGTCAATGGATAAAAGATTTGAATAGGAAGGTACTTTTTACTGGTATTTGTGAGGTTGTTTCCACTTCACGAAAATTTATTTTTTCTAATATGATTTTAAAATTATATAATTTAAAGGGTTCAAATAAAAAAAAAAATATTTTTTACTATGATTATTTTACCGTATAAAATTTAGATTGTTCACTTCTCTTTCGAATGATTTTGATGTAGAAAAAAGCTACTTTCCTATTTCATTTAACTAAACTGGCCCAAAAAAATCTGCCTTCTTGTTATTCAAACAAATGACTTTTGACAAATATTTATATTCCTAATGTTATGAAAGACAAAATGTTTGCGTATACATCACTTTGATTTTTAATGTGTCATTCCATATGCTTAATTCTATTTATGGCACCAAACAAACCAAGTACCTTGAGTATTATTTATACAGCTTTAATTAAATTAACTGGAAAACAGCAAAATATTCCGCACGTGTATACCTCGGCACGAAAGGCCTTGTTACATTTCGATATACGCTAATTCAAATTCAGCCTTAGCGTGACAATATCATTATCACGCTAAAATGTTTCTCTTTCCGTGTGCGATGTCAAAAATATTTTTACCCAGTTAAAAAAAATTCACATGGAGAACAATAATTATTTTGCTGTGTGTGTATAATTTTATAATTGAAGTTTGTACCTTTAATCTTTTATGGTTGAAATGCCGCTCCTAGTTAAATGGGTGAGATGACTTGATCATAGACGTCATCGTTGGGGCTAAATTTACATTGTTTACTTCATACAGCATTGTGTTCATAATGGAATGCCTTGCGCAGTATGGCCCAAAGTATTGCCCTTGCGCCATGAATTATAACCAACTAACCATAATGGGATGCCCAGAGACTTTGTTTTACACTTGAATGACAACATTCACCTATTCGATTTAGTTTAGTTACAATTGTACAGAAACGATCGAAATACTGGTGTTTTACTAAACACGAGTTGTGTCAAGACATTTCGTCTTTTGAAAAGCAGTTAAAATGAAATACGATTTTGCTTGAAACATTAAAATTCGAAAATCACGTTTAACTATCAAACACAGTTGCCAACTTTTCTACGTATTTTCCGTAGTTTTTACATGTTTTCCGTTGTTTTTATAGATTTAACGGCCTTACGGATGTTCTTAGAAACCTATGGAAAAGACCTATGCGAAATATCTTCTTTTTTTTTAAAAAATATTTTGCCAATACTCTAGCACTGATCAATACTTTCTCTAATGCCATTTACGTAATTTTCGCTGAGTGTTGCGCAGATGTAATAGTTACTATTGTACCTCATATTCATTCATCGTATTGTTAAAGTATTGGCCATTCGTAAACCCGTAAAAAAAAAAAAAAAAAAAAAAACCACGGAAAATCCGTAGCAAAGTTGACATTTCTGCGAATAGAGATGGCTTTCTCACAAAGTGGTAATTATTTTTTAAGATAATGACCACTTACACGAACGGTATACATAACAGAAAAAACATATAACCAAAAATTTATTTTGACGTTTCCATTAGATAGCTTGCGAGTGGAAACAAAATGAAAGAATACTCAGTTTAATGTACCTAAATAGTTAAGGAAAAGACTTATGCAAATTATACTCTAGAACATATCAATACAAAAAATTGTTATCTGTGGTAATTAACTTATTTAAGAGTGAAAATATTAATTCAAGCATTAAATATGTTATGAATTTGAACTTTTGTGCATTAATAGACTTATGCCAAAGTACAAAATAAAAGTTTAGTTTTGATGACATCGACAATTTAGCTTGCCAACTTTTAAGTATCTGCTCTTACTTAAAAATAGAGTATAGAATTATTAAATAATATAAGGATAGAAAAACCTACTTTTTAAGCCATGTTAATTCTTCAAAGACATTCTACTAACCCGTATACTATGATGGTTAATACGATAAATACAATATTTTTCGATACTTCATTAAGTCCATTTTGAATATGATTATCATTATACGTTATTCTTAGAACATTTCAATGTTTGTTTACGGTACATTATTGGATTTTTAGTTTTGACCCAATACATTGATTTTAAATCCTACTATACAAACATATGTGTATTTAATGAGTTAATTTATTCACAATCGTTTATTTAAACGTTGTAAATAAATTTATTACTAATAAAGCTGCAGCAAAAAAAAAAAAAAAAAAAAAAAAAAACCTTTTTATTCTATTCAACTTCTCTATGTAAACAATTATTAAGCTGTAAATTTAATTGAAAATTTGTCATGATGTCTTACAACAATACCCCAATCAATTTTTTTTGTTAAAAAACAAGTGTAATTGATCCAGTATAGTGCTGTTAAACTATTGTGTTTTTGTCGCGTTGTAGATCGCTTTTACCGATTACTATAAAATGTTTCACGACCATGTTTGACAATTTATTTTCTCATTAACATTTAATGGGAAACACGAGACGGTTAAACATAAGGTCTGCTTAATTCACCATTTTTGTAGCACATACACCACAACAGTTCAACAACAAAATGGAAAATTTGCGATATAAAGTCTCTTTCTACAATGATCTTATGAAGAATAAATTAGCATTGTTTTATAACTGGTTTTTTCGTATGGTGAAAACTCAGTTGACTTATTTGAATCCTAGTTAGGTTCCCATGTCTGTTGTGGTTACATGACTCAATGCCCTAACTCCACTCAGTAGATCATGAGTTCGGTCCTGCCTTGCCTAATATCAGTATGGAGAACTGAATGATAATGACAACTAGTGCACATTAAATATGTCGTAATGTCTTCTCGTTGATGGAGTTGGTGAGAAAGGTTACGCGATAAGGTTTCGACTTCGTAATTTTATCGTAGTTCAAAATTGCAGGGTCATTTAGCTGAAATAAGATCTTCACAGTGGCAAAAATAGACCGCCTGAACCATGCAAAACTAAACTAAAACTTATATACAGGATAGTCGTTGAATGTATGGGAATTAGCTAACACTCTCCACAAAGTAAAATATTCACGAGACGATTATTCAACGACATAATTTTGTCAAAAAGTGAAACTCGACATTTTCTCTTGAGAATATAGACACTTTGGCAGAGAAAGATGTCTGTGTAAACACTCAGGATCCCCAATTACAAAAATTAAAACTGTGGTGATCTGCGATACTGCGCACGCAATCAACGTCACCCTATCACCTGACACTGAAGTGTAAATTACTCTCAATTACTTCCGGACTGGTAGTTTTACTGAGAGAAATTTGGCTCAGTTTCCTACCAGTTTGACAGTTTTGTGAGAAAAAAAATTAGTTTGAGATTAAAATTCAGTTTCTGGATAGGTGGGGGTTTATGACTTGTTTACAATAACTTGAGGGTGACAAGGGAATATGAAAATGCGAGGATTGACTTGTGCTAGATAGAACTAAAATAAGTTTCATTTAAATATATATTGGTTTTGTATTTGTTCAGTTATAAAATTTTATGTTATTGTTTAGTATTAATTTACCCCAAAATTTACAAGAGGAAAAAAAAGACACCGCTATATTTTCTTTGATTTTTGAACTATACGATTATGATATTTAGGTTTCGTATTATTTAATGAGGTTTATAATATGTTATACGACGTTATCTTATACAAGGATTTACAAAGGAAAATTTTACTTTTCAAGAGTAGCACTAAAATAATTATATTTCTTAACTGATAATCTACCCTAGTATCTTTGTAAGTAGTTTAGATAAGCTATTTAAAATCTAGGGTCGTTTACCTCTGGCGGTAAAGATTTAACAAGTTTTAGATATTTTCGAAAAAGTGTATTGTTAATTGTTTAGTTGATTTGTAGAAGAAGGCTTTGAAAAATTTTCATGTTACAGCTTTAGTGAGGTTTGATTTAACTTTTTCATATAATCGTAGATTATTTATTTTTAAGTAGAAAATCTAAAAGCCTTAATGTCGCGACTAGTTCTGGCAAATAAAACCGCATTTCTAAGATGATTTATTTTACAATTTGTGAACAAATTAGGGTTTCGAAAATTTTAATTTTATTTAAATCAAACATTTATTTTCCTATACCCAACATTAATCTTTTTTAACTCATATATTTGACTGCTCATTACCTCTTTTAAATGAGTGTGAAGTTTAGACAATTTCTTTGTCATCAAAAACGTTTTAATACATTAATAAGTTAGTTATTTTTAGCAATTTGGAAAATTTAATGAATACAAGTAAAGTATCAATAAACCAAATATATCCTTCTTATCCCAAGCTTTAGTCAAATATTTAAAATTTCTGAAATTCCTATTTTTAAAGCGGTACAAAGAAGTATTCCCCAATAAATATACAAGTCATACTATTTTTATGCAATATCTTCACAAACTTGTTTCCCATAAATTTATTTATGTTACTCTGCCCTCTTCTCCATACAATATTTGGGTGAATCCCATTCTTTTAAACTTGAACCATTATTTATTTGCTGTGAATGGTTTTACTTTAAACTTACTAAAACTGGAAGAAAAAAAGAAAAAGAAAAAAAAAAAACTGGAAGCAAAATTTTTAACTAGATATAAAATTTATAATACCATGTAATTTATGTGAAAGTTATAACCTTTCATTCATTTTCCTGCAGCTCACAACTCACCAATACCTTTTAAAAGTCATCACCATTGACATCATTCCCATTTAGTTACAAGCACATCAATATATCACGTATCTCTTTTACAACCTCCAATAAAACCCATAGAAGACTCGACTTTTCTTTTATGCTAATCACACCCACGATTCTCCCTCATTTTCATTAACAGCTTCGGACGCACTCGCCTTCGCAATTCTTTCCAATGCAACTGACTCCATCAAAGAGCGCACGTGCGAGGGTGTGTCTTGGTCATAAAACCGTCGTAAATATGATGGTCAAGAATGAGTGTCATCTGCCATGGACTGCGGATGGCCACTCTGTGCTAATTTGAATCTGCTGGGGGGATATTAAACAGGTGGAGTGTAATAGAGCGTGCAAGAACAATTATGGGGTATGCATTCAGCTATATACGACTTTATGAGAACAAATTATAGAATATTTGAAAGTGGTAATGTTTAATTTCTATTTTTGTGTGGAATTATCCTTTTTTGGTTAAATATGTTGGTTTTGATTTGCTGAATTGTGGCCAACTTAAAACTTTTTTTTAATGGAATAATACAATGGTAAATATCAAAAAAGAACCTTTTCAGTTTTGTTTCCCATGTTTACAAACCTATACTCGACGACGGGGTTACAGGCCGATGTTGTATCTTGTTTTGATACTTAGTAGCCAATTTTAAAGACTTCCACAATGACATTTTGTGATATGACATCATTACAGACAATCGTTGAAAAAGATTTAAAAACTGTCGAAGTAAGGGGCGGTGACAGGTTTATTAGCAAGGGGGTGCAGAACCTACAAAAAGGAGTGCAAGGAAACTTAAGCTTTGGGTTTCAGCTCTTAATTCTCTTAAGATTCCCTTAAAAATTTTGCTTTTTAGTGTAATGTTAATTACAAATTATATATAAATTCAAATTTGTATTAAACTCGGCTCTTTTTTCTGTAGACTTAAAGCTTTTTCCACATTTTCAAATGCCGGGGGGAAGGGGGCAAGTCCACCTTTTTTGCCCCTTTCTGGCGACGCTCATGTCTGAGTATATCTTTCTATTTGGCAAATTTCAAAAAGAAACCATCTGGGGAAACTGATAGCCGTATATTACCATTCCCTTTCATCAAAAAGAAACCTTTTGGCATTTTTATGATGTAACACAATAATTAGGAGCTACAGAAATTTTTCATTTTTATTCAGACTGCTCGAAACAAATTATGAGAACGTGGGCAGATTTCGACAAAGTTTAAAAGCAGTATTTCTATCCAACTTCAATGCCCTATACTTTTCAACGTATATACATACAAACTTTTTTGATAGAATTAGTTGTTCTCGTATATAAATATATAATGGAAAATATAGTAATGTGTAAAGATGAAAAAAAAAATTGAATGATTTTAATTTATAAGCATTTTCATCAACTGTAATTTTTTCAGATTTAAAAAGTAGTCATTGGCTTGATAACTGTCTGGATAAAATGGCTTAAAAATTTGGAGGGCTCCACCCCAGCTAGGTAATGCTACTGGGGACTGGTTTACTATCCATTTGCCGGCCCGATAACACTTACCAAACTCCAAGCTCGCTACACTGGAAGATAGCTACTAAAAATACATAATAACTGAAAATCGTTCGTCAAAAAAAGCTTTGTGACGTGTTTCTAGAAATCAATAAATTATGAATTGCTATCATTAAAATTTTTAAGCTCATGGTTTTTGCAAAAAATAGTATTTAAATCGACATTGAATCTAACTCGACTCTCAAAACCAAGGTTGCCAGATTTTCAGCTATAGTATTATTTTTTTACTACGTGACAAAAAAAAATTAGTATATTAAATAAAATACGTTGGGATTTTTTAAAATAATAAATATCATAAATATACCAATTTTTTGAAAGCTACTAAAAATACCGAGCATAAAAATTTGTGAAAATGAGGAATATACGGTATATCACTAGCAACTCATGAGAAATTTTATCCAATCAAAATAAACCTTTAAAAACAACTTGGAACTTTGTGGTTGGTCACAAGTCGTCAGTTTCCAGTGACGTAACCCTGTACAATAGAGTGGGCCAAAAAAAATAAAGTTTTTTAGATCAAAATCTAATAGTGCGGAAAAGTTGCTATAGGTCGATAGAAACCAAAATAAGCAAATATTTTTGAAATAAAAAAATATTTGACCCTTGCGCATCAAGGTCAAAGTTTCGAAAATGTTACCATTTTTACTCATTTTTCCATTTTTCTAAAACATTGCTTCTGAGATTTATATTTTTTGTGGTCTATCAGTATATGATATATGAGCACTAAAGAAATCATTTGTCATAATTATGATATTCTAAGTCGAAGGGGGGAAGGAGGTGGGAGGGAGTATTTCACCTAAAATTACACTTCGACCATTATAGCAGTAAGGTTCAACTGACTATGAAGTGGGACATCGCGATTAACCCCTCACGCATACATTACGAAGTGTGCAGCTCTTAGCTCATTAAAATGACTCAGAACACTTCAAAAGGAATGTAACTATCTGTTTCAGTTCATGTGAGGGTTCTTTTGATGATATGTACAACCTTAGAACATTATTAGCAACCGTCAACCATCTAGAATTAGATAGAGGCCCAGGATCAGAAACAGCAAGATCTGGTGGACAAAATCTCTTTTGTATAGCTCGAGATATATTGATAAGATATTTTTGATCTTTACTTAGAACTGCTTCATCTAGAAGAGGAACTTCACACTCAATGCTTTCAAACTTAACAATTGGTAAATTTTTGCAGTCACGAAGTGCCTTGCCAATGGATCCAGAAAATGTGTTCGGTCTTGTAGTTTTCCCATCCAAATACTCAAACAAATGTCGGAATGGCAATTCATTAAAATGCAAAAGACAAACAGACCATTGTAGGGGTCTGCGAAGATGCAGTTCCAACTTCCGTATTATTCCGTTCCTGCAACCAGTGTTTGTTGCTGTTCCGTCACATCCGACAACATCCAATTCACCTACGGATATGTTTTGCTGAGATAAGTATGAAATAATACTAGAACTGATTTCTGAGGCCGTACTTGACTGGGGAGATACATGGCCGATATAATTAGATCCTGGCTCCTGAATCAGAGAAATGTGTTCCTCTTTCACGACTCTACGAAAATACTTTTTATGGATCGGTTCCATGACTAGTGTATCATCTTTACGGCCTTCAAAGTATAAGCCTTGAACCATTGTATTAAGGTCACACTGCAATGATCTTCTTGTCTGAGACTTCTGCCTCCTTATTTTATTTTTGTGTATCACCATTGACATATCTGACTCGGTTATTATGCCTATATCCCGAAGAACACTAGTCGCAACTGCAGCTGCTGCTCTGTCAGACACATTATACCTGTCACAAACCAATGCAGTAGATTCCAGTTTTTTTCTCATCTGCGAAGTGGAAGGTAAATTAGGTGTTGATGGAAGAGACATTTCATCTGTACTATCTGATTCTGTAGTATCCTCCTCGAAAGCGATATCAGTTAAATCAGTGGATGTCTGGGATTTACTCTCAGACTCCGAAATGCCAGAAGCATTGAGTTCACGTTGTCGTTCCTTCCTGAATAGCCTATTAGTAAGTTTTTCTGTTTCTTGGATATCTATGTTACCAATTCTACCAATTCTGTCATTTCTTTGGTCATGAAGAAATCTTAGCTCCATTACAGGTACTTTTCTCGAATTATCACAGCCACAAGTGATAGAAATGTGGCACTTGCAACTATAGGTTCTTTTTCCTTAGTCACAAATGAAAGTCATTGGGCATTTGCAAGCTGCAATGTCGAAAAGTTTAGTAGCTTCCTGTTTCAGTTTCCTCAGCTTATTCTTGTAATTTTGTTTATCCTTATCTCTATTGTAGGACTTTCTCAGATTTTTGTATATGTCATGGTATCTACTAACCATTTGTACGATTCTTGTTTGACTTATTGTGGGAATAGAGGCCATAACAAACAAGCTTTTGACTTTTCTTGCCACTGAATCAGCAACAACAGAAAAGTTGACAGTCGTGTAATTAGCTTCCAACGCCAACTCAAATCTTTTTTCAAAACAACAACGTAAAATGTCCTCGCATGTGTGGAGCTTCGATGAAGGTAAATCTTCTGGATTGCCAAGTATGGAACAATTAAAAGCCTTCCTTGTGATATGCTTTCTTGTTCCTTTCGTTTCCTCCATCGTGAATCTTCTTGAAGAAATATACACACAAAAAATTGATTAACAGAAGCGCACGAGCTCGCTGCAAACTAAATCACTAATAAAATGTGAACTGGAAGAGACACATTCTTCATTGCATAGACAATGAAAGGGGAATTCCCCTCAAAGAAAGAAAAGACAAAAACGGAAGACATAAGTGATTGGGAGGGGGTGAAAAAAAAGCTAAAGTGATTATTTATATTGATTATGATTTACCCTAGAGATAGTATTTCTTTGATGCCTCAACGTTTTAATAATTTCGTTTTGTTCGTTTTCATTCGTTGGAATTAGTCCCCCCCCCCCCCCTCCTTCAACTTTGAATATCGTAATTATAGCAAATGATTTCTTTATTGCTCATGTATCATATATTAATTGACTACAATAAAATATAAATTTTAGAAGCAATGTTTTAGAAAAATGGAAAAATACCTAAAAATTGTAACATTTTCGAAACTTTGACCTTGATGCGCAAGGGTCAAACATTTTTTTATTTCAAAAATTTTTGCTTCTTTCGGTTTCTATTGACCTATAGCAACTTTTCCGCACTATTAGATTTTGATCTAAAAAACTTTATTTTTTTCGGCCCACTCTACTGTACAATCTTCAGAGAATTCAAAACTAGGGGTGTGGAACATCGCATAACTTTCAATTACACTACAATACTGACGGGAAATTGTGTCATTTACCGTTATTATATTTTCATCATTCATTTAGAAAAAATGGCCAGTTTGGCAATATTTTTTGCGATAATTCTTGTATGGGTCTAAAAAAAAAAGAAAAATCCGCCAAAATGGTGGTATCGGGGATATACTTCACGATAATCTTTATATTATCCTTTATTATAAGCGAAACTGAGAGAAGAAGAAAAAACAATCGTTGATGAGGTATGCTCAAGGAAAGAGAACTCTAAGTTGAAGACATTCTCTTTTCAACTGTTTACGCCGTTAAAGCATTTTTACGGGAATTTCGGAGGTGGGGATGTTTAGAACACCTTAAAAGGCATTTCCACAGCGATTTTGAACAAAATCGTTACAAAAGGTTTTTAGTAACTACTGAAAAACATGACTTTTTCAATTGCAGCTACCTTACGCGCATGAGAGATTTTGACGAAAACTTGAACGGTAGTTCCCACTAGGCTCGGGCGATGTATCGATACATCGTCCAAAACCGGTGTGAAATCAACATCGTCAAACCGGTGTCACTATTTTCGCATAACCGATACATCACGATCTTTTTTGACGAGAGCTCGATTCTTACTTAGCACACGAAGAAACGTGATGCCACGATTCATGCGCGGGGTTTCTAAGATACTATAGAAACGTATTGAAACCCTCGACATCGCGCCGTTTGAAACACGATCCACATCGCAGTAATCCACCCTGCGTATGCGCGGTGTCTCCAAGACTATATAGAAACGTACTGTAAAACACCGTGCCGTTTGAGACGATTTCCATTTGCTTTTGCTGGGGCGATACTTCGAATCATCGGCATCGTGGTAACCGTATCCACCTTCGGTATGAGCGATGTTTACAAGATTATAGGCACCACATACGGCATCTCGCACTTAATCACTCATACATGTTGCATTCGCTTTTGCATCCCCTGGCTTTTGAAATTTCAAATAAAGTTGGAAAAAAGTGCACATTTCATGGGAAAAAAAGCACGTATGACATTTTGAAATCATAATTCAATTTTACAATGTGTTTTTTTAGGTCTCGCGTTTATTTCCTATTTCGTTTTTACAGCTGAGTATTGAAATTTCGAGGTCGTTTTCAGGCTCTAGTAATATTGGAGATTCGATGAAAGAAGTATTCCTTTTATTGTTTGAACATTATTTATGTTGTTCTCTCAACTCTTGGAAAACGTCTTGATTTTTATTTAATTTGTCATCAGATATAAGACCTTGATATTCTATTTTTGGAATTCAGTTGAGTATTTCCTAAATTTTTTTTTCTCATTTTTTCTGTAACTTGGAAGAAATAAAATATAGCATTTTTGTATTTTTAAATCTTTTACATCAGAATTACTTCAGGATTTTTTATATCTAACATTTTTACCCTTTGAGAGCTTTGCTCTATTTATTAATTCAAGGGGATTGCGGTATTCTAGGGCGGTAATTTCTGTCTAATTTTTACCCAGTTAAGATAATCAGGTTATTTATTACTATGATGGTTTGTTATATCTGCCAAAGTCCATAGGAATTAGCGCATGAAGTGATTACAGTTGTTTCTCTAGTTTGATTGCTTAAATACTTATAAACGATTTTTCCCCATTTACGTTGAAGGATTTTCTCTTCTGACTAGTAAGTAAATAAATGTTTTTTAATTTTTTTTTCAGTTTGTACAATTTGAATAAAGTTTATTTCTATAAGATTAATTACTCAATTTAACTTGCTTCTAAAAAATGCGGAAATGCAGATTTTTTTGGCACAAAATAAAGATTATTAGAATTTTAAATGTTATGCATTAAATTTATTTTTTTGTTTAATAGTTATATTGTACATAGTAAGTAATACAATATTCATTATAAAGTATGTTTTTGATTTAATAATTAAGAATGTCCAATAACTAAAGTAACATGTGCACTGCCCTGAAATGTACTTGTCCTCCCCCCCCCCCCATCCTCTCCTTTCCTGATAATAACAAAATCAAATTTCATTAAGATAGAGAAATTAAAAAATATAGATTAAACCAAAAAAAAAAAAAAAAAAAAAAACCGGCTTATACTCCTTTGGATGCTTTGTGTATCCCCCTGAAAATAATTCGGTCGCTGCTCATGTTATTTAAAATAAACTTCTCTACGTGAATTCAATAAAATATTACAAAGCTAAGTAAGCATAACTTTCGGCTGTATAGCGTGTTATGAAAACGTTGTTTTATAGTATTTTGGAAAAGAAGAAAAAATAGTTCACATCGCGATGTATCATGACATCGTAATGTTTGCTTCCCGATACATCACGATGCAGAAATGTTAACATCCCCCAAGCTTAGTTCCCACGGCTACCACCAACTCGCACAACAAATTTGAGCACGCAGACATTTTTTCTAGATCACTTTTTTGAAATCAGGATGTTCCAAAACATAGAGAAATGCAAAAAAAAAATAAAAAATTCTTTTGACCGAATGCTATATACTTTCATTACCCTATGTATACATATGGGTAGTTGAAAGTAAAAAAGTGATCTAGAAGAAATGTTTGTCTGTGGTCAGCATAACTCCTGAACAAATTGACTTACGATGTTCAAATTTGATGTGGGGTTAGTGAAGCAGGGACAAACCACTAAGGTTTTCGTCAAAAAAGTGTGAAAAGTGTGAGCGGCGGAAAATTATGAAGCAACGGCAATTTTTTTTTTATATAGAAATAAATTTCCAATATTTCGATTCAAGCTGGTAATTTTTTTTTTTTTTTTTTTTTTTTTTTTTTTTTAAATAACATATCTTTTAAAGTTTATGAAGAAGCTATATGTTTTACATGAGCTAAAAGTTTTTACGATATAAATTTCATATGAAAAATATATTCAGATTTATAAAAAATATTTTAGATTCACAATATAGAAGAACTTTTACATAATATGTTACAAAATATTGGATTGAATAGATTTTATTAAAGTGCACTGCGATGGTGAAAATCACTGTTTTGAGATAATTTTAAAAAATGCTTATGAACTCAAAGTGTTAATTTTTATTATTATTTTTACATAATTACTATATTTAAAAATATCTAACCATTATTTTTGTGAAAAAAAAGTTTGTATATACGTTGAGAATAAAATAATTTGTGATACATCAGAGTGGTCACAGAACCGGGAAAACCTGGAAATCAGGGAAATGTCAGGGAGCTTTCTGAATCTGGAAAAAATTAGGAAAATTACAGGGAACTTTTTAAAATTTCATGAAAATCAGGGAAGTTTTATATTGTTTAAGGCACTTTCATCCATATTTTGGCACTATTTACATGGAGATTTGTAGTGGTAAGCCATTGGAAGTTTAATGTTACGGAATAATTTAAACTTTTCATTAGCAGCAAAACTATTTAAAAAAAATTCAAATTATCTCTTTAGCATACATGTTCTATTATGATCAGGGCGTCTAAACATCTGGAAAACCTAAGAAAATTGGGGAAATTTGAAAAAAAGTTTGCCCTAAAATCAGGGAATTTTTTAGAAATCTGTCAGGGAATTATCAGGGAACTTTTTTTCCTGAATTTTGTGGCCACCCTGTACATTGAAGCTGGAAGTAAATACGGATCTTAAATTTTGTCGAAAACTTTCAAGTTTCCTTAAATTTTTTATGACTCCAGTAAAATTTCACACATTCGTTACAAGAATTTTTAAACATTTGCAATTTAAATGTGTTTGTTTAAATTGCAGTCAAACCCCGTTAACGCGAAGTCGATGGGACCGTCGAATTTACTCGCGTTAACCGAATTTCGTCTTAAACGAATAAATTAACGTTAAGTTTTAAGTACGGAGAACTGCTTTTATTTCACGTAAAAAGGAATTTCATGTTAAGCAATTTATAGGTTAACGGGATTGACTGTATTTTGTATTTTTTAAATTTTTTTTATTGATATGCTACTTAAGTTTCCTATTGCAAAAAAGTGTCAATTTGTTTTTTATCCTTGTTTTCTGACAAAACTTAGATTTAATCTATGTTATATGCAATGACTAGAATATGTTTTGTTAAAGACTTAAAAACGTAAATAACACTGAGCTCAAATGACATCACGGTTTCGGTTCATTTGAAAATTACTGAATTACTGTTTGACGCAAAATACAAGGAAAGAAAAAATTTCACAAGCGATCGTATGCAAATAAACATAATATTACTTATACATACCATGTCTACAAATTAACGATGCCTCTACTTAGACATTCTACAATGCCAAGTAATATTGTATAAATTAAGCTTCATACTCGTTTGTGTCAACCCAAACCCTCCATATATAAAGCCTTAAATATATCTTGGGAGCTTCTTGGGATTTTTTCTTAATTAGAATGGATAGGAGTAGACTGTAGAGATTTAAGTAATTTTCACGTAATATTTGCATTCTTAGAGATACAGGTCAAAGTATTCCGTTAACTAGTTAATAACTAAACTAGTAACTAACAATAAACTACTTAATGTACTAAACTAAATTTCTAGTAAATAATAATAAATGAAAAGGTAACTATTTTCTTTTGTATATGTTACCACTAAAGCTCGAAAGCCGTTAATACGTTGAGAGCTGCGTCAGCCATCGGTGGCTGACAGTGTAAAATATGATATAAAACTAAGAAATTACATTGTTTTAAGTAGTTACTGAAAATTTATTTAATTTTTATTTATTACAGGATAGCATCATTAACACTTTGAGTGCCGCGTCAGCCATCGGTGGCTGAAAGTACGCCGTTGTTTTTCCCACACCTATAATTTAGCTTAGTGCATACCTTAGTACTTTTTAAAGTGCAGGAAATCTTTGTTTTTGAAGTACTATTGATATTTCAATAGATAAAAATATTATTAAATTTACTATGTCCAAAAATACCCTTGTGAAAAATTGCCTACCTAGGAATTGCTAAAGTACAGAATCAAGAGTTTTTAGCGTCCGACCAAACGGTATAATGGTTAGCGTGCTAGCTTCTAGACCGTGAGGTTGCGGGTTCGAGTCCCGTGTTAGGCATGGGTGTTTGTAAATGTATGTTGGCTTGTCAAATGACGAATGTTTCGGCGCATTATAGTCCTCGTGTTGCTGACGGCGCCAGATAATCTGAAAACAACCAACCAAAAGTTTTTCGCATTTTAAATAGGTAATGTGCACATTAACAGCTTCCGCATCGTTCAAGTTCAAAAGTTTGTTTCTCAAAGATTGATTCTATAAACTAATGAGTTGATTGTTTAATTGTACTAACTTGATTTTTTAGATATCGAAAAATAAATAACATTATGTTAATTTAAACTTACAGACACTTTTCTATTGTTCCAGCATAGATCTGATTTTCTCTTTAATGAGTGACTAGTAGGTAATCTGGAGATTATCTATGTAATTTGAGAAATCTGCACATTAGCTGGATAATCTTTAGAATAACTGATTTCTGCACTTAGGCGAGAACATATGTTTCTTTAGATTCAAATTCCATTTTAAATCTTTAGATTCAAATTCCATTTTAAATCTTTATATCAAAAATATTTTCGCCTGCTTTGATTTATTTCCAAGTCTTAAACTCTTACAGAAACTTGATTGATGTTTATTACTTGGACCATGACAGTGCATTCTCAATTCATGTCTTTCAAAAACTTTTGTTGATGTTTACTGCATCGGAAGCACTATTTTGTATAAATGGAATATTTTTGTCAAAAGCTCATGGGAAAATTCTTTAGAAGCAATATTTTTTTTAAAGCGTTTTGAAATTTCTGCAGTATATTTCATCTGTTTGCTATGTTTCGTAAGAATTTAACATTTCAATATCCAGTTTCTTTCATTAATATAAAATTCCAACTTCCTAAAAGAAGAAAAAATTTCATATCTAAAGAATGTACTCCAAGCAGTTCACAATGACCGAGAAGTTTTGAAGACATATTTATTTCAAGATTCCCCAAAAGTTTTTATTCCTTTCGCCCAACAAGAAAACGTATTTTCCCTTTTTTAATAAAAAATAAACATGTAAGTGATTTTAGTGATAATTCTTTATTTCACCAAAGTGATTAATAACTTATCTAACCAATGACGTTTTTCTTTTAGATAGTAATTTATTAAAATGATTTTTTGATTTTTAACTTACATTATTTTGAAATGTAAATGTCTACATTTTTTACTTTTACTTACCCATATGTTTGCAAAGGGGAAAGTATCGTTTTTGGTCAAAATAAATTTTGATTTTTTCTTTTTTTTCTTCTTTTTTTTTTGTGCATTTCTCTATGCTTTGGAACATGAGGACTTCTAAAAAGTGATCTAGAAAAATGTGTGTCTGTGTGTACGTGGTCAGCATAACTTTCGAACGAATTGATCTACGATGTTTAAATTTGGTGTATAGGTCCCCCTCCTCCCCCCCCCCTCTCTCTTTCTCCTCTGTTCGACTAACAAGAAAGGATAAGGTAAGAATTATTGAGAAGTACATCGCCAAAATCGACAATTTTTGTTTAGTTCCCATATAAGAAATATTGCCAAAAATATCGCTAAACTGGCAATTTTTTCTGAATGAGTGATGAAAATATAAAATCTGTAAATAACATCAATCGATATCAGTATAATAGGGTAATTGAAAGTTGTGCTATGTTCCACACACCTAGTTTTTAGTCGTTGCCTAAAAACATTCTTCTATCATCCGATGGCTATGTGATACTTTATATAACGCCACGTCTTAACAATTTGACTGTTTAAATAAAATTTCATAACGTTTATGTTATTTTATCAAATTTTACCAGTTCTTTTTATTTTAATAATTGTTTTATATTACTTTTTTAAATGCAAACTTATTGTCTTGTAGAGAAGATTTTAAATTTAGTGGTAACATAGATCTCCTTCACATCAGCTCTTTTTAGCTCATGTGGGGTTCTCTACATGAGTAAAGCTCTTTCATATCTTCAGCACTAAAACGTTTAAGGTCGGCGTTTAAAAGAACTACTTTAAATAACAGTGAGCATCTGTTTGCCCCAAGATGACTTTTTTAATGAGTTTATCTACTTCGCCGGAGCTGTTTGCATGGTAAATTTGCCTCAAGCTTTTGTTAAGTTTTGTCCAAGTTTTTATTAATGATCTTAAAGAAATCACTCTGTTAAATCTTTTATGAATATTTTGTCGCTTTCTTTACAGCCTGTTTCATAATCCAATAATTATTCGTATCAAATTTGCAATCACGCCAACTGATAAATGTCCCTTAGAAAAAGAATGTATTTTATCCTGCCAAGGAAACCCACCATTAACTTTTTTGAAAGGCTGTTTTATTTGATGCAACTAAAGTAATTATTATAATAAAGTAAAAATTGAAAGTGATGAAAATTACGTTGGATATTTTTTTTGTCCTTAGTTTTATCCCTTTTGCAAATATATTGCGATTTTTGAAGAAGAAAAAAATAATGTTTTTATTCGATTTTAAATTTTATATATTCTTTCTTCATGGTAAAACTTATAAAATATTTTATGAAGATCTGTTAATTTCTACAGACTTTAGACTAATCTAAACAGTCAATTTTAGGTATGGCCACCCTATATGAATCGCTAAATGTAACAAAGGGTTATGTTCAATTGAAAACCTATTTTCATGTTCCTTTTTTACATTTAATGATCTATACATAACCTCTCTATAAATAAAGCAGACTAACCTTGAGTGTGTATTTATAGAAATCTATGTTTCGAACTTGATGAAACTTGGCACATTTTTTCTTCGAAACAAGGAGAAGATCACTGGTTACATGAAATCTTGATAAACCACCCCCTCCACTTTTCCACCCCTAATGGAGTATTATCATAATTTGAAATCTGCAGTTTTATTATAAACTTGTGGAAAGTTTACACACTTGATCTTCAAAACAAGATTATAGTCACTGATTGCATGAGAATGCGAAAAACCAACTCCGCCTCCCTTTTCCAACCCTTAAGTGATTATGATCATGACTAGATAACTATTAAAATAATTTGAACAAAAAAAAAATTCTATAAGAATCTTAAGTAATCCAGATTGCCGGTTATAAAATTTCATTCCTTTAATTAATAGTTAAGGTGGTGTAAAAGAGGATAGTAGGTAAAAAGGATGATCATAAATAACAATTGGCTGAACCGGTTTAAGCCATCCGCTTCATTCTTATTTATACTTAAAACTTTATTAATAAACTTTCCCTGCAGTTGTAATAGTTTTTATCCGATCACGATGAAATGACCTTCAATTAAAATTTGAACTATAGATATATTTGATAAAAATTATATTTAATTCAATTTTAAACAATAAATGTAACATTTCTAAGATCTCTATAAGTATAATTTTTTCACTATTACTGATTTTTCTTGCAGCTGCTACAGTTTACATTCAATCACGATAAAAAAAATCTTAAATTTGATTTTACACACTTTATAGTAAACATATCTAAGCACATTAAAAATTACAATCCTGCTTTATACTAAACTTCAACTTAACTAGACATCACTTAGACGGTAGATCGTCACAGTGCTCATAGGTATTTAATCCATTTTGGCGGAGTGAAAGCATAATGTTCGCCAAACCACAACCTTAGAGAGAGAACAAAAGGCTATTAGGTTTGGCTAGAATTATGTCTTCACTCAGCCTAAATGGATTAAATACCTATGAGCACTGTGACGATCTATCGTCTAAGTGATGTCTAGTTAAGTTGAAGTTTAGTATAGTGTAAAAATTGCCAGTTATAAGTATTTATATTCCTGTTACTTTTGCAGCTGCGACAGATCACATCCCTTGAGCAACAGCTCCCTCGCCACAGTTCAGACAGCCACGAGACAAACCACCGCAATTCGAGTCGCCATCGATCGGCTGGGGGTCCGGGAGGAGGGTCCACTTCCAGCTCCGAAAGAAGTCTTCAGCTGCACCGGACACTGCAGCGGGTTCAATCTCCTACAGAGTCCACTGCCGCACCAGATCAAGGTTCGTATGTTCCTTATGAATCTTTGGTAGCGAGTAGGTAAAGTATTGATTGCAGATTATTGTATATCAATGACCAACTTTTAAAATATGATAACTAAACAAATACCAAGAGGAGTTGCTTTGATTCTGAGATATTTTCTTTTTAACACGCTTTTATTAGTTTCACCTGTATGTTTGCTTGTAACCTACTCTTTTGGGCTCGATTTTGCCCTACTTTGAGCTATCAGATTTGATTCAAACTTTGCACAATTGTCAAAGACAGATGACAATATAATAATTCAATAAGTTTGTCGCTTTATCACAAGGATTAGCTCGTGTTGCCCTTGCGCAGTAAAATTCCAGCCAACTAACCAACGTTCTCCGAAATCGAACCCTGGTGTGCCGTTTGAAAGATTTGTCGTGGGAACGACGATTTTACAAAGCGTGTTTTTATAGTCGCATTATCCTTACCAGGATCTTCAGGATTAGTGATTTTTCATATTTAGAGACACTGTAGTGTTTTGTGACAAGTAATACGGCGTGTATTAAGGCATACACGACTAAAGTTTTAGACAAGCATGTGACTATTGGCAGGAACAACTGGAGAGTTTTGTACACTTAACTAAAAAAATTAACAAAAAAATTTATAGTTTACAGAAAAAATAATTAATAGTTTAAAAAACTAAAAAACACGCTTTTATAGAAAACCAAACTAAAAAGTAGAAAATAATTAATAGTTTAAAAAACTAAAAAACACGTTTTAATAGAAAAGTGAACTAAAAAGTAGAAAATAATTTTAAATAAGTTTGAAATAAGAATAGTGATTAACATGAAATATTTATTTTATCGTAAAAAAGCGTGGGTTGCTTGATGTCAATTGTTGTAAATATTTAATGACAGATATTGGTAAAAGTAGAGCCATTATGAAAATATCTTAAAAAGCAACCCACGATTTTTTTACGATAAATTAAATACTTCTTGTTAATCACTCTATTCTCATATCAAACTTATTTAAAATTATTTTCTACTTTTTAGTTAATTTTCTATTAAAGCGTGTTTTTTAGTTTTTTAAACTATTAATTATTTATGTTAGAAAAAGACTTTACTTAAAACTAAAATTGAATTTTGAGTGCCTTTTTTTTTTTTTTTTTTTTTTTTTTTAATTTTATCTGAACTATGTATGATAGCATAAGAAGGGCCACCGTAAAAAACGATCAGTGTCCAATTTTTTCGAAATCGAGGATTTCCCACCATATAGCTTTACCATGCGGAGTCCTCTGGTAAATAAATATCATGGTACGTGAGATTTTAAGGAACCGTTTACCTCATCGATGGTACAAGTCCTGAGACATGAAACTTTGAATAAGCTTTTGTGGAGAATAGAGAAAAACAGACTCTGATCGTTCTTTGTCGTAGCCTTTGATATGTTTTCTGAAGTTATTTTTATGGTCAAAAACCTTCTTGATAAAAAAAATATATATAAATAAGTATTAATTGGTAAATATTAAACTATATAAATATTTTATTATGATTTCCATAATAAATGGCAAAGTAAGCTTTAACTTTAATGTATACCTTTTAAGAGCAAGATTTTGAGAAGTTGAACCACCCCTGATTCACACCATCTCCGATTTTGTCCAAAAAATTACTAGTTGCTACTGTCCTTATTAGATGACAAAATCTTAAATTATTTGTTTCGTAGTTTTACCGTTCAAATTCTAGGACCTGCCAAAAGTCACCTTTAAAAATGAAAAAATCGGTGTTTTTGTGACACATGAAAACTATTTTTATTCGTATAATGCTGCACAAATAACTTGCCGCCTGATTTCTTCTGTTATGGAATGTACTAACAAAGATCAATAAAAAGTTCATGGCAAGTCAATTACGCATGGTCACAAAATGTCCAATTATCACGTTTTTTTTTGTTTTTTTTTTAACCATTTTCAAGCTTGAATTAAACCTTACGCGTTTGATTTGCAGCTGCAAACAAGGTGTCCATTGGATAGAGCTATATAAGTACTATTTATTAATACCTAAAACATTGATTCAAGTTAAACACGTTGGAAGCTATTAGGTGCCAAAATCGAAAAATCTCCGAATTTGACGGAAATATGAGCTCGTGGCTGAGGGAATAATATATTGATAATGCGCTGGGACTATTTAAATACTCTTTTATTATACTTAAAGATAAATTAATCTTTATGGAGGCAAATTGAAGAGAGAAAAAATGACTTTTTTTGCACACTATCCTTACCAATTGATGCATTTCTGTTTTCATTCATGTTTTCAAAAAAATAATCTGTTTTCACTTCACTCTTCCTCATGTTATTAGCAATTGCTTTTAAGTCTCCTGTATCTCTTTTAAGCTAGGAACTTTGAATGTATCTGCTCCAGAAAGTTGCAAAGGACCAAAGAAAACTGAACTTCGGTGCACTGTATAGATATCATCACGCAATGACCACTTAAACTTAAGAATGAGGCTGAACTTCATAGTCCTGATTTTCAAAAGATTGGAAGCAATGACAAAAAAGACCAATTATGAAATTACTGCTGCTTTTGAAGAACTCAGTACAGAAAATAAAAATTACATCTATTCAAGCCATCAAACATACCTGATTGTCTTTAATGATACCAGTATAAAGTTCGTCATCTTGTTCAATGACTTTATCTTCAATAACACTGCAAATTTCAGTCGTACCTTTTATTCTATGGAAATGTGACTTCACTTGTTCCAGTGTCAAATATTCATTTGGACAAAATTTCTTTCCATCAACTGCGAGATATCTCATCATATTTACAACATTTTGGCTTTTAATTTACTTCCTGTTTTATTTCCTTTGTTGAAGCATTCTAGAAAAAAGAAACTGTTTTTGATTTTGGTTCAAACGTGTAACTTTCCTTTTGAGTTTCAGTGTCCATCCTTCTTTGCGCACAAGACTTGAATCGACCTCATTTTTATTCTCTGTAGCGAGTTCTTCAAAAGCTGCAGTAATTTCATAATTGGTCTTTTTTGTCACTTTTTCCATTCTTTTTGCAAATGCACTTCTGGTTTTGTTTTGACCTGTGATTATTTTAAGAATTTGGCATTTTCCTCTAGCAATATGTAAGGACAAATCCGCTGCAGTTCAATCGTTGATGTGCAGTTTTCTTCTGGGCAAAACATCAGAATTATAAATTTTCGGCTGAGTGATACTGTCATTGTCTTTAGGGTTTGGCCTGACTTGTGCCTGGAACTTATTGGATGGGTAATGGTGAATTCGCAGTTGAAACCCAAATTACTGTCCCCCACCAAATGAAGAATATCATAAAAGAAATAAAGCTAATTGCTGATCAGGACTGCGGATATGAAATTCTGCACCATTTTTTTAAGCTATTATGTACGATACATTGTAAACTGTTAATAAGCTATTATGTACGACCATTTTTTTAAGCTATTATGTACGATACATTGTTACTGTAAACTGTACGATACTGTAAACTGTATGATACATTGTTTTACATTGGTAAACTGCTTGAAGATTGTGGTGATGGCATGTTTGAAATTATATTTCTTCATCAGAGAGGAGCTGAGAAGTTTAAATGGCCAATGCGTGATGATATCGACACAGTGCACTGAAGCTCAGTTTTCTTTGGTCCTTTGCAACTTTCTGGAGTCCATCCATTCAAAGTTCCTAGCTTAAAAGACATACAGAAAACTTACCATCAATTTTTATTAAAATGAGGAAAATTGAAGTGAAAAGTGATTAATTTTTGAAAACATGAATGAAAACAGAAATGCATCTATATGTAAGGATGGGGTTAAAAAAATCATTTATTTTTTTCTCTTCAATTTGCCTCAATAAAGTTTAATTTCTCATCAAGTATTATAAAAGAGTGTTTAAATAGTTTCAGCATTGTGTCAATATATTGTTCCCTTAGCAAGATATACGAGCTCAAAATTGTGTGAAATTTGGAGATTTTTCGATTTTGGCACCAAATAACTTCCTATGTGTTCAACTTGCCTCAATATTTTATACATTAATAAATAGTACTAATATAGCTCTATCCAATGACACCTAGTTTGAAGTGACAAATTAAACGCGCAAGATATAATTCAGGCTTGAAAATGGTAAAAAACATGAAAACCTGGACATTTCTTGACCTTGCGCAATTGACTTGGCATTAACTTTTTATATTTTTCCTAAAGATCTATCCTAGTACATTCCATAACAGAAGAAATCAGGTGACAGGTTGTTTGCGCAGCATTATTCGGATAAAAATAGTTTTCATGTGTCACAAAAACACCGATTTTTTCATTTTTAAAGGTGACTTTTGACTGGTATAGAATTTGAACGGTAAAACTACGGAACTAATAATTTAAGATTTTATCATGTAATAAGGACAGTAGCAACTCGTAAGTTTTTGGTAAAAATCAGAGAGTGTGAATTACCCCCTAATGTTAAGTGGTTCAATCTCTCAGAATTTTGCTCTTAAATCTTTAGAAAATATTTAATTGTTTAGAAACTAATTGAAACTCCTTATTTTATGTCAGATATTTCTTTTACTTTCTAAAACAAAACTTTTTATTAAAGCTTTTTGAGACTCATAAAAGCCTTTACCAACTTCTTATTTTAGTAATTAGAAGTCACCTAAGTCTCTAGAATTAGTAACTTAAGTTAATAGAAACTAAATATATTTACTTTCTAAACATAAATTCTTCATTAGATGCCGCCAGTAGGCCTCAGCAGGCGAGCAAACGGGAAGTGAGGACCGCCAAAAACCTCGCCATCATTGTTGTCTTTTTCATGGTGTGCTGGATACCCCTTTACACAGTCAACTGCGTCCAGGCATTCTGCAGTCGGTGCCAAGTCCCAGCCTGGCTTCTCGACACTTTCATCATCCTATCACATGTCAACTCGGCACTCAATCCATTTCTCTACGCTTATCACATGACGGACTTTAGGAAGGCGCTCAAGAAGAGGTTCTTCTGTGGCCTAGGTGAGGGAAAGTGCACATTCAGGAAGAAACCCAGGGCTATGGAGATGGAATCTCTGTCTGCCCCTGCCCTGTCAAAGATGGCTTCGAAAATGGCTAATGGGAAAAATTTCACAGACTTGAGTTAGAAATATGTGGTTGTGTGATGTCACCATTGGGGAAGTTATCTACGTTAGTATCATTGTGTTTATGAACTGATATCATGGTGGGACATTTGTGTAATACTCTTCACCACACTGTCAACTTCTCTTAGAGGAGTAAATCTCTGGAATGCTTGTGGGACGTGAATCGTTTATAGTCTGATAGGTGAATAATTTTGTTTTGTATTTTTATCATACGTAAGACTTTAGGAAGGTCCGCAAGAAGAGTTTCTTCCTTAATATTGATGAAAGAAAATGTATATCTAGGGATAAACAGAGGAATTTACAATGTAATCGTTTTCTGTCCTGCCTTGCCACAAACTATTTCACTGACAAGAGAATACTTTAATGGGCTTGAGTAAAAGTGCTCGTAGTTTTTTTCATGTCCAAATAGAAAAAGTCGACTGGTGTTTATGTGTGTATAAACTTGTCATTATAATCGTATTACTCGAGTCATAGCCCTCATTAAATGGAAACATCTGCTGTCGGTACCAAGATATAGAGTAGACGAGGGGCAAGGCTCATTATCTTGTTTCACTTCAAATTAACTTTATATTATGTCCTTGGTATACAAATGGAGTCAGGAAGGCACGAAAAGGTGCTTCGGTATTCTTAGTAAGGGATATAGAATGTTAATTATATGGAAGTGAATTCGTAACCCATCCTGAGCGTTATGTGAGACAAGACATGACATTTAAAAACTTCACTTAAGGACTTACGGTAGAATGCTTTCAAATGCGTTCAGGCTTTTTTCTAACAGTGCCAAGTTCTCACGTGGCTCATTTAAAAGTTTATAATCATGTTCTCGGTTCTGTACCATTACTTGTAGAAGTATCAAATTAGAGACTTTAGTTAGACATGACCGTTACTAGAATACTTACGACTGCTTGATGTCAAGGCTCGATACTATAAACTTGCGTAAATCTGTGTTTATAGGATCATTATAAAATTACCACTATTGTTAGATTACAAGGTCGATATAAATAATTAGCTCATAAGATTTTGTAAAGAATGAGATAGTATGCAATACTTCGAGGTAGCTCAGACCATTTCATGTCTATAAAATCAAATAAATATCGACAAGATACAGTCACAGTGTCTTTCTGTTTGAAATACATATGTAATGGATTGAATGCATCATGTATTAAAACTATTCCTTCTTTCAATCGTTAAATTAACAAAATTTAGCATTAAGTTAGAAATAATTTAATGTTTTAACATTATTAACTTTGACTGCGGTGTTTTCAACTGACTTGGGCAGTATAATTTTGTTAGAATACGCACTAAAAACTTTTTTGGTGTCAATATATTTGTCAAACATGGCAATAATCAGTTAAAAGCTTATTGCTTGGTAAAAGTTTTCAATATATGTTCGTGCTTTTTTGGAATCTTTTAAACCGACTCAAGTTGCTAAAATTGTCCATTTCATTGCTGCTGCATGAATGTATATGTATATTCCTGTTAGAAAGTTATGTTTATCTGATCTTGATCCGTCTAATGCAAAAGTTTTTTTTCACCTAGATGATTTGCGATTCATCTTAAATGCTGTAAATAGTATAACCGTTTTCAAAAGTTCCTCTAATTGGTGTAATGCATTTCGTAAGTATACAACTACATTCCAGTATGGGATGTAAAATGTAATAGTGTATAGATTCATATATGAGTATTTGTGTACATAAATATGTAATGTTTATTTAAGTTACCATTCGCGTTGTGTACTAAGTATTTTAACAGATATTTTTTGTGTTATTTTTTAACAAAAAAGTATTGACTTTGAATAAAAAAAATCCACCTGAAGTAACAAATAACTTTAGGTGAATTCACTTATGGACGAAGACAAACTTTTTCAAATAAAAGAGCTTATTAGATAATCTTGCTGTTTGGGATTCTAGTCTTGCACATTGCTCATTGTTATATTTATTTAATGAATCTTATCATTGTACTCATGTAATTTTCATCAGTTTTGTTTTTTACTAAGTGTATAATTTATAGTGTAATGTTGTGTACTTTCTTTTCTGTGATTCCTTGTTTATTTGTTCTAAGATTTCTTTCAATCTAACAATTTAATTGTTCGTGCTTCTGAAATTTTGTTGATTCTTGATTGATTTAACTATTGCGAAAAGGGCTCATAGCCAAATTCATACTTAAAAACATTTTTAGATCTCTTAACTACTTGTTATATTGCTGAAACAAACTACTTAATTTAAAGAGTCGTACTTTGCTCTATAGAGGTTGCAAAATATTGACTTTTTTGTGTTCCTTACAAAATTATTATATAAAGTAGCTTTTACGTTATTTTGAGTCTGGTATATTGAGCGTATTTTATATTTTAATTAATCAACAGCACAACTTTTTAAAATTTTGGGCTATTAATTAAATTGTACTTTAATAAATATTTTATTATATTTCTTAATTTATTCATAATTTACTAAATTCGAGAATTTTTTACTCACTACTACATCAGGATCTATCCAAATACTGAGAAATTGGGTTGATCACATTCGAGACTTCACAGGGACTGTATAACATTATTTTTTTTTAACTAATTATCACACATTACTCATAAAAATACTATTTTTTATGATTCCTCACGTCATGTTAAGCAATTTTGGATTTGCACAAATTTGCCATCTCTAAAAGTTCATAGTACTATTGAAAGGATATAATCGAAGCAGTTTCAAGTAACTAAACCAAGAAATTTAGTTAAAACATATCTTTTTTTAACAAATCATTAAAGCTTGACTTAGTAGACGTTGAAACGCCAACTGCCGTGACTAGGCATTTAATGTTGAGTTGCCAGAAGAAACAAAACTATATTGCCTTACCATTGTACATAAACCGTAAATTATGTAGATCGGTGTGCAGTGTGACTCATGATTTCCACTTCAGTTCAATTCAAATCTTCGATATCGTCTTAATGGCATTTACTCAAACTTTTTAAAGTACTCTGTACCATAAAAATTCTACTTCCAGTTTTGTCAATATTTAGTTAAAATGACTGTTTAACTAATTCTTTTATTACCAAAAACTACAAAAATAAATATGACATGGTTCTTAACTTTCAATCGGTCGCTCTTTATCCGACAGACACAAGTGATTTTGTTGCCTCACTCCACTTACATTTATTTCCCCCCGAAAACTTGGTATTTTCTTCTTTTGACACGTCTTGTAACGTTCCCCTGTTGGTAGTTGTGTAAATAAACTTAATTATGTGTTTACTATTTTTTTAAAGTTCTGTTAATAAGCTTTTGTAACTAGTAAAATAGTTCGTGTTTTTAAACAATACTTGGGTAGATATTTTGACCCAAACCTTTATCAGATTTAAAAGGGACAGACTTAGTGATCTCCTTTTAAAATTTGGGCCGAATGCTATGAAAGTTAATCAGTAACAATAGCAAGAAATCTGAGGTGAATGGCTTTTATGGGAGCACTATATTGAGTCAGTAAACTTCGGAAAGAAGGAGGCAATTCAATTCCCGGATAACAAAGGTTAGAATTAAAACAATAAACATTTCAGTTGGGCCACATGAGATTCATCTTATGGGCAATTCTCTGGATGACGCACAGGACTTTATGACTTCTTTTTTCTATTCGTAAACAAGTTATAATTTAAATATAATGATGAATCTAGTAGTTTCGTTTTTGTTTTATAAAAAATTTATTTGCGACCAAGTTGCATGGACAATAATTATTTTAACTAGGTCAAATATGCATCTTATAACAGCGACACACGGTACACGTCCATGTCCCGTGCGTCTGCGGCTTATAAATGTGTATTTGACCTAGTTAAAATAATTATTTTTCGATGTAATTTGGTCACAAACTAATTTTATATAAAACAAAAACAGAACTACTAGATTCATTATAATTTTTCAATTCTAATCTATTTGCGAAAATGTCCCGTGCGTCATCTAAGAGCCCTTTTAGTATATATATATATATATATATATATATATATATATATATATATATATATATATATATATATATATTTTAGCTCTGTTCCCGCAAGGGATTTAAATCGATTGACTTTGGGATTATTTAGTGCAGATGCACCAAGAGAAGACAGATGGAATAATTGGGACCATATACATTTCCTTTTCATCACATTTTGAGAACGCATTATTATAACTGAAATGTTTATTCAAAACCGACAATATTCTTCAATTCCTCAATCTCACAAAAGAAAATGGGTTACTTGAAAATAAATTGCACGGCCAAAAATAGCACTAGAAATTTCATTTTAATCTCATTTGAATTTATTTTTTATACATTTAGTCTGAATTTTTGTTTTTCGAGTAGTTCTTTTATCTTTATTTTCTATATCAAATAGTATTTATACATTGAATAGAATTTGTATTTTGTAATCCAAATAATGTAGTTGTAATATTTAATTGCTTTTATTGGGTATAATGAACTTTCATTTAGTATAAATTTATTAACAAAAAATATCACTTGAATGTTAAGATTTATTTTGAACTTTAATTCGTTATAATATGAAGTTACGTAACTTAAAGTTTATAACAATGTACGCAATTTATAAGAAAGCGCGTACTATAATGTATAAATGTTTAATGTTATATGCGAAGAGAAGACAAAATCCGAATATGGGCTTTATCTTGTTCTAATTGATGAAAAATAAAAAGGAAACTAACTTTGTAATTTGAAGGTGTATTTTATGTTTATAAACCTGTTTTTAGTCGTAATGTGTCATCTACATATTAAAATTAAATCTAACGTGAAAAATTTCAATTGCAGCTTTGAAATTCCGTATTTAGTTTTATCATGCGAATAAATTATGGAGTATCCAGTTTTATAACTCTTTATTAAGTTGTGTCGATCAAAAGGTATAGTGGTTAGAGTGCTAGCTTCTAGACAGGGAGGTTGCGGGTTTGAGTCCCGTGTAAGGCATGGGTGTTTGTAAATGTATGTTGGCTTATCAAAGGACGAATCTTTCGGCGCATTATAGCCCTCGTGTTGCTGACGGCGCCAGATGATCTGAAAACAACCAACCTTCATTAAGTTATTAAACTGGATTCCTTGATATAGGGATATCAAGGAAATAACCAACTAATGCGGAAACGAAACATTACAATTTTATACATAAATTTCCAAGTAATCATAGCATATTTACATGTAACTTTAAATTTTTTTCTTATTAGTAACTAATAAACAAACTTCTAAACATTTTATAAATAAGAACTTCCTAGTCTTAATTGGATTTATCGCGAAGGATTGAAAACCATCCAGATTTTTTTTTAATTCTGACTTAAGGTTGCCAAAATATTGGAGAATCAGCAAAAATACTTTTTTAAAGGAATTATATGACTGAAAACAAGGTTATTAAAACGTGTTCAACGTTACTTTCTTTCTCTATCATTTTAAATTTTGCTTGACAATTTCCATTCTAGTGAAAGCGTATTTTCGTTTGTATGTTTTTAAACATTAGTGAAATTTGAGATTTGGTGTGCTTGAAGAAGTGTAAATCGAATAACGAGATACGGGGGGGAAAAAATGGGACTTAGTTTAAAAAATTTCTGAGATTTCGCATAAATAATCTTGTCGACAACCTTTTAAGAAATAAATTACACAGAACTTTAGAAAACGATGAATAAGATGCATAATGTAAACAGCTTTATTTTAAGACTATTAGGACTGAAAACATAAGTCGTCTTTCAGGTTTTTTTTTTTACTACTGCTCGTGTGAATTTGTCACTTTACAAATGTATTTTGAAAGGGTGGTGTTTATTTTTTAAAAATGGTAAAAAATTTAGTAAAAAAATGTGTTTTTTATGATGAATTAAGGAAAAAGATTGTACAAAATACAAGTACGTTATTCGAATGTACTTTTAATTTTTAAATTCTGTATAATGAGCATTATGAACAAGTCTTGTATACTTTTGAAAACTTCTTTTGTACAAATGGGATATAGTGATGGACATTCTTTACAATCTGTAAAAGACGGGACCATTATGTGTAAATAGAATGAAAATACTATTTAAATGTTTTAAAATAATTCTTTAAATTTAAAAATGATGTTCAGAAAACAAAATTTTAAATTCTATTGTATAAATAAATGTCTCGCTCTGTGCGAATTGTGTTTGCCTAGCAAAATGTATTTTGT
Organism: Linyphia triangularis; assembly: GCA_963978545.1. Taxonomy (NCBI): domain Eukaryota; kingdom Metazoa; phylum Arthropoda; class Arachnida; order Araneae; family Linyphiidae; genus Linyphia; species Linyphia triangularis. The sequence continues at coordinate 27,463,241 of OZ021726.1, read as the reverse complement.
CTTATTGTATGTTATGTGTGTTTCTCGATATTAAAGTGTTTTTAAAATGTTGAAGGAATTTTGTTTTGTTCTTAAGTTATTACTCAAGGTTTTTTTCCTTCCCCCCCCCCCCCCCCCTAAAAATACTATTTCGCATACTACATGTCGTAGGTTTGTAGTGAAAAGGTGCTATCTCCAATTTGCCAACTATTAGGGAGGGAAAAAAAAAAAAAAAAAAACATTTTAAAGTGTTCATTCAACTTGAATTTAGTGCTTTTGTGTATCATTCATTTACCGAACTTTATTTCAGTGACTAGCGTATTTTTTTTTTTTTTTTTTAATTTTTATCGAAAAGTGAGAGACAGAGTTAAGCTCTATACTCTAATCCTCCCTACGATATTACATTTGTTTCCAAATTGTTTTCTAAATTTCAACATTTGGGGTATCGCACAATTTTCAATTACACTGTATAAATTCAAGACTTATGCCAACTTTGACGATAATTATTAGATTGACAAGGGAAAAACACACACACAATTTATAGGTGCATTTCCAGTCAATCTATCGGTTAATTTATTATCTTCGAGTAAGTGAAACAAAGGAAGAACAGTCGTGGTTCGGTATTGCTCAAAGGAAGAGAACTTTACGTAAAAGACGTTTGATTTTCAACTCTTAAGCCGTATTCGAATTTTTGCAAAATTTTTGGGGGTGAGTATGTTTAGAACACCTGAAAAGGCATTAACACAATGATTTTTATCAAAATCGTTAGTGCTGTTTTTTGGCAAGTGCTGTAAACCATAAATTTGTCAATGGCCGCTACTTTGTACACATGCGCAATTTTGACGAAAATCTTAACGACAAATCCCATGACCACCACTATCCTGTACGCGAATGTTGAACATTGTAAATCAATCTGTTCGAGAGTTATGCTGAAGACAGATAGAAACAATGATTTTTTCTACATCACTTTAACGGGCTCGGTACTTTCGAAAACATGTACAACAGCAAAACAAACAAACAAAACTTTTTTTATATATTACTTTTTGTCCTACGTTAGCATATGAGTAATTGAAAAAGACATTAAAGCCAAAAGTAACAATAAAAATCTAAGGGTGTGAAACATTGCACAACTTTCAATTACACCACAATACTGAGGTGGATTTGCATCGTTTACCCTTATATTTTCATCATTTATTTAGAAAAAATTATCAGTATGGCGATATTTTTTGCGATAATTCTTGTATGGATCTTTTAAAAATAATAATAATAAAAAACTCCAAAATTGTTATTTTGGCGATGAACTTTTCTATAATCCTTATATTATCCTTTATTATAAGTGAAACTGAGGGGGAGAACCAAAAAAAAAAAAAAAAAATGATCGTTGATGAGGTATGCTCAAGGAAAAAGAACTCTGTGTTGAAGGCATTCGTTTTTCAACTTTTTGCGCCATTAAAGCATTTTTACTGAAATTTCGAAGGTGGGGATGTTTAGAACACCTTAAGAGGCATTATCACAGCGATTTTAATCAATATCGTTAGAGCCGTTTTATAGCAATCATTGAAAAACATGATTTTTTTTCAATGACAGCTACCTTATGCGCATGTACGATTTTGACGAAAACCTTAACAGTAGGTCCATGTGCCATCACCAACCTGCACACCAAATATGAAAATCGTAGGTCAATTTGTTCGGGCGTTCAAACACACCGTCATGCAAACAGACAGGCATTTTTCTAGATCACTTTTTTGAAATCTAGGTGTTCCAAAACGTGAAGAAATAAAAAAAAAAAAAAAAAAAAAAAAATTTATTAAAAAAAAAAAAAAAAAAAAAAATTGACCGGATGCAATACTTTCATTGCTCTATGTATAATACATATGGGTAATTGAAAGTAATTAGTACAGGTTTGACAGTAATACATCATATATAAAATTTTATGTTTAGTTTAAATAATGTTACTTCAAATCAAATGATTGAAATGTGTTGAATTTCATGTTAAAAACGATAAGAGAATTATCGCTATAACCGCTATGAAACTTTCATTCATTTCATTTGTATTTAGTATTCACAGCCAACTTTGAAGTTTCGTGTTTAGGAAACATGAAACTCAATTTAAAATCCAATTGTAAGAAAAGAACAATGGAGCCAGCTACAAATGATCCACGTGCCGCATTTTGATAAATTTAGTATTCAAACGAATTCACTCTCGACATGATCATATATCATCCTCCAACAGGAGAAAACTCTTTCTTACCGCTAGTGACTTTCAAAACAAAATAAAATACTGCACCACAAAAGGGTTGCTATCACTGCGGAAGCTGTAATTGCTCATTTGGATACAATTTATTAACTCGCTTTTCTAGATAACATGCATTAAAAATTTACGTCATTTTGCCCGCAACAATTTGAGTGGTTTCCTTGTGGGGGAAAAAAAAGTGCGCGACCTCTACAGGATAATTTCAAATGGCTGGTTATAAAACGTTATTAGGCGAATCAGCTATAAACTCAAGAGCATGAAAATGGTGTATCATTCTGTGTGAAACAGTCACTTTGTAGAATACGCTCTGTCGTAAAACTTGTTTTTCAAGGTAAAAATTTATAATGAGGTTGGATATTTATTCTTACAAACCCTAAATAAACACATTTGCAGTATTTTTTTTTTTTTTTTTTTTTAATAAGTTGGGATATCACTTTGTGTCCATTACTGGAGAGGTTATTATAATGTCCACTTATTGCACGCAATGTTTTCTAAATTGTTTTGTAAATTTTTCTTAGTACATGTGAAAATGCAGTGGACTAAGAGAAGCAAGGAAGTAAATACTTTTATTGATGTATGTTGGTTTAGTCGTTTTGAAAAATGTGCTTCCGTTTTTATTATTAAAATAGGTATACAATATACGATTTTAATTGATATTCAAATATTTGAATTGTAATTTTTATTTAAATATTAACAATTTTTTAAAACATACTTTAGTTTTACTAAATTGTTTAAAAAAACAAATGATACTAATTGAAATTATTTCTATGAATAAGATAATATCTGTGTCGAAGATAAATATACTCTGTTGGTAAATTAAAGGTTAAATTAAGATAAAATAAGATTTTTTTTTTTAATTCAGGAAACTTAAAAAAATTCTTTTCCTGTCAAACAAAAAATTTAAGATTCTTGTATTATTCACCAGAAAGATATTAAGTGAAATAGCTAAAATGTTGAAAATAATAATTGAAACATAATGCCTTTTAATTACCATACCCTATATAAGAAAATTTTCATTAGGAATTGTTGAAATTGAACTGTTATTCTCACATAATATATGAATTTCTTTCAATTAAATTTTTTAAGCATTTTGAAACTGTAAATGAAAAGAATTTTAAAAACAAAATCTTTGCATTAACTGATATTTTTTTTAATATCCCTATTATACAAAACTTTAAATTGATTATGTAAATCTTAAATGATTAGGTAAAATGTATAACCATTTTTAAATTTTTAAATAATATTTTTGATTCTTATTATTGATTTATTAACTTTTTTCTTATGCTTTTATTAACATTTATAATAAAAAACAACTGTTTCAAATTTAAAGTTTTTGCGCAAAGCTTCTAAAAAGCTACTGCATTTACTATTGTATTATACATACATTTTTGAAGAAGTTCAATTTTAGAATAGTTTGAAATTTCGTTTAAAACAAATTGAACATTTTAATATCCATTATATTTAATTTAGTTTAATCTGAGATTGCATTAAATGGGTATAAACTACAGACATTAAAATTCTTAATACTTATGCTGGTTAATGCCACTGTTCTCTTAAAATGGACAAATGTTAAAAAGTTTAAGAAAAATAGAACGTATAATACAGGAAACAAAATATGAAATCAATTTCATCGGATAAATTTTGATAAACAAGCGACCTAGTGTCAATACAAACTTGGAATAAAATGTCGAAAATACCCGAATTTTATTAATAAGAAACAGCGAAAAAATTGCAAATGCTCTTGGACTTATTGGTGGATAACCAATGAGAATATTGCGTATCATAAAAATGTGACAAATTTCGAATGATGAATAATAATTATTATTATTATATATGTTGTATGATGAAGGGGTAAAAGTGAAAGAGGCCAATTAAATGGACAGCAGGTTTATTCGTGCATTAGATAGAAATAGGTTCTTAAACCCAAACTAGGAGAGGCAACTTCCACGTCCGTTCACCTCCACTCCTCCGATCATACTCTCTCTCTGGCGACGAAGTCGCCGCTAGGGGATTACATAAGCAGCGCCCTCTACATCAATGGAGATAAGACACTCCGCCATCCTGATTGAGGAGGACCGCCGACTCATTGATATATACTAAACATGTAAATAAAGATATTGAAAAATACAGCACAATAATAAAATTTAAACAACATTAATGTCTTGAAGATCACAATGTGTAGTTCTTAAAAATTTAAAGTCTATGGAAAAAGTTCTTGCACCATGAAAAGTTTGCAGAAAGGGAAAAAAAAAGTCTCTCTTTAAAAAGTTTGTGTGAAAGAAAAAAAAATCTTCTTTCAAAAGTCCATAAAAAGAAAAAAAAGTATCTTCTTTAAAAAGTTTGTGTGATGGAAAAAAAAGTCTCTCCTTTCAAAAGTTCATAAAAAGAAAAAAAAAGTCTCTTCTGTAAAAAGTTCATAAAAAGAAAAAAAAAGTCTCTTCTGTAAAAAGTTCTTGTAGAAGAAAATTGAAGAAACTTAAGTATCTTCCCAGCACTTCATCATAAAGATTAATATTTTAGCTACTAAAAGTTCACGAAAAACAATCTGCATAAATCTTTGAATAGCAGACGGTGAGTTGCATAAGTCATAAGTACTCTCGGAAATTATTCCATCGATGTATTTTGGCTTGAAGATTGGAGTTTCAACTGGTAGGAAAAGCTTCATTTGAAAATTTGTACTTTCCATTTTCTTTGGTTTGTAAATCTTGACCATATTCATAACAGTATTCCGTAAATTATCGTCGTTAATGTGCGAGAAATCCGCTTCGCTTAAACTCACACTATCCCCAATCGTAAACAGAAAAAAATTCTCTTCTGTTTGTTTCCATGCTCCACGTGTTTCAATTTGTTTACATTCTGGACCATGTGCTTCTGCTGGTTGGCTTTTTTCTAAGTCTTCTGTTACAACACACACTTCATCGAGATCTTCCAATGATCGTTCATCTTTTCTCATGGGGACATTAAGCCCCGCCCCCAACAACGAAGAACGAAGAACTTATTTTTTCAGTTGAGTTATCCTTTGTATGACCTTGACACGTGTCATTTTGCGTTTCAGGAATCGGAAGGATTTGCGAAGTATTTAAAATTTCGTTATTTCTTCCTGCAGGAAAAGTGATATATTCCTCCTTTTTTAAAGCAACATAGCATTTTTTTTCCGTGTGGATTTCGAATCGGTTTTCAATCGGAAGTGGGACTAGCGTTTTTATGTTTTCGTTTACACTAGGTGGTGTTATTGAGTTAGCACAAATAATATCAGAGGGTTCTGCATTTACTGGAATTTGGATTTTGTTCTCTAAATGAGCTAGTTTAATTTTAGCATCTAACTGTGCAAGTTTAATTTTTTCGATTTCTTTTTGTTTTTCAAGCTTAATATTTTCGATTTCTTTTTGCTTTTCATTAGCCTCTTGGGTTTTTCTATCTTCTACAACTGCTGTTATTAAATCTTTAACGAAATCTGGATCTTTAACGAAAATTTCACTTTTTTCAATGAAGTATTTTAATTTTAGAATTGTGGCACCATCCGGTACAACAATATCTAACTCAGCGGCGACAACTGCGAGATCTTGCTTTCTGATATTTTTAAACATAATTATAATAAGATGGATCCTACCTGCGTTTCTTGATTTTACTTCGCTTTTGGAGCTGTATCCGTTTTATGTTGTTGCTCTTTCGAAGAGTACTCGTTGCTTCTGGTTTCTGGTTCGTAGTAGTTGGTCGATGTGGAATAACTTTGCTGACTTCGTAGAACTTCTGCTTGACGGCTGAAGTTGGTCGATGTGGAATAACTTTGCTGACTTCGTAGAACTTCTGCTTGACGGCTGAAGTGGGACTTGTTCGGCGAAGCGACAGTGTTGTGGTTGCAGGTTCGAGTTGGCTCAGGATTCTGTATTCTTGCTGGCTATGTGGAATAACGATGTTAGCTTCGTTGAACTTCTGCTTGACGGCTGAAGTGGGACTTGTTCGGCGAAGCGAGTGTTATGCAGTTGTATAATGACGACGCTGGTTGATGAGTTTTCCTTTTATTTGTAGATTCCACTGGTGGTCGCTGACTGCTGCGGTAATTCGTGAAGAGGATTTTGGTTTGACCTCTGGATGCGTAGAAGTAAAAAAAAAATTTTCGTGAAGAGGATTTTGGTTTGACCTCTGTATGCGTGGAAGTAAAGGTTTTTTTTTCGTGAAGAGGATTTTGGTTTGACCTCTGGATGCGTGGACGTGCAGTTTTTTAAATATATTTTTCATCGCATTCTCGCGGGTAAAAAGCACGGCGAGCCATGTTGTATGATCGCGGGTAAAAAGCACGGCGAGACCCCATGTTGTATGATCGCAGGTAAAAAGCACGGCGAGCCCCCATGTTGTATGATGAAGGGGTAAAAGTGAAAGAGGCCAATTAAATGGACAGCAGGTTTATTCGTGCATTAGATAGAAATAGGTTCTTAAACCTAAACTAGGAGACGCTACTTCCACGTCCGTTCACCTCCACTCCTCCGATCATACTCTCTCTCTGGCGACGAAGTCGCCGCTAGGGGATTACATAAGCAGCGCCCTCTACATCAATGGAGATAAGACATATATTTCCAGAAAGTTATGTCAACATAATTCTAAAATCAACTAATAAGGGACAGCCGCAATTTAATAGCTATGGTTTTTGTATTTTTATAATAATTAATGAGTATAACTTTGAAAATTGTAATATAATAAAAGTATACTAATTATTTTTCGTGATATATTTTGTATTTATTTTGTTATTACGCATATTTCTTATCAATAGTTTTCTCTAACATTTCCCAACAAATGTGCGAAAATTCATACTTTTAAATCAAGTAGTTTTTGTGCTGTCAGTTTTAAATCAAGTAGCTGTGCGCTGACCTTTATTTAAAAGTATGAATTTTCGCATATTTGTAGGAAAATCGGAAAATTTCTGATAAAACTGAGACACAGCTAGTTTTTTTTTTTTTTTTTTTTTTTTTTTTTTTTTTTTTAATTTCCCATATGTTTACATAGGGTCATGAAAGTATTGTTATCTGTCAAGAAAAAAACTTTCAAACTTTTTGCATTTCTCTACGTTTTGTAACACCCTGACTTCGAAAAAATGGTTTAGAAAAAATGTGTGTCTGTGTGTACGTGGTCAGCACAACTCCCGAACGAATCGACCTACGATGTTCAAATTTGGTGTACAAGTTAGTGATGGCCATGGGACCTACCATAAAGGTATTTTCGTCAAAATTAAGCATGCGCATAAGGTAGCTGCCAATGAAAAAATCATGTTTTTCAGTTGTTGGTTATTTCGTACGTTCAACAACCTATTTTTGTGCACAGTAACGGCTAATCATGCCGGACATATAGCTTAACGTCTGTCCTTTTCAAATAAAACTAACTACTGTAGAAATCTAATATTTTGCAGGCACTGTGGCATATGTCCCATCAAATGACTAATGATGCATTTTTTAAAATTTCTATTTAGTTGTGTAGTTATTAAGTATCTAAACTTCGAAAAATTCGATTTTAAGTTCACGTGATTGATGGTTTTCTAAACAACACTTAACAATAAAGCTTTTATGATAATAGATTATTTTTTAATATTATCGAAGCTTTAATAATTGCTATTAATATTTTTTTATAAGCAATAAAAAGGTACATTTTAAGGCTTATAACACACGGTTTTACAGAGAGATTTCGAAACGAGTCACAGATATTGCGTTAGTAATCCGCAAGCATAGCAAACTCCGAGCTTTGACTAGAGTTTGCGAGCGGACGACGGAAATTGCGAAGCAAACTAAACAACTTCGAACAATAAAACTGTGAATCGAAGGTTAACAATCTGTGAGCAAAGTTAGTTCCTAGCGTACAATAGCAGTCAGGGGAATGAAACACCCTAGTCTTTTTCAATAAAAAGGGGGGAAATTTAGAAATCCTCTAATCAAATTAATGAAAAATATGTTGGATTAATGGATTCCTGAACTATTAGTTAGCAGCATTCTGAAAAATAGAAGAAATCAACCCATTCGCAACACTGCGTGTAATTGAATGCAAGCTCCTTCATCAATGATTATTTTAAAAAGAAATAATTAAAATGCGTCTCTAGTGATAGAATCCGATACTTGTTTTTCGATGTAATTTTTTAAAAAAAATATGTTTGAAATTAAAAAAAATATGTAAAAAAAATTTGGATAAGATTATCATTTCCGTATGAATTTGAATTAAATAAGTGAGATTTCATTCCGGTCAGCTTGAGCAGCCATCCAATACTATACACCAATTACTCCTTGAAACTATTCCCAATCATCTAATTTCCGTAATTTTAATTTTTTTTTCTAATTTTTTTTGTTTGTAAGCTAATGAATGATAAATGGGGAGGGAGGGGAGGGTGCGGATTTGTGTATTTTACAGTTTCTTCCATCATTCGTTTAGAAAAAATGGCCAGCTTGGCGATAATTTTTGCGATACGTGTAAATGGATTTTAAAAAAAACACTTTGTCAAAATGGGACTTTTGGCGATATACTTTTTGATAATTCTTATATTATCCTTTCTTATAAGTGAAACTGAGAAGAGGAGAAAAAACGATCCTTGATAAGCTATTTTCGAGCAAAGAGAACACTGTGTTGAAGGCATTCGTTTTTCAACGTTTTACACCATTAAAGCATTTTTACGGAAATTTCGCAGATGGGGATATTTAAAATACCTTAAGAGGCATTACCACAGCGATTTTGATCATTATCGTTAGAGCCGGGTTTTTTTTTTTTTTTTTTTTTTTTTTTTGCAGTCATCGAAAAATATGATTTTTTCATTTACCTTATACTCATGCTGTATGTATTTTGACGAAAACTTTAATGGTAGGTCTCTGAAAGTAAAGGTTTTCACTTAAATCTTGGTTTTCTTAAATTATAAAATTAAATTCGAAAGTTTTTGAAATTAAATTAAAATTATTATTAGTACTAAAAGCTCTAACTTATTTTTTTTTATTTTTTTATTTTTTATTTTTATTTATTAGCATTTATCAAACCAGTATAAAATAATGTTGTTTTTCAACTAATTTGTTTCAACGGTATGGTGCTTTTTCTAACATAGTCGTAAACAAACAAGTTTTTTTTACAAAGAGTGGATATATCAAACTATGTCTCAATTTTTAAAGAAAAACAAGTTCTTCCAAATTAAATATAAAATAAAAATCCAACGCAAAGCTGTCTGAATCCTTATTTTCTTCCCTTTTATACGCAAAACATCAACTTATTTATCAAACCCCAAGACATAGTAGAACTCAGTGGTGAACGCAAATAACAAAACCCAAGTCAACACCGCTTCTAGAATATAAAAAAAATAGACCTTGATCTCATGTGCGTCACTAAGGTGGATCCTTAACGAAAACTTATTAGGTAAACAGACACTAGATGGCGCTTTCAGAGATAATAGCCGAGCATCGTACCCTCAGAGGCTCTTTAATAAAAACCCGCCGGAGAGGCGCAATTTGTCCTGGATAACTTACACTTTAATTGCATGCCACCGGGGCGGTTCGTGTCCGATCCTAGCGATTGATTACCTGATAAATTGTCTCAGAAGCTGGAAGTGATTGTTGCTTTGGTGTTTAATTTCCTTGTTTTGGATTTAAAATCTATTTTAATTCGTTTTTCTTAGGGATTGAGAGAATGAGTGAGCTGTTTTTAACATGGGTTGTTTTTCGTTTTGGTAACTGAACGATAAATTTGAATCGGTTTTGAGTTTTACGTTTTGTATTGTTTATAAATACACCTTTCTACTCCGTTAATGTTTTTATACGATAGGTCACCCCTTTTTTAAAGTTTTACAGATAATTATTTGTAGTTTTATCAATATTTCCCCCGCATTTCAAAGACAGAAAAACACGTTTAACACCAATTTAAAGCGTAAGTCGAACACCGATTGTATTATTTGAAAGAAATTTGACTTGTTTGTAGAAGATAGGTAGACTTCTCAAATCGTTTTATTTAAATAAAACTTGTATTATGAATTTTGAGACTTTCGTATTTTAGAAAAATGACGAGACTTTCACAAAATCTAACCAGTTAACTTTTATTTAAATATAAAACGATAACACACTTCTTATTTTTCTCTTGTCAAAACCATAATATTAAATGATGATGACAGAACTATTTATCAGATGATGTTAATATATAAAAATAAACCAAAACTCGAAAACTTTGAAAAAACAATTAATTTTAGTATAAAATTAAAGCTCCTAATACAAGATGTTTTAGATATCATTTTCTAACTACAAATAGAAATTGTTAGGCATTTTTCTTCAAAAAACTTGAATATGCATACATTATATATTTACAAAGCTAAATAGAAGAAAAGAATAACCATTTAAGCGATGATTAGTTTTTAGAAAATGTGTTTTGGTTTGTCTTATTCTTTTAGTTGTAGTTTACTACATTTTGTAATGGGAGATAAACATGAATTGATATGTATTCTAATTAGAGGTCGGCTATATATCGATACGACGATATTTTTATCGATATTTCTAAAAAAATATCGATACTAAAAATATCGATAAAAGTGACCGATATATCAATATTTTCAAACATTTTTAGTTTTTTGATGATCATTTTGTAGTTCCATGTGTTTTTTCGATTTTATTTATTCCCTTTTCAAAAACTTCAAAACTAATGTTTGAACTTGGCTGAAAGACAGTTAAACGGAACGAATATTCAAAATTTTCCGTACTCTTCAAAGCTATTGAAAATTATCTAAATTTTTCTTAAAATCAGTGCGCCAACTAAGCGAAAATATATATATATATATATATATATATATATATATATATTGTAATAGATCCATTTTAGTTGAAAAAGTAGTCACCTTACAAAAAAGCAATCATGAAAAGTAGAAATTTGCCCCAAAAAACTTTGTTTCTAACAAAATTGAAAATCAAATAAAAAAAATCGTGTATCAATAAATCGATATTTTTTTTTATGCAACGATATAGTATCGATATTTTTTTTCTATGCAACGTAATAGTATCCATATTTATTTTGATCGATATTTCCGACCTCTAATTCTAATTTTCACGTGTTTTGATTGTTTTTTCCGTAAATTGAAAATAATTGCAACTACTGCAAATAAGTATAAACAACATTGTTTAAATTAAATAAAGAAGCTGTATATGAAATGAGAAAAATAAATCATTAATCAAATAACTACCCAATAAGCAAAAGTATGAGCAGATATGGATCTTATTTATCATGATACTTAGAACAAGTTATAATTTTAGAAATAAAAAACGAAAACTGTCGAAGAAGTTAATATTGTGATATTGCCTTGAATTGATGTTCCAGAAATGATAGGTTTTTCCTTTAGTGTTTTCTACAAAATAAGATTCATAAATCCTATCCTAAGACAAATTCTATTATGTACAAGATATAACCCACCTTTTGTGTCCTTTAATTGTATGTTTATCTTAGACGGAAGACGAAAAATGATAAACCAAATGACAATAACAATATTTTATTCTTAATATTCCCTAAAGATAATTTTTCAAGCTAATCCCATTACAGTTGGCGACTGTCCTGTATTTATTTTCAAGGATAAATATATATCTTAGAATAATAATAATAATAAAATGATAACCAAGTTTAAGGTAAATATATGAAAGAGTTTTGATTAAATTCTCGATTCTGTTTCTGATCGATTGGAATAAAATCTCTTTTCGAGCAAAATTTTGTCTTTTCATTAGATTTTAAAATCAAAAAGTCAGCGACATTTGGAAACGAAGATAATTTTTTTTAAATAGACTTGGTACCCCTTGTTTTCACAAAAAATAATAAAAATAAAAAATTATATTTTTTGCGTTTTAATAATATTGAAACATTCTCCTTATCCTGGCAAATTTTTGAGATGATCCGATAACTGCAATTGCAGAAAAATTATATTTTTTATGGTGACTTGAGCATTGCTGCAATAGCTCCTTTGATGTTTCAAACGCATTTTCTCAGTTCGTGATTTTTGAAATTCCCACCTAACTCAAAATGCTAAAACTTCAGCAAATATGAATGAAATGATTTATAATTTTTTTTGTATCATTCTTAGTATCTATTTGACAAAAATAGGCATGGATTTATGAATAAAAGGAAAACTTTTATTTTTACAAATTTAAATTTTGAAAATACTCGTTTTTTGAGCTTTTTTTACGTATAGGTACAGTAATTATCGTTTTTCTTGAAAACTATTTTACTTATTCAAAATTCGATGCCTAAAAAGTTATAATATATTACTAGGAACATTTTTAAAAAAAAATTTAGGGGAAATATTGAAAAATGTAAAAGAGAGAATTCGAAATTTGATGTCGATGCCTATAAAGTTTTAGTATATTACTAATGATTTTTTTTTTTTTTTTTTTTTTTTTTTTTAAATAAGGACAAAAAAATATTGAAAAATGAAAAAGAAGAGAGAATTTTAAATTCGATGAATTTTTTTAAGAAATTTAAAATTTGGAGCACTATGTGAACTTTTTTTCATAAAATTTAGAGCACTATGTGAACTTTTTTTTCATGAAATTTAGTTTTTAATAATTTTAAAGGTTTAAATAAAAAAAAAAAAGTTTGAAGGGTACCAAGTCCCCTTAACAATCTACGATATACGATTACATAAATCTATGATTATTTTAATACTAAGATCAATAATAACTTTGGTCGAAATGATTATTCAGATATTAATTTAGGTAGACCATTCGGCTACTTGCATACACAAATAGATTTTTGAATGCAATATATCTGAGTATTAGAGTAGAATGTCAATGAACAGTCTTTCCCAAAATAGTCATTTTAAAACCCAACGCCGACTTCTTTAAATTTGCTCACGATGCAGTATTTAAACTACTTATGAAGATTTCGACCTCTTTTTCAATATTCTAAGAACGAGTTTTAAATAAAGTTCAAACAGTAAATTTATTTTTATTTCAGTTCATCTGAAACAAGTTATATTGCCCGAGAACAATGTGGAAAGCAAATTTTCGTATTTCCTACAAATAAGCTATTTTAACAAGTCGGATTTCTATATAAATTCTAATACTTTTTTTAAAAGGTAAAGGTCAAATGCCCCTTTTTTTAAAAATATTATTTAAAATATAACTCGTAATAACGTCCTATGTTTAAATCAGCGTAAAAGTAAATTACTTCTTCATTCTTCGTATTTCAATAAGAAATTGATTATCTTTCATTACTTATTTTATCAATGAAAACTCTCTTCCCATAATTAGCTAATATGCTTCCTTTTCATTTCTGAACGCCTCACTTAAAAAAAAAACCATTCATATCACATTCCAGAAAAACAGTGTATAAACTTAATCTATCGCAATTTTTAAAGTTTATCAAAATACAAAAAGTATTACCTTGTAAAGTACTTAAAATAAAATTGCAGTTAAATTTGGATATTTTAATCCAGTTCGTATAATTTTGGTTTTAACTCTGTTTCACGTATATTTTTTCTGAACAATATATTACCTCAAAGTATTCCGTGAACAAATTAAAACTTTAAGTAACAAAACTTGTTATTGTATACTTCAAATTATCAAGCTTCGTGCTCTAACAACTCACAATTCTGTCACTTATGAAATCAAAGATATACTTTACAATTATTTATTATTTCAGTGTAATGGCAATGTCCTCAACGGAATATATTCCGTGCAACTTCCACTCCCCCCCCCCCCCCCAACACTTGAACATTATATACTCAGAAGTTAGTTTTTTTACTTTATTAAATATACCAAGCTATACTCCCCCGCACATTTATTCCACTCCAAGGTTAGCACTTAGAAAAGCAACGGCTCCATACTTTTCCTCTTCCCGTTTGATGATGAATACGTCATCAGGCAGGCGTGACATCAAAGTCGCGAAGCAAGTACCAACCCATCAATAATTATACATTCTATTGTTATAATTTCTCTGAGCTTTCGTCTTACTGAATATTTTAAACTTTCAATTATCGAATTCAATTTTGAACAAATTGTATTTAGAATTCCATTTTAAACAAATTGTATTTATAATTCAATTTTAAACAAGCTGTATTTTTAAACCCTTTATATTAATTTCAATTTTGTATGTACGTGTGTGGGTGGGTGTTTGGCTGGCTGGCAGTGTATGTTGATGGTGGGCAAATCTGGGAAGGCCTAATTAAGCCCCTTGTCGTCATCCAATCGCTCTAAAACTTGGCAGATAGGTTCGATGTCTATGACAATGCATACTATCAAATTTGGGGGGCAGTCATAGTCGCTAAATGGTCGTTTTTACGGATTTCTAATAAATAAACTTACCGTTATCCAATTGCGCTGAAATAGCATTTAACCGAACACTGAAGAAACTCTTTCTGTTGTCAAAATTGTTTTAGGGAATAAATAATAAAATTGTTTTAATCAGAATAAATAAAAGATATATGGATGTGAATGAATTAATTTACATTCATTTTTAATGAATAAATTTTGAAAAGTAGTTTGCCGCATATTTTATTGATAGAGATGCTTTTAATGTTTAAAATTAGATGCAAACACCAAGTACATGCCGACAACAGAAACGGCGCTATGTTAATGAATACAAAAATTGGCAACGCATTTAAAAGTTTTATATTAAAAACTTTGTTTTTATGGGTTATATTATTTAAATTAGAGTTCTTTGAATATATATAATCTACTTGAGAGGTCAAAGGCAGTTTTCTATAAATAAATATATAATACTTTATGCGTGGTAACTGACCAACTGTATAAAGACCACGAGGTATAAAAATTTAAAAGTTAGGAAGTTAAATATCAATTAAAAAGCTTACAATTTTGTACAAGAAATAAAAAAATGCAGTTGTCAAATAATCCAGTCACAGAGTTACAGACTAATACTAAGCGAATACCTTCTTTGATATTCAGTACTAAGAATTAGTTGGTTTACTAAAATAACAATTGCTTAATATGTAGTTAAAATGTTTCAAATTCTTATATGTGATTAAAATGTTATAAATTTTTTATTATATGTGATTAATAAGGTTAAAGAGTTACAAAATTATCATTAACTACCTAAATTTCGGAATACTCACCAAAATCTTCTTAACGGTGATGGTTTTTACTAGCTATACGCCTCATCGAAAGTAATGCCGAGTAATAAAGCTAGCAAAAAATAAAAGAAGAATTTGTAATAGTAGAGAAGAATTTGTTAAATTCTAAAGACTTTTTTCCTATTCAAATACGATGGAATAGAAACTTGGTAAAAAATTACAGTACAACCGTAATTAAGGGTATTTACAAGAAAGAACACGCAAAGATAACATTCTAAAATTAAAAATGTGGTTTATTTTAATGCACTGACTAAATGCCTATTGAAATTTGGGAAGTTAAATTTTACTTTGAATTATGAAATTGGATAAAAAGAATTCCGGATTATCAAAGTTTTCAGATAAAAATTCGGATAAAGCTTGTATATATAAAAAAAAAACTTCAAACTTTTAATCACGTGACTGAAACATTATAGTTGAGAATGAAAGTAAGCGATTTTTAATTTAACTATGAATGATTTTAAAAATTAAGAAACTAAAAGACATTTTTAATTAAAAATTAATTGCCTATTCCCAAGCAAAATCCTGAAATACAGCACAGTTCTTAGTGTATTTTCTTTCAAATGTTTTGAATAAATGTTGAAAGTTACATTAAAATCCGTTAAGTCGTTTCAGTGGGACTTACTATAAAAACTATCAAAAAACTTTTGTACTTACTATCAAAAGACAAGGTAATAAATTTATAAAATAACTCCTACATTCTAGTGTTTAGCATATGTCTATCTTCGGTTTGATTCTTAGGAGCTTTCTTGTGAAAGGATTACGCAAGGGCCTCGCTACGTCTTAACATTGTTTGAACTTGGCCAGATGCCGATGCGTCAACACCTAAGCAAGCACTTTTCCACATGTCCACACCAACAAGAGTACATTTATACGCTTGATCTCATGAGCAGGGTCGATCCCATGATCTTCCAATCTTGAAACCGACGCCTCGTTGAACCGTTTTAGCGTGGCTTACTATCCAACAACAAATTAAGAAGTTTATAATTACTATAACAGTATAGGAGTTACGCTCACCACTGACTCACTCACTGATTGACTCTGTAACGCTGTAAGATGGCCTTGGGCCGCGTAGCCCAATCGAGAGATTATCGGTCTTGCAACCAGAAGGCTGCGAGTTCGAGCCTGGGACCGACTAAAGATCAGCGTGTTCGTAATGATGACTGGGGCACGTTAAATCAATCGTGGTCTCAAAATCCTCCAAGTTCTCATAAAAATCAATAACTCTGGGGGAAGCAAAGCCAAGTCTTCTGCTGGAATCTTCTGCTTGGTATTACCTCTAAATTAAGAAGTTCCACATACGGTCGGTAGTGCTGCCATCTACCGGGTAGCTACCAAAAAGATGTAGAAATGAAGTCTTCGGTGGTTATTGGTAGACTTGCGCACCTCCTCGCACGAGCGAATGTGTGCTTACATCCTGTGCAGTACTGCCCACTACCGATCTGTACTGTATCTGGGGTTGGTACAAAATGCTTAAAAGAAGCAGCCTTAGCCCCCATAGTCCTTGATAAGAAGAAGATGGCCTTTCATTTTGTTCAGTGAGTTGTGAATTATTCGAGGTTAAGTTTGTTAAGTTGTTATTTAAGTTGTGTCCATATTCAAGGTAGAACATTCGTGTGTGGAAAGGTTCTATACAAGTTTAGGTTGCAAGTCAAGTAAAAGGAAGGAAGATTAGGTTTTGTCACGATCGAGATTTGCCGGTCAAGAGAAGGTGTATATAGAATCGAATCCACAGCAAGGAAGATAATTGAATTAATTCGCACGTAATTTTTAATAAAAATTTCGTGCATATTAAATTAAAATATTTGTTATATTTATCATTTTTCAACGGGCTCCTTAGGTGCAGTACAACTTTTAGTGTATTAATATGAGACCGTCATTAACTTTATCATAACCGAAGGAAATATGTTATCACTACAATAATAAATTTAGCAGAACATGAAATTTTCTATTACTGTAACCACGTTAATTCAATGTCACAAACAAACGACCAATGGCAGCTCTCGTCTAGAGCGATTGTCTAACATTAACGCAATCCAAGAGAGGGGACCAACAACCGATGTTTATGTACAACAGAGGCTACTCTGGTAGGGATCTACAGCTTAACGATTCCGATCTACAATGAAAATCCCTGCTTAGCCCAGGGTTCGACCCAGATATCTTTGACATGCGATGACTGAGCGTTAACCACACAGTCATCACTGTGCTAAAGAGAGAAGATTTATAAAATAAGAGGTAGCGTTCTTTGCTGGTTATCAACCTTAGAATCCCTCCACCACCAGTTGACATGATGCAATCATTTGCTGATACCCTTTTTATCCGCCCCACATCGGACCGCACCCATGCCCATGGGACAGTGGATTCATTGTTACACCCTTCCTTTCATGGGTAAGGAGGAAATAACAATGGTAATGTAAAAAAACATAGCAACTTCCTCTGGAAAGTATCCACAGGTGTCCTTATACTGTTGTCTGTAAGCTTAGGTTCGGGGAAATTGACCCTCACTTGTAGTGGGAAATTGGGATTAAGATAATTACAGGGAAGGTATTTAAAGGTACTTTTGAGGGAATGTAACTTTATCTTCTGACTATTTCCGCTTTGAATTTAAAGGACTTTTTTGTAGTATCAGCAATAGAAATAATTCGAACGATAATTTTAAATCATACCTTCCACGAAGACTTTGTTTTAGCTTTAATTTGATATGTTATGCTTCATAACATCAACAAACGCAATTTTTTTACATAATGAACTGGGATTCATAGTTTTACACAGTAGATAATCACCTCGTTTTTAAAATATGTTATTTCACTTTTTTATTATAAATCAATCTAAACTAAACCGATTTTGTTAGTTACCTTTCTTAATTTGATTTTCTCAATAATCTGCTGGAAGAAGTTACTTAACACTTCTTGTAAAAATATTTGCAGAATTTTAGTATAATCAATATTTTAACGAATTGACGAAGTGAAGTTATTAATTTTAATTTTTAATAACTTAAAAAGCGTAGGTAAATGTTTTTTAGAAGTATTTGTTAATAAATACATGATTTTGTAAATAAACAGGGAGTTCAATGGTGATGAAAATTATTCCCACTTTTAGCAATAATATAAGAGTAGCACAGTTATTTTTAGCTTCTAGAGTGAGATAGGAAATTCTTTACAGGGTACGAAGAAATAGTTCAGTGGCGGATATGTCGAAATGTGGGTGAGCTTCATCCATCTAGATTGAAGTTAAAATTCCAGTAGAAACTATTTTAGGAATGTATTGGTGTTACAATAAAAAAAAAATCTGATGGGAGGGAATATTTTCCATTCCAATCATTGCTCAGTATCAACCATTAAAATTCTGAAATAAAAGTAGAAAATACTTTCTTGAAATGTAGGAAATATTAAAAATAATGTTATCTTTAACAACTATTAAATGTATGATTAATGAACTCGTAGTAAGAGTTTACATGATTTCGCCCAATACTTTCCATTTTAAATCCTTTATATTAACTTCGATTTTATTTGTAGCTGTCGGGCAAATTTTCGGAAGCCTAATTAACCCATTAGTAGCCATCTGATAGGAAAAAATCTTTATTTCAAATTTAGATCCGATATTTTTTTTTTATTTTTAGAATCCTTAAAAGTGCTTGTGTGCGTGCGGGAACTGTAACTTTAATGAACAGTTGCATAAAGCATAGGTTACATCAAAGATAAAAAAAAAAAAAAAATTAAAATAAATAAACATCTCAGATTAACAGTAACTAGGGGTGTGGAACATCGCACAACTTTCAATTACACTATAAAACTGATGTCAATTTGTAAAGTTTACCGTTTTTATACTTTCATTGTTCATTTAGAAAAAAGGGCCAGTTAGTCGATATTTTTTGCGATAATTCTTGTATGAGTCTTTAAAAAACTTTCTACTAAAATAGTGATTTTGGTGATATACTTTTCAATAATCCTTATATTATTCTGTTGCATAAGTGAAACAGTCGATCGTTGATGAGGTATAACTCAAGGTAAGTGAGCTCTCTGTTAAAGGTAGTCGTTTTTCAACTTTTTACGCCACTAAAACATTTTTACGGGAATTTCGGAGGTAGGGATGTTTAGAACACCTTAAGAGGCATTACCACAGTGATTTTTTATCAAAATCGTTGGAGCCTATTTTTTGCAATAATTGAAAAACGTGATTTTTTCAATGGCAGCTACCTTATGCGCATGCACGATTTTGACGGATGTTCCAAAACGTATAGAAATGCAAAAAAAATAAATATTTGACCGAATCCTTTACTTTCATTACCCTATGTTACATATGGGTAATTGAAAGTAAAAAGATTTAATATTATAATAATAAAACGATAGTGAAGTAAACAACAAATGAAGTAGTTAACAATACAATAAAAATAAATGAACAAAATATTATTCAAAATAACAATTCAAAACAACACAGCTACCCATAACAAATGCTTAAAATTAACAGTTGCAGTGCTGTAGTAGCTGATGTTTAAGGGTAAAGTACAACTATTCGATACCGAAACGAAAAGAAGCTAAGCGAAATCTCACAAGATCTTACTGTTTAAATAGAACTTGCTGAAACCTTGCACATGCGCACAACCACAAATACAAAAAGATTAGGGTAAGTTGTACAAATTCTCTTCCCCCTCTCCATTGTCCCTCTAAATTCACGTCACTGTTTTTTTGCCAAATTTAAATTTATAAATGTATACCAGCTTTATGTGAAGGAATTTCATGGTAATAAGGAATCCCTGATAACTTTTATCCGTTTTTGAAGGAATTTACCAGTGCTATATATCGGTCAAATCCAGCAAAGGTTTATTAAAAATGATAATATTTCAAAATTATTTTTTAACAATTTTGATAGATTTTTGTATTATTAGAATGATTAAGTATAAAAATCTAGTTCCGAATGGATTACTTAGGAGAAAAAGACAGGTAACTTTTTAAATCGTTACTGGTAAGAGAGGCGGGATTTTTTTTTTTTTTTTTTTAAATCTTATTTTATTGCTTCGAATTACTCATATCTCAACATAGGGTAATGAAAGTATTCTTTTCAGTCAAAAAATAAATGTCGAATGTTCTGCATTTCTCCACGTTTTGGAACTACTGTCTTCCAAAAGTGGTCTAGAAAAATGCATGTGCGTGTGTCTGTGCGTACGTGATCAGCATAACTCCCAAACGAATTGACCTATAACGTTCAAATTTGGTGTACGGGTTAGTGGTGATCATGGGACCTGTCATTAAGGTTTTTGTCAACATTGCACATGCGCATAAAATAGCTGCCGTTGAAAAAATCATGTTTTTCAGCAATTGTTAAAAAACGGCACCAATGATTTTGATCAAAATCGCTATGGCCTCTTAAGGTGTTCTAAACATTCCCATCTACAAAATTCTGGTAAAAATGCTATAAAGGGGTAAACGAATGCTTTTAAAGCAAAGTTCGTTCCCCTCTCCTGCGTTTCACTTACAAGAAAGGATAATGTAATAATTATCGAAAAGTATACCGCCAATTTCATCATTTTGGCAGCGTATTTTTTCCATGAAAGAATTATCGCCAAAAATATCGCCAAACTGGACATTTTTTCAAATGAAAGAAAATATGAAAATGGTAATATCACTACTCCACATCAAATTTAAATGTAGTGACAAGTATTGCAGTGTAATTGAAAGTTGTGTAATGTTCTACACCCCTAGTATTTTTTGGTTTTGAGCGATTCTGAAGCAGAGAAGGTGGTAGGAATAGATTAATGGAAAAAATTTAGAATATTTGAGGACTAAAAATAGAAAACGACCTAAGTACCAAAAATATCGAAAATCTTTTTTTTTTTTTTTACGGAAAAATATCCTAAATACCAAGCTGAACAAATAGAGAACTCCCAAAGTGCGAATTCCAGTAGCAATAGTTCAAATTCAATCTGAAGTTAGTACTCATTTATTTTTCAAAGGATTTTCATTATTTTCAAGTCTACTCACAGATGATCAAAAACTGTCATGAAAGTAATACAATTTAAACAATTTAATATAGGTGGTTTTAAAAGCGCGAAACAAACAAAAGCGATTATGTAAGCAATCTGCGAACGTAGCGAGCTTAAACGACAGACCCCCTACTATTTGAAACATTTTTAAACCACTTAAAGAAATTTTCAACTTTATTATTACTATTCATCAATATGTTCGAATTACCTTTAATGCTTATAAATTTCAGAATACCATTCATAATTCAAATGCAATTTTTATTTACTCTTTTGTCTTTTATGACATAAAATAATGCTTATTTTAGAATATCCGACGCCTTATTTACCACTAAATTTATATTCCTAACTTGTTACCTTACATATCAACTACAACTTTATACTTTTAGAAACTACCTATAAATCGAAATCATTTTCTTTCGGATACTTGGGGAATATTTCCGAATCGATAAATGGAACCATAGAAAGCTTTCGGAAATTTCGCTCCAAGTTGGCTTCAAATTGAGTGCTTCAGCTTCAAACAGGAAAGGAAAATCCCTTCGACTTTCCAAAAGTACTTGTCATTCTGAAGTTTTTAACATTAACGTAAAATTAATGTTTGTTTTGATAACCAAATATCAGGAAAGATAAAAGTCTAGTAAAGCAGCAAATGCTGGCGTTAGAATGAGTGATAATTTCAGTTATGATGAAATCCGGAACATTTATTTTTAATGGTGGACAGGAAATGCATCTGGATACAGTGAGTTTGCATATTCGGGAAACTTGGAATACATGAAGCAGAAATTTATCTCTTTGAGTCAATTTGTTATACTTCAATATCATACGATTGCTTTAGAGGATGATGCGGTTTATTTTGGAACATACCTCAGCCAAAGATATCATACATATAAATGTAAAATATAGATTAGATTTCTGGAAAAGTTAAGGTTAAAAAATGTGGATAACGTAATTTCAAAGATGGTTACCAATAACTTTTATTGTAATGGGGTGGTGATGTTATGAGTTACTCAAGACCAGAAGATAAGAGTGGGAAGGTCCATCTGTTCTCTTCAATACTCCTACAGCATTCTCGTGACGGTGTTTACATGTGAGCGAGAAGAGCACAGAGCCTTCTACAGAGATAGATACTTAATATTTATGATTACATAAATACCTTTAAAAAGTATATATATATATATATATATATATATATATATATATATATATATATATATATATATATATATATATATATATATATATATATATATATATATATATATATATATATATATATATATATATATATATATATATATATATATATATATATATATATATATATATATATATATATATATATATATTTCAATTTAAAGTTTAAAAAAATAGTTTCAATAATTTGAAGAGATTATTTAACCAAGAATCACATTAATAAAGGTTAATTTTAAATAAATTGTACCTAATTTTATCTGATTTAATTTCAAAACTACAAACTACTTTAAATAGCCTTTTTTTTTTAATTTAAAGTTTAAAAAAATATTTTCAAACATTTGAATGGCTCATTTGTCAAAGAAATTCAAAATTTTACGTGGCCTAATTTATATTCGCCTCCATTTGGCATGGACCACCAGTTTTCTCTCTTCTTTAAATGGTAACTCGAAAATATAATTCGGTATTCATGATTGATTAAAATTAAGTAGTCCTTTTACATGAAATTTAATCACTAAATAAAATGTGATTGAATTTGATTGAATATTTTCTGACACAAAACCACTCAAGGTGTTCACTGCACCGAAATATCATTGAAATGCCTGCACCACTTAGTATTCCAAATTTAAATAAGTGCAAATATTTTTCAAAATAATGACTGCATTACATTTTCATTTGGAATAGAAGAAAAACCAGTTAATATTTGTAGTTAGTGTTACTATTTAGTAATAAGATAATTAAAATAAAATCCATATATGTTTAATGCATTACTTTGAATCAACAGTATTGCCTGCAGTGGAGTACTAGGACATAAAATCAGCCCGGTGATTTTAGATTTATGCCGGCCTATCTTTTTAATCATTAATCAAATAATTATTGTTAATAAAATAATTCCAATAATTAGATTTAATAAATAGTTTTAATAACTAATATGTCTCATAATTTAAATGTTTATATTTAAAAATTAATTTCAATAATTAGATCCATCCATCCATCTATCTATCAATTTCTTTATTTATTAATTGAATTGTTTTAATTATTAGTTTAATTAAATAACATTTTCTCTGTCTCTATTATTTATAGTCTCTTTGATTGAACTTAGTTTCTGTAAACCATTGAGAGTTTGTTGCATAAACTAAATCAAAGAAATCTGAATTGCAAAAGGTTATAAATAGAGTATATATATTAGAAAATTACACCTGAAGTGATAATATATATTTAACCTTAAAAATTTTAAAATAAGTAAAAAGTTGTATAAAATAATACATAATTAATTCTAATAGATTGGAATTTGAATCCATTGGGATATTAAAAAAAAAAAAAAAAAAGGAACTCTCGCTTCTGGACGGCTCATTTTTTTGCAGGCACTGACCGACCCGATGATTGCACCGGTTATCTGACTGCCGTTTCAATTTAAAGTCGGTTAATATTGCACTGGAAATCAATTTTAAGGAATATTTTCTGAAATAACAAGGATTCTATACCTTTCAATAAAGGTAATCCATCCCATTCTCCACGGTAGATCGACGATCGAATCAAAACCATCTCCCATAATCATCGTTTTCAATGAATTTCAAATAATAAAGAACGGGTTTATGTGCCTTGGGGACCTAGCTGGTTACAAAACAGGTTAGAACATTGTTATTTGATTGCTAACGTTAGTGAACGATTGCAAGTACAGCATTGGTTTGAGAGTATATATTTACATAGTATGTCAATGAAAACTTAAAAACGACACTTAGCATAGAATATTTTATTTGAATTGATTAAAAATTAGGTTTTTAGATCAAATCGTAGGAAAATTTAAATGTTTTCAAAGAAAATACTTTTTTCATTTAATTTCTTTGTTCAGATGTCAACGGATGTTAAAAAAGAAAATCCGTTCCTTCAGCAAAGTGCCAACCTATCAATTGTCACAAAATTCATAAAGTTAGTGTTTTAAATAATTCTAGCGACATTGTGGGAAAATATATTCAGAAATGGATTACAGAAAAGAAAATATCGTGGTCGGTGGTGCCATCTATTTGTCACTGTTTGAACAATCATTTATATAATTTTTAAAAAGCACTTCTTAAATGCTGCTGCCATCTCTGTTCGATATTTAAAACCAATTCAACACAATTCTAAATACTATAACGGAAATTCTGATATAACTTTAATAAATTACTTTCTTAAAAACTATACCATTGCATTGAGGTACAACGGGTCAGTACAAAAAAAAAAAAAAAAAAAAAAAAATAACAATACTGTGACCTTCGAACATTTTAAGGTGTTTCGCATGAATTTATTTAGTTCTAGTTTTATAATTTTGTGCAGAATAATGTTTCTTGAAAAATATCGAAGTACAGAAAACAAGTTTCTTCAATTTAAAAATCGGTATCTTGGTTTGGATGATTTGTGTTTGTTTTAATTACTGTTCTTTACACTATAGACATAAACAAAGTACTTGCAAAATTTATTCAGTGTATGTCTGTCCATTCGAAACACTCATACTTAAATAACATGGGAAGTAGTTAAACGATTAAAATGGAATTTGACGCACAGAAATTATTAAAGTAATAAAATATAAAATAAATCGATGAAATTGAAAAATTTACTTTTTCAAACATAGTGAATTCGTCAGATGGTTGATCGCTATGAACATTTTAATAACTTCTTTTTTTTTTTTTTTTTTTTTTTTTACATTTAATTTAAACTTAACTTTTCACGTTTGACACACGTCTAGTACACAAATATCCAAAATATGCAAATTAAGAGATTCTTAACTTTTATTTTTTCCCAAGTATACTTTTTTTTTTGTTTACGAACGATATGTTTTGATACCAATAGAAAGTTACGGTTGAAAGGGTTTCTAAAATATAAATTGTACGGCTTGTTTTAATTTTTATGTATAAACTAAATCATCAATCTGACTGATCATCAAAAACCGTCATTCGAATTCAATTCATTCGAGTTGAAAATTATTAAATCATCAATATATCTAAATGACTAAAAATCAATATATTTAAATATTTTGATTTTGAGAAAACTGGCTATATAAGAGTGGCGTGTAAAATTATTTTAACAAAAGCATTCAAAAAGCTATTACTCATCGATATCCCTTTAATATGTTTCGGGTTTGAGAGGATCAACCCCGATGAAAATTTTTTATTAACTGCCTACAAATTCAACATTTTGTTCCAAAAAAAAAAAAAGCCGCGACATTGGCGATGCTATTCGATAGGCGTTGCATTGTCTTTGTGCGTGAAACGGAAAAAATTCAATCGTTGATGGGCGATGCTCAAGAGCATAGAGCTCTGTGTTAAAGGCACTCGTTTTCCAACTTTTTACTCTCTTGATGCATTTCTACTGGAATTTCGGATATGGAGACGATTAGAACACCTTAAGAGGCATTAGCACAGAGATTTTAATAAAAATCGTTAGAACGGTTTTTTAGCAATTGCTGAAAAACATTTTTTCATGATTTCAACCGTATGCGCATGCGCGATTTCGATAAAAACTTAATGGTACGTCCCATGGTCACTACTAACCCGCACATCAAATTTTAATATCGTAGGTCAATATGTTCGAGAGTTGTGCTGACTACGTACACACGGACAGACATTTTTTCTAGACCACATTTTTAAATCAGGGTGTTCCAAAACATGAAGGAATGAAAAAAAAAATTTTGACCGACTGCTTTACTTTCATTACCCTATGTAAACATATGGGTAATTGAAAGTAAATAGGATTGATCAACTTCTTTGTCAGTGCAAGGGTATAGTAATTGTGTATCTACTCCCTTGCACTAACGTTCTTCTCTGTCAGCAAAAAAGAATGGTCCTGATAAAATATTCTCTTGAATCGAAGTAAATCTTCTGTCAACTTTTCTTTGTCGGTGCAAGGGAATATAATTTTTTTTTCTCTTTTTTTTTTTTTCTAATCCCTTGCGCTCACTTTGCTCTTCTGTCGGCACAAGCGAACGATCCTGGTTTGATATTCCCTTGTAGCGATGTTATTCTTCTGTCAGTGTCTTCTTTGTAGGTGCAAGGGAATAGTAATTTTTTTCTACTCCCTTGCACTCGAGTGTTCTTCTGTATCCATCTTTTACTTCGGTACGAGAGAATGATCCTGATTTGATATTCCCTTGTACCGATGTTATTCTTCTGTCAGCGTCTTCTTTGTCTGTGCAAGGGAAAAGTAATTTTTTTCTACTCCCTTGCACTCGAGTATTCTTCTGTATCCATCTATTCTATGGCACAAATGAATGATCCTGCTTTGATATTCCCTTGTACCGATATTCTTCTTCTATCAATGTCTTGGTGCTAAAGAATCTAGAAGCACGGCAGTGCACCCGCCAAGTTCACTGCCACAGCAATCTTTTACCGGAAGCCACTCAGCAGTATTTTAACCTCTCATATCTGCGTATTACAGTATGCCTGAGAGCTGAAATTTTTTTTTACGGGTAGCTGTTAGTCACTTTAGTAAGACCCCTAAGTTTCAAGTCTCCAATTATATTGGTGGCCAAGATAATAAAATTCCGAAACGACAGAAAACGACATATTTTGAACCTCCCCCCCCCCCACCCCCCTCCAAATTCATTCACTGGATCATCAAATTACTAAGGTTTTTCTAGCAGCGGTACAACTATGAAATTTGGATGGTTGTAAGGTTTAACATGTATACAAAGGAAAAAACCTAAAAATCGGGATTTTCCTCTCCGAATCCCCTAACGAGGGTAATGTTCTAAAAATTTGAATCTCAATTCTAATACATTTCTAATGGGGCATGAATTATAAAATTTAGAATTATATCATCTCTTAGCATATATAAATAGAGGAAAAACTTACCACCCCGCAAAGTCTCTAAAAACAAGAAACAAAAAAAAAGTGTATTTGGCATTATAAAATTGACCATTGGAAATATTTTATCGCTTACGAAATGATCACCAATTGTTATTTTTTTCCCCTTTGTCAACTTTTTTTGCCTATCTGAATAAACTATTTATTTAAAATAATTTTATATTATCATCATTCATATTGAATGCATAAGTACGTCATGAATTTCTGTATGGTAAATTTAACTTTCTTAGAAAAATATCCTCAAATTTCTCGCTAATTGGATGCTGTTGAGAACGTTTTTTAAAACATTCTTAAAACCAAATAATAATTAAAAGAATAAAAGAGTCGGCTAATTAAATAGTCCTCGTAGTTGGGGCCCCCAACAGAAAGTTTGTCAATGGTCGACCGACTGTATAGTGAGTACAAAAAAAAAAAAAAAAAACTTGTATGCCTAACCTTTTCAATCTCAGGAAGTTTTCTTGCAAGTTTAAAAACTATGAAAACTAAATATTTAAAACTAGTTATTATTGCGCAAATAAGCAATAAATTTAAAATTAGTACCTTAAAAAAGGAAGTGAAATCCGAACAAAAGCATCTCTGCTTTACATCTCTATTTTAGATCTTAATACTTTTTGCGGCCATAATCACTGCATGAAGAACTTGGCGCCTTTTTACATATAAGTTTTTATTGGGTAGTAATATTTTCTATTACCTTGCACTCACTTTGCTCTTCTGTCAGCATCTTCTCAGTCGGTACAAGGGAATGATCTTTCTTTGATATTCCCATGTAACGACGTTATTCTTCTGTCAGCGTCTTCTTTGTCAGTGCAAGGGAATAGTCATTTTTTATTATCCCTTGCACTCGTTTGCTCTTTTGTCAGCATCTTTTCTGTCGGCACAAGGAAATGATCCTGCTTTAATATCTCTTATACCGATGTTATTCTTCTGTCAGCGTATTCATGGTTTTTGCAAGGGAATCGTCATTTTTTTTTTACTCCCTTACACTCGAATGTTCTTCTGTAAGCATCTTTTTTGTTTGCACAAAGGAGTAATCTAAATTTAATATTCCCTTGCACCGACGTTATTCTTCTGCCAGCGTCTTCTTTGTCGGTGCAAGGGAATAGTAATTTTTTCTACTCCCTTGCACTCGAGTGTTCTTCTGTATCCATCTTTTACTTCGGCATGAGGGAATAATCCTGGTTTGATATTCCCTTGTACCTACATTATTCTTCTGACAGCGTCTTCTTGGTTGGTGCAAGAGAATATTCATTTGTGCTATTTCCTTGCACTAATGTTGCTCTTCTGTCAGAGTTTTTTCTAGGGGGCAGAAGAATGATGCTTTGGCATTCCCTTGTGCTAGTGTTTCTATCAACGTCTTCTATGTCATCACAAGACATTGCTTTTGTTTAACCCTTTCGTTGAGCCTACATTGCTCTTCTGCTGGTGTTTTCTCTGTAGGCACAAGATACTAACTTAATAAATTGCACGTATAAAGTTTTTTTTTTTTCAGTAATTAGATATTTTTAACCACACAAATATAAATAATCATTGCCGATGAGCCTTTTCTTTTTTGCTATTCAATGGTATTGCTACACTTTTAATGCACTTTGATTTTTCTCTTCTTAAAACTCTAAAATTTAACTCTTCAGCACATTTCTTTCATTATTCCTTAGGCTTTATGCAGGCAAAGGAAAATTTGCTTGATATCGGTACTGACAAGTTTGAGGGGATATCGTTAGTTGGCACGGCATTTTATTCTACACTCAAAATTAAAAATTGACAAGTTTTCTGGATTTTCATTCGTTTGGATGAAGACAAACATAATACAATCATTTGTTTTTTAATTTTTTTGGGTTAGAAAGGTAATATTTCATGGTATATTTTTATATTATATTGTGCCATATTTCTAGTTTTAATATTAGACTCAACACTAGGAATTTTTTGAATGCCAAATAATATAATACAATACGAGTTTCTGTTTCTGGGCATTATGCCTTCAAATTTATAAATAATACCCAAAAAAGGTACTCTTCCTTTAGACGGGTTCTAGATAAAAACTGCTGAATTGCTGCGATAATTGATCCAAACTTACAACCTTCAAATTATTTATAATTTCTATATCAAACCGTTATAGGGTTGCTGTAGCAACTCTTCATGAAGAAAGCTCAACGAAAATTGTTTTCAAACCAAGTTGTCACTAACCAAAGAAATAAGCACAAGATGTGAAAAATCCGCCGAATTTCAAAATGCTTGATTAATAATTATTGATTTTCAAAAAATGTTTTGTACATAGTATTTATATTATTCATTTTCTAGTGCATTTGAAAAATTTAACCCTTTGACTCTGATTAAATTGCCTTAGTTACTAAAAAAATACGTTCAGATTTACTGTACGATGCCTGATGGCGACTTTTAGAAAGTTGGTGACTTAGCACCGAATTGTTTTGACGCCATTTTTGGTGATGCACTTTTTTGACATTATTCTCAATTCTGACGACTTTTTTTAAAAGTCACCATCAGACACCTTACAGTAAATCTTAATAAAACATATTCCAAGACTACCAAAAGACTAGTTGGAGAGGTTTTCTAGATGTAGAGGTTTTCATAGCATTACCGGCACCATTCTCCAGAGTAGTTTTCATGACTGGACTACATTTTGTATTTATTCATTCTCGTGCAAATGTTCTTTTCTTATAAATAGTTAATTTAGCTTCGAATAGTATGTAACAATTGGCTAAACTAATAATTCAGAACAGAATATACTGCATAAATACCGCAGTGCTGGAGCTTGAAATTCAGGAATGTTTATTGAGCCCATCAGGCTAACACACAGGCAGATTGTAAAATTAGAGGAATTTTCCTTGGTTTTAAATTTAAACAAAATATCATTCGTCTAATTGCTTTGTCGTACCATATTGTAAAACTTTGACTTACTGTGGTAGCAATTTGAACGTATAGATATTTTGAATATTGAATTCAAACTACTATTGTGTATGAAATTAAAAAAAAACAAAAAAAAAAAAAAAAAAACAATAATTTAAAAATGCTATTCGTGAACTTATTGCAAATGTAATGAAATGAAAACCTGAACTCATTCCCAATGATTAATTTGATGGAAGTAATTGCTTCATAAATTATTAATTATAAATAAACATTAAACTAAATGCATTAAAAGTTTGAGAGATGAGACCTAAATTAGATTATTCACCTTTCAATTGCATCATCGTTTAGGTTGCAGCTAAAAAAGCAATAACCATATGAATTTGCATTTCACCAAACAAATTTCGTAAGTGAAGATACTAAAATCTAAATTCATACATTAACTATGATGATTGACAATGAGTATAATTGAATGAAGTTTAAATTAAATAACTTAACTTTTTCTGTGTTTTAGACAATAATCATGATCAGCAGTGAATTCCATACCAAAAACGCATTAAAACAACAAACGCGTCTCACAGTTCAATTTTCTGGATAAAAAAAATGTTTATCAACGCATGAGGAATCTGATGTCATGAGGGATAAACTAAATCTTATTTTTAACAGCGTTGTTGAAATCATAACATATTGTTGGCGATAGAATAAGTTACAAATCATGTGTTGTATTCATGATAACAATGTATTTTACAACCATGCAGTTTTTCTATAGTTAAACAACAGAAGAATTAGACCAAATATCACTAAATAATATTTATTTGTTAAATTTGCTGGTTTTTACTGATGGTCTTTAATGTGTCACTGCCTTTAAATGTTTTTTATATACACCAAATTGCTTATTGATATATTCCGATTCACATCTAGCAAAATTCAAATAAAGGGTTTCAATGAAAAATAAATTAAAAAACAATGTACATGAAAATGGTTGTTGTCACATGTCATCATAGAGATCGTACAAATATACGCAAAAAATACACTTTGAGTGTAGAATTTCTTTACAAAATTTAATTTTGACATTTTTGGTTGGATTGAAACAAGCTGGATTGTAAAAGTAATTTTCACTAAAAGATCACTTCTGCAAAGATTAATATTGATGAAAATCTAGTTAAGATTTTGCAAATAATTATCAGTTGCATTCGCTGCATGCACAATCTGGTTTTATTTAATGAAATAAATATATCTTAAAAAAGGTTGATGATATTTCGTAACAAAACTCCTGATTTTATTTTTTACTTAAGTATATATGTTTAAGATACGTACAAAATTGCCTTTGGTATAAGTTTCTTCCTACTTTTTAGTTTAGAAGCTAACAGAGAATCACAGGGTAACTTATTACTTTAAAATCCAGCTTATAGATGGCGTTACTAAACTAATTGTAACTTAGCATTTCTCTTCAAATAGTGGATGCTTTCAGAAACGATATTTAATCTGCTCCACATTTTATTTGTAAAACCAACAAAAGATAGCAAAGAAATTTGCCTAGGTTTTAAAAAAAAAGTAAAGATAGAAAGAAGTAGAATTGTTAATTCTCAATAAAAACTTATTACAAAAAGATAATTTTTTTTATCTTTGAGTGCTCTTGTCATGGAAAGAGTTTTAAAGAGGTTTAAGGTTTATATGATATTCAAAAGCTTAATTTAATACAAATGACCTTAATATTTAAAGATTATAGGAAAGATAAAATGTAGAACATAAATACGAGCATAATGTCAAGTACATAAAACTACTATTTCGACTCAATACGTGAGGTATTATCAATCACCATGAAATAAGGATTGTATTTAATCACAATATTGATTTAATTAGCAAAGCATAATTAATTAGCATAATAACTAATCTTTGTTGAATGAATACCTCCTCTGTATATTTAGCCAATGGGGCTATTTGGGAATGGGGCAGTTTTCTTCCCCGCCAGGTCATCATTATAAATTAAATGTATCGTTTCAGTTCACGCTAATCTTGCATCATATGTATTATATATTGTAGATGCATGGTTAGAGATGAACTCTAATATTTTAAAGTATACAAAAAAAGCTGATTGAGGGAGGAGAGATTCAAATGATACAATTTTGTGATCCAATGTGCAGAGAATGGAAGTGCTAACATTAAAAATCTCAAATTACCTTAACCCTTTACAAGTATTAATATGTAAATTAAGAAAAGAAAAAGGCAGGTTACTTTTATTTGAGTACCACTCGCATGCTATTTTTTTTTTTTTTTAAATTTACAAATCGAATTACAAGGACATTTTTAATGCACATTTCAATTGTTTATGTAACAAAATAAGTCTAACCTTCAGTAGTAGAAGTAGGGGGGGGGGGGGGAGAGGCGTGGGGTGATGCCCGAAAGTTAGTGACCCCCCCCCCCTTCCCACACTCCCAATTATAAATTTTACAATTTCGTATTTTATAATAAAAATATTAACTAGCAAGGAAATAATTTATACTTCCTAACACATAACATTGAACAAGGGTTCAAAATTTATTATTATTTTAGTGATTATTTTATGACTTAGTTTTTTTACTAGGAAGTAACAAATAAAGTGAAGTAATAATTCAACATTATGTACATGCCTGTTTATTTAGATTTAAATAATGCTTCTAAATGTGCATACTTTCGTGAAATTAAATTAATATAGAAATCTAAAACGATTTTTTAAAAATAGCTTGTTTTTTTTTATGAAACAAGAATAGAAATATTTAACTTAAAAGGAAATTCCTCCAAAGTTATAAGTTGACCAAATGTAACAACAATTGTTAATAAAAATAATTATATCTTAATGTAAAGTAGTATAATACATTTTAATAATAGAATGATATATATACATACCATGAAATCTTTTTTTTTTTTTTTTTTTTATTCTTTTACATTTGAAAACCATAAGTAACTTTTTCCCTGCGTCACTACATTTAAAGGTTAACATTAATTTTCTTGATCAGTATTTAGACGTATTGAGTGTTTTTAAAAGTGGGGGGGGGGGGGAATGGATTTCTGTAGTTTTAGAAGTGTGGGGACGCTTGGGTATTTTCTTGAAAAGTGGAGAGAAGCGTCACCCCGCGTCCACCCACACTTTTAGCACCTCTCCCCTTCATGTTACACGATGAGGCGGTGAGGGTGATTTGAACAGAATATCTTCATAGTTTAATGTTGTAAGATCGTGTTTTGCTGGATAATAAAACCTATTTAAATTAATGTCTTCTTGAGAAGTAAAAAAATTAAATTTCTTTGATTATCGGCGTTTTGATCGTTACGCGGTTTCGACATCATTGTTAATTTTTATTATTTAAAAATATTGTTACAGCAAAAAAATGCAAGAAAACAATAAACATATTAGAGATTTCATTTTAAAAATAGATATATTGATTTTAAACATAGATTTAAGTCATGCATTTGTACAAAATTCCGTAACGATCGTAAATGCCACCATTTTGTTCCGATCTTTCACATAGTTGAACATGTTTTTAGTCATGATTTTAACATTTAAGGCCTACTTACAATTTTTTTCTGAAAAAAACTCTTGGTTAACAAAAGCAACATTATAAGTCATACTTTATTTCAAGTTTTAAGACATTAGACTTTAAGTAACAATACCTTTATTAATAAGATTATCGGCGCTTTGATCGTTACGCGATTTGAACATTGAGGTTTAACAAATAATAAAAGTTGTATTTACAAGAAATAAATTGCACAAAAATACACAAAAGCACTTGGAAGCATTAAACAATTTATTTTAAAAGACAAATAAATGAGTTTAAAGTACTTACTTCATATATTTCGTATTCAAATACAGCTTTGTTTCGATCGTTACTTTTGGACATAACAAAACGTGGAATATTTCTTTCTAGAACAATTCTTCCACACCACAAAATTACTTAACCAGTTATGCCACCTATTGTCCTAAATTAAGACTATTCATATCTTTCCTTGATTCATTCATTATTTTTCTTATAAAATTACTGGAAACATATTATAACTCGTTTTTTCTTTGTAACGCATTGAATCAGTTAACAATTGGGACGTATGACAAAAACATATATACAAATATAAAACATATAAACAAAATGAGCCAGTTTTAAGTAAAAAATAATCTTTTAAACTATTTACAATATCTTTTGGAAATAAAATACATCAATTTTTGTCTCTAAACAGAAATAAAAACTCAGTGAGAAAAATAATTTAAATTATTGTAGTTACATTTTTTTTGCTGTCAGAACTAAAAATTAAGAAGTGTGTCAAGCTCCCACTTTTTGAAAACTACCTCATCTTAACATATTCGCTGCCGACCAGGGAGGAAAGTCGTGTTACTCCCCAGTGGCCTGTCCTGATCAGCCTGTACCGATCGAAGTTTCCCTTATTGCTGAAATTATCAGAAACTGTGTCTTAAAAACCCAAACTTCTGGCTAACCCTATGAAAGGAGAAAGATAAGGCAACACTGCCTTTTTCAAAATTTCCCCTAACTTGATTTTACTTAGAATTGTAACTCTAAATTGGCAAGTTTTTTTTTTTTCTTTTCTTTTGCGTCAACTTTAACAGAAGGAAATTTCAGTCATTGATTGTCTCCAAGTTACACATGTTTTGTATGTGGGCATAATATACTGCAGTTGAAACGTATGTAAAAGTGATCGTTCAGTAACTACTACTATCACAATCCTAAATTGTTTTGAGTCAGCAAATAACTGAAACTTAACAGTTTTATACACAGGGTATTTCAGAGAGGAATCCCTAGCTTTGAAATGAGGTAACTGCGAAATAGTGAGAGGGTTGGTTGATTTGTACGCTCAACGACCTATATTTATGCACAATGAAGACTAATCAGGCCAGGACCTATAGATTAACGTGGATTCCGAACCTTAACGAACATCCATGCCTAACCCAGGATTGAGAACTCTGCACCTTTGGCATGCGAGGGCAGAGCGCTAACCCCACAGCCGTGTCAGGTTGGCAATAGTGAGAGGGATAAAGAAGAGACAAGTTATATAATGAATAGACAGGTATGGAATTTTAAATACACCTATTTACAAAATTGATTGATTCACTTAAATTTGATGGAAGTTGCATATGGTTTATCAGTGAAGCCCATTTTCATTTCAATGGATCTGTCAAGAACCAAAACTGGTGTGTATGGGGCACTACCCGTCACTAATCCGTTTGTGTGTCTAACAAAACCACTGCATTCTGCAAAAGTGACGAATTGAGCTGCACTATCTAGAGGTCGGAAATATCAATCAAAATAAATATCGATACTATATCGCTGCCTAGAAAAATTATCGATATAATATCAATATATCGATTTGTGATTTTTTATTTTTTTTATTTGATTTTCAATTTTGACTGAAACAAAGTTTTTCGGAGCGAATTTCTGCTTCACATGATTGCTTTTTTGTAAGGTCATTTATTTTTCAACTGAAATGGATCTATTACAAAAAAAAACTTTTTTCGCTTAATTGGTGCAGTGATTTTAAGAAAAATTTAGATAATTTTCAATAGCTTTTAAGTGTATGGCAAAATATTGAATACTGGTGCCATTTTAACTGTCTCTCAGCCAAGTTCCAACTTTAATTTTGAAGTTTTTGAAAAGGGAATAAATAAAATTGAAAAAACACATGGAACTACAAAACGATCATCAAAAAACTAAAAATGTTTGAAAATATCGATATATCGGTGACTTTTATCCATATTTTTAATATCGATATTTTTTAAGAAATATCGATAAAATATCGTCGTATCGATATATCGCCGACATCTAGCACTATCCCAAGGATCATAAAGTCCTTTTCACGAAGAAAAATTCCATGAAGAAGAATTCCACTACATACAGATTTTATAGCAATTTATTATCAAATTTCAATATCGTAACTAATTTTGCAAACCGATGAATTTAGAATTCCATACATGTTAATCCCTCAAACCACCTGTCTCTTTATGTCACTCAATGTTTTGTATTTAAATCATATCAAACTTATAGAGTCTTTTCAGAAAGACCCTGTATTTCTCATTTCACATTAATTCACCAAATCCCATATCAAATAACCAAATTCCCTATCACCACGCAATCACTGGCAAACTTTTCAACGCCTACTGTAATCGACCTCGTAATAATGATTATTCCTTAAATACGCTTCTTCAGCAACTGTTGGTTCAAATTTCACCGATTGCACTGTTTCAGATATGCGCGGCTTTACTTCGGCGTAGGCATCTCGCCCATGCTTCAACCTACAAGTAATAACACTCAAGGAAGGCGACGCCTACATACAGAGGACATGCCTACTTATGACTAGCTTCTTAATCTTAGCAGGACACCTCCAAAACAACCTTTTTTCTTCCTGGATATGATAAACAGCTTTGAAACATCAATAAATAAAGCTTCGATGCAAGCGAAATACCACTAATAATTATGCATTCAATAGAAAATAATCTACGGAAAATACCAAATCTTCTGAAGTTTAGCCAAAACCAAAACTTCTAAAGTAAAGCCAAGTATAACCTTTATTACCGACACTAGGGGTTTTAATTACTGCTAAGCTATGCACTTGTCGATAACTTTTCCAATATCACAAATTACACTCTAAGGAAATACACTCGACAAAGTTGACTTAAATAATTATTTTTACCTATTTAGAAGCAAAAGGGAGAAGATTTTCACATGCTGCAGCACAAAACATGCCTTTCCTACACTAATTTTCAGAAAACTAAAATTCGAACTCGGTAAAATTTCCACCAAGTAGTCCATCAATCGCAGTAAGTATTTGTCGCAATCATGCTTGTCTCTACTCATTTTTAACTCTTTGCACTCGAGCCCTTTTTCGCGCGGAGGAACCAGCTACTCGAGACATTTCGCGGCATTTTTGGTTCGATTTGAGGTTAAGCATTCACTTCATAGAAACTAAACACAGTCATTGGCCTTGCATCGAATTTCCGCATCAAACCTAGTAGTCTTCTCGTGTTGTGGCATCCAATCATGTGGTGCCTGAGAGGCTCCGCTCGAGCGCAAAGGGCTATAAGAACTAGACATGATAATGACTCAAAGCAAATACTTCGTAAAGTTTTCTTCGGGTCCAAGTGGTTTGGTTAGCTAAGTCGTCGGTCTCATCGTGGAATCGAACCAGCAAGCTACATTGACGCTTAAAATTAACCCTTTGCACTCGAGAAGTGACTCTCACTCACCACATGATTGGATGCCGCAACTCGAGAGGTGACTCTCGCTCACCACTAGGTTTGATGCGGAAATTTGATGCCAGGAAATGAATGTTATAAGTAGTTTCTTGAAGCTGGTCCGCAAGCACGAACCGAACTTAAAATACTGCGAAACGTCTCGAGTTGCTGGATCCTCGGCGCGAAAAAGGCCTCGGGTGCAAAGGGTTAATAGTAGGTGCTGCACGTTAAATCCATCTCAGCTTTAATGTCTCACTGGTTTAACTTTGGCATGGATAAATAGGTACTAGCTTAGGTGTCAACGCCTCGTCATCTGAGGGAGTTAAAATTACAAGGAGAAATTATAGGTATTGTTTTTACAATGTTACGGAGAAGTATACCCCTCGAGTAGCCCTTTTGCCAGAAAATAAATTCAAAACGACTTGAACTTTCCATATGTTCTAACTGGCACTTTTTATTTTGATTTGTGTAATTCCATTTTTAAATCCAATTATAATATATTTTTTCAAAGCCTTTGTAACTATAAATTCCTTTTTAAGTTCACAAAATATGAGCAGATTATTTCGCATAAAAAGTTAAAAAGAAACAAAAATATTAATCATTTTATTAAAATCATTAGTTACATCCACATAAACCAACAGTAAGCAATAATTATGAACGTATAATAAACAGTAAAAACTATCTATATTAATATCTAAATGTTGAACATGATACTTAGCTTCGAAGCATTTAACATAACAGCAACATCAATACAGTACATTTCATTCTAAAAAAATTATGAGCATTACTAGTCAGTATCAGCTGTTATTTAGAGGAAATGTCTCAATATGATAATTATTATAATTATGCATAAATGTAGTGCATATTATTAAAAATGAATAAAAATGCTATGAATGTTAGAAAATACGTAAAATGAACAAGTAATTGAAAAGTTGAAACTTTCAGGTTTTGGTGAAACAGCAACAAAAATATTTATATATAAAAAAAAAAATCCCTGAAAAATTTATATCAATCATGAAAAGGAGTTAGTGATTATTAAAAATGTAGTATAAAGGCATCCTATGATTAAATTGTAGAAGATTAGTCATTTAAAATGGATTAACAGGTTTGAATTTTTTGCATTAGCTTACGTAAGAGTTGCATACATATAAAGTAAATATAAGTTGGTTAAATTTGCGAAAATTCAATGTTTAAAACCAATTAACAATTACTAAAAGTGGTATAAAATTAATTTTAAAGTATTCAATAATTTGATCAAATTTAGATTTTCTGGTTAAATTCCTTTGTATAATTTTTAGTGCGATGTTTTAAAAAAAAAACCTTACGATATATAAAAAAGTAATATTGTTTACTTTAAAATACAAATTTCATGTAACTAGATAAACTCAAATTCATTACATAATGTGTGAGTATTTTCATTTACATTGAAATCCTTGAACCTCACAAATTCTTAGATTTGGAATGACCTACGAGGTTGGCGGCATTAAAACCAAAAAGCTCTTCAAAACGATAAAACAGCGTCGAACATTCTAAATCCAAAATATAAGTAAAAAAAAAGTCTCCAGGCTTTAAATCAATCTTACATTCACACAACACAAATCCATTTTCATTTAATCCTCACTAATTGTTAGTGCACGTCAGCATGATTCAATTTTCTGCCATCTTAAACGACATGCAATATTTCAGGACAGGATTGACTCCGCTTTTTAAATATTAAAAAATAAAACTTAGTCCTCAACGTTTGCTCCAATCCCTCACCTGCACAACAACCGATTGTCCATCCTGTCCTGGCTTGACTCTGTAGAACTTCTGCGGATCATTCTTCTTGCCCACTGTCTTCAGCGTCAATGGACTAGCCAGAGGACTGAACGATTCGGGCGAGAATAAAGGTGGCATGCGTAAGTCATTGGAAGACTTGGACCTTGATGCAGTTCCCGATGGATAGGCCGACTTCTTCTTGATGGACGCTGTAGAAGTATGGATTGGAGAGTCAGGTGGTGACATGGAAGAAGAACTACCATAATAGTCATTGTGATTCAGGACCTTAATTACTCTTGGTGGAGGACTCGATGGTGGAGTTGGCGGAAAAGGTGACTGGTAGCCCGATTCTGGTGGTGAGGTTGGAATCTTCCTGGAGGATTTAAGTGAAGTGTTGTACCAGCTCGGTGACGAATCTTTCAGCTTCCTTGAACTGCCATTCGTCAGAAGATCGTGACTGTTTGTCTTGTTGATCTTCACCTCGTGCGTCCTGTTCCTGGTGTTTGTCGAGTAAGTGTCGCTACCGAAGTCACTCTTGCGGTAGACATCGTGGTTCTTCACGTCCTTGTGAAACGAGGAATTGTTGTAAATTGGAGAAGAATTGCGATATCCGTTGGACGATCCGTAGTCATTGGATGAGTAGTAACTGCTGTATCCCGGGGAATGCAATGAATCAGTGGATTTGTAGTACTTCGAGTGGGACAGGGAACTGTAAGGAGATTTGGCGGGTTCCTGAGTAATCTTGATGGTCCTGGGCAATGTGATCGTGCTGTTTCCCAAACGGGGTGGACTGAGCGATCTTTCTCTATAACCTCTTCTCTTCAAAGTCGATCCGTCATCATCATCATCTGACATAGACACCTGAACGTTTTTGTCGGTCTTCACCCCTTTCAATACCTTGCTGTAAACAACCCCATTGCCCAATGTATCATACCTCATGGGCTCATTGATTTTATTTCTTGGCACTCTGTAAAACGAATCGCTTCTTTCCCCGTAATGTCCAGACAAGTTTGATCTCCCCAGAGAGTTGGTGTCCGCCGCCGAATATGCCGAGCTGAAGCCATCCGTGAATGAATGGTTGCTTTTCTTTTTCCAACTGTTGACGTGGTCTCTCTGGTATGTGTTGTCTTCACCAAGGAAGAAGGTCTTGACTGGGGTCTTGGACCTTGAGGACCCTGAGCTAGAAGATACTTCGAAGGGAGATGCTGTTGACCTATGATGATTGCTGCTGTTGTAGTGGACTGGGGTGCTTGGTGGATAAGGTGGCGAGGGACTAGGCTCGTTGCGCCACGTAGAAGATCTATTTCTTAATGTGGATTCCCGGCTGGATCTATCCTTGAGCAAAGTGTCTCTTGGTGAGAGATCGTTGGGACTAGACCTGTATGGAAGAAATTATGAATGAAAAAGTTGAAATTATGAAAGATAGAAACTAGATCAATTTTGTTAATTTATGTAGTGTTTCACAATTTATGCGAAAAAGTAAGAATAATGAGCGGAGGTAGAAATATTTCCAAGGAGGTGCAAAAAACACCCAAGGGGTGCAAGGCGGTTATTTATTTTAACTTTGATATTTCAACCGGCTTTCTTAATGAAATTTTAATTTATAGTTACGTATTAAATTTCTCCTCCATTAAATATGCCTGTATCATACTTCTATTTCCCTTAAATCATGCCGCTTTTCTTCATATTATTTTTAATACCTCTGGCACCTTCCTGGCGGCGCCCATAGTAAGAAAATTGGTGTACACATCAAATTCAATTAGTCTACCCATCGATTTATCATGCTTTAGAAATTATTAGTCCAAGAATCAATTTTCACAGAAAACTTTTCTTATTCATAGAACTGTATTTATAGATGGTTCACATATTACAAGGGGCAAGGAAAAATATACGTTTTTCGCTACTATCAAAATATGATATAGGATGGATTATTAAGATGACGTTTAATTGTTATCAGCGGATGCAACTTAAGTGCTCAGATCAATAAAAAAGTACGCTTGAGTTGCTTTTTTCCTAGTCATGTTTATAAATCAAAATTATGCTAATGAAATGTATCATAATTTGATTTTTAAAAAATTACTCTCAGCCTCATACAAAACAGTTATCCAATTGTTTTTTTGTTACATAAAAAACATACATAAAAGAAATGGCTTAAAAAGACAAAGTAATGTTTTACGAATCTTTTTCCTTTATAAAACTCACATGCATACCCCCAGATGTCGCTTAAGAAATAACTTAAAATTAATGTGAACCACAACATACAAAAGGCAATTTTCTCAAGGAATGTAAACACAATGTAACACAAAGAGATTTCAGTGAAAAAAAATTAAACTAAAGTATGAAAACAACTGACGCATTCAGAGAATTATAAAAGCTCTTCTTCCCTTCCTTTTGTGTATTTTGCAAAGAAAAATTATAAATTTTCTCCAACTTGCAAAGGGTTAAAAAGGTGACTTTTAAAACCGATTATCCCTTTATGCAAGCTTTACTTTTTGGCCTTCGAAGTCATTCCAATTGACATCAACAGGTTTGGTCTTATATAAAAAAAAAGAAGAGAGAGAAACGAATGAACTGGTTTGCACTTAACTCTTTCGTTGAACCACAAAGTGTTTGTTACCACCAACACACTTCGTTAGGGGAAAACAAACTGCATCCAAGCGTTTGATAGAAAAGCAGAAGAAAAAATCATTTGTTTCCCACACGTTCTTCCTACAATCTTAAAATAATTATTCAATGTTGTGATGCAACGTGAATGCTAAGAGACTCAAATGAGGTGTTAAAAATTAAAAATGGTCTGAAGGAAAACCTTTAATCGACGGAATTGAGAAATATTTTACGAAACTCTTTCATTGACATTTTGTGGAAGTTTTTTGACTTATTATATTTCGGAAATTTCCTTAAGACTATGGCTTTGGTTCATTTTAGTTCTAAGGTGGCATTCTAATAATTCAAGCAAAAAGAGATTATTTTCTTCAAATTCCAACAAATGATGAAAATAATTTCAAAATAAGAAGATAAAATTCTCAGAAGTAGAGAATTTTGAGATTCGGAACGAAAAAATATTTTAGGGATAGAAAAAAAATGTTTCCCATTTTGATATTTTTTTTCTTTTTAGATTTCTCAACTCGAAAATTTTATAATAGAATTTCCCAAATTGAAATACCGTGATTTTCCTTCCTAACTTGATTCCTCAAAACCAAAATATTTCCAAATTGAAAGTCATACTTTTTGTAATTTCCCAAATTGAAATATCTATATTAGAATTTCCAAAATTGAAATATCTATATTAGAATTTCCCAACTTGAAATTTCTAAATTAGAATTTCCTAAAATGAAATTCCAACAACTGGAATTTCCCAACTTAAAATTTCTATATCGGATTTCCCCAACTTACAATTTCTATATTGTAATTGTCTTTGGTATAAAAAGAATACTAGAGATGAAAAGTTAAAAAAAAAAAAAAAAAAAAAAAAAAAAAAAGTTGGTATATACTGCAATTATTAAAAGAAATTCAGCTAAAGATTTAAACAATTGCAAAAAAACTTATTTCATCCTCCTTCTCTGTTAAAGGGAACTTACCGGTAGAAAACTATCTTAAAAGAAATAACTTTTATAGCAGAAAAACACATATCAACTTTTATAAGAGATAGTACTGAGTCTCCATAAATAAAAATCCACAAAACAATCTCACCTATGAGGTGACATCTCAATGGTGATCCTGTTTCCTCCAGACTTGGTCCTCGTGTTCTCTCCTCTATGGTCGTTGGTGATCTCCCTCTGTCCTCCGTAGTGATACTGGTTATTATCACCACTCCACCGGTTGGTGACGGCTGGGAATTCGGACCCGTTTTGTCGGTGGTTCTGCATTCGAGATCTTCTGGATTCCTCCTGGAGTCTGTCCGATACATTTTCGAACTCTTTCGGGTCTGTGTAGTACTGGATGGTGCGAGAAGTCTCGGCAGAGCGTTCCGGTACCATCCCTTCTTCTGCTTCCTCTTCTGGAACCTAAAAAAGAATGTAGAATTCAGGTGTGCGCTAAAACTTTAATGGAACAATGTAAAAAACACTCATTATTGTTTTTCAGTTTGATTCAGTACAGCAAAGAATCGCCAATCGTATAATTATAAACCCAAAAATGAAGACAGTTTTTAAAGGTCCATCTGGGTTGATCCAATTCAATATTTTTTTTTAAATCTCTCAATGCAGATCTAA
Source organism: Linyphia triangularis (assembly GCA_963978545.1). Classification (NCBI taxonomy): domain Eukaryota; kingdom Metazoa; phylum Arthropoda; class Arachnida; order Araneae; family Linyphiidae; genus Linyphia; species Linyphia triangularis. Next base: position 27,419,898 of record OZ021726.1, on the reverse strand, counting down.
AACGGTCTTTTAAAAGTATCCACTCCTAATAACTTTACGATATTTAATAGATGATAGTTACATTTATCAATAACTTTATGGGGGGGGGGGGGAAGAAACCTAACGTTTTTTTTAAACTTAAACTGTGGTTTATAGAACTTGTATGCATGGCCTCCTGTCCAGTGACTGGTATTGTACACTTAGTGATTGAAATCTCGTGAGTTTGATACATTTAAATAACTGATTCAAATCCTCTCTAGACTTTCTTTCATCTAAATATATGTACGCAATGTTACAAATCAATAAAATTATACTGCTCAATGAAATACTCTGGATAGTAAAAGACCGCGGCCCATCGCGAATGTTTTCCCTTTCTATTCTTTTATTCAGTATTCCTAGAAAATCTTTCGGAAGCAATCAATATCCATAAAAGTAGTCACGAATTCTTAAAACAACAAGTGTGATTTTCTGGTTAATGAGATTTCTAAGCATCGCTTCACACGTAAAAAAACGTGTGTTCGAACGGTAATCAGCATTCTTTATTTCTAAGACATTCTGACATTGTAGAAACTAACAACAAACTAGGGATGTGAAGTATCGCACAACTTTCAATTACACAATATTAATTGCACTGCATTTAACATGGATTGGTGTAATTTACCGTTTCGTTTTTATATTTTCACTAATTAAAAAAAAAATGGCCAGTTTGGTGATATTTTTGGCAATAATTTTATTCATTGCCTCCCCTCACAAAAAAAAAAAAAAAAAAAAAAAAATTGGTTATATACTTTTCTACAATTATTACATTATCCTTTCCTGTAAGAGAAACACTTGTCGATGGGCGATGCTAAAGGAAAGAGAGCTCTATGTTAAAGACATTCGTTTTTTAACTTTTTACGCCTTTTTCGCATTTTTACGGGAATTTCTGAAGTGAATATGTTTAGTGCACCTCAAAAGCCATTACCACGGCGATTTTTATCAAAATAATTAGAGCCATTTTTTGGCAATCGCTGAAAAACATAAATGTTTCAATGGCAACTACCTTATTCGCTATTGCAATTTTAACGAAAACCTTTATATATCCCATGGCTACTGCTAACCCGCATGCAAAAATTGAAAAACGTAGGTCAATCTATTCAGGAATTATGCAGAACACAGACACACGCACTTTTTAAGACATTGTTTTTAACCAGTATGTTCCAAAACGTGTAGAACTGCACACACACACAAAAATATCCGAACTTTCATTAACCATTTTCCATACTTCGTGCTTGAAAGTTATTATAAAAAGTTTAACAAGATAGAATAGCAATTAAAAATATCATTTATTCCGAGCTGCCTTTTCTAGACTCTTTAGTCAGACCTGAAGGTTGCGAGATTGTGTAGAAAAACAAAATTGGTCTTTAAACTGTTCCTATCTAATGACATTCAAATAAAGGTAAAAAAAAAAAGCATTTACACATTTTACAGATGAGTCAACATATTTAAGATGGATTCGAATCAAACAATTAATTTTTTGTTCAGTTTCAAATTACTATGGGAGTTTTTCGAAAAGAAATAAAACAAACTGTAATTGAATTTAATCGACAATTATCCTTGAAATTACTAACTCAAGCGTTCACTCAGTTGGATGTAATTGAAGCCTCAAAGTATTATCAAGGATACGTAGAATAAATCATAACCAGAAATTCTGTCGCAGTAAAATAAAAACTTGATTACCACGTTGACTACCAACTTAAAGATAACCCGCGAATAGCAGACTAAAATCAAAATAAACATATCATTCAAATTTTTAAAATCAAATAATGTTTCAGTAAAAGTTTTATTAAATTAACAGTTGCAATCTCAAATGTATGTAAAATAGGGGCGTCGAATATCGTACAAATTTCAATTGTATTATATAATTTAAAGACATATGCGGAAGTTCCGATATTTATGGCGATAATTATTACATTTTCCAAAAAAAACGCACCAAATTTGCTACATTTTGGCGAATATTATTACTAAAACTTGGAGATAAATTCAGTGTCGATGACAATGCAATCTATCAAGTTTTGAGGTTGTCACTATCAATAAAAGGTCGCTTTTACAGATGGTATTGTACACGCTTACGAAGACTAATTATCCTACTTGCTATCATTCAAACGAGATGAAGCTTGGCAAATAGATTCGTTATCGATAAGAATTCAATCTATCAAGTTTTGAGGGTATCACTAAAATGTCGTTTTTATACACGCTTCTAATGACGCTTCGGAGAACTAATTAACCAACTTGTGATCATCCAATCCATCTGAAACTTGGCAGATAGACTGGTTGTCGATGAAAATGCCTTCTTTTAAAATATGGTGATAAAAAAGAGTTTGCCCATACCTCTAACCGATAGTTTTTTTTTTTTTTTTTTTTTTTCTTAATTACCATACACTCTGAAAATCCAAGCTGAACTCAAAATCGATTAAATAAGTTGCTATAGCACATACAAATTGGCAATGCATATAAAGGATTTATATTTAAACCTTTGTTTTAATGGGTTTTTTTTTTCTTTCTCTCTACTACATTTTTGGATTCAAAACGTCCCAAAAGGTGTAAAAATGCAAAAACAACTTTTGGATTGAAAACATAAGTTTCATTACCCCATGGATAATTGAAGATAATTATTTTAATATATTTCCTTTTTCCCAGAACTTAGATATCCAAATACCTTGCTGAGAATTTTACAAGAAACAGCATTAAAGAACAAGCTTGAAACAGAAGACGCTTGGGAAAGCCACAACACAAAGTATGCATAATTTTCAGAGCGGTTTTTTTTTAGAACAAGTTTTCACGATTTCGTTTTGAAGGATACGTGCAAATTGAAGGTCATGTTTGGATGGGTTGAGCTTAAGGTTCTGCTTCCTACAGAATTTTGCGAGGCGCTTCAAGAACACCTGTTTCGATCGTGGGAAGGTGGGGTTGTTAAAACAACGCAAGTTTGGTGTAACATGAGAATTGATGATCGTTCATTACCAAGGGTAGATAGGTGGAAGTGAGGTGTTAACTTTGTTGTCTGGTGCCACAAACATAAACATTGGGATGTCGAATTGAGATGGAATGATTCGATAGGAAAATTTCATGTTTTAGATGTTTGGTTGGTTGGTTGAAATTTATTGCGCAAGGGCAACACTCGAGCCAGACTGCGCTTGCCGAGTTTGGGAAAGTCACGATCTAATAAAATTGTTGATTTTTGTGTATAGAAATATTCAGTATTTTTAGGTTGTTTGGTTGTTAGGAGTTTAACGGAGCAAGGGCAATACGTGGGCCATACTGCTCCAATCAGTATTTGTAGGTTTTGCAACATGTTCTAATAATTAATTTTCCAGTGTGCCATGACACATCAAAAATCCAATTAACATATTTATCTAATCTAGATCTTCTTTATTAACAAGCTTGAAAAGCGTATTCTTGTGCAATTCATATGTTTCACATAGTAAATAATCTTTATACAAACTATGATTAATTTTTAATCAAACGCTTGAAAGCGCAGTATTGAATATTTAAAATAAATTACATTATTTAGGTGAGAAAGATCATTGACCATAAAAGAGGGTAGACTTACTTCTAAACCTAGTATAACAATGGTTTTGTTATATTTTTGAAGCATCACAGGTTATATTAGAAAGGTGGCTATGCACTCACAAAATATGAAGAAAAAACCTACAAATACTTCTGAGCTATGAACAATTTTAAGCATCTCACTTTTTAATGTAAATGTTCATTCATCCTAGTGAGCTAAAACTAAATTTTTTCTGCTATTTATCTAATTATAGGTATTGACAATAAAGATAATTCAAGTAGCTATTAAATGTCATGCCATTCACATGGTTAATGTTAACTGAGTGCCACCTGATAAAAAAGCTAAATTGGACATTAAGAGAGTAATGACTCACTTGTACTAGAAGGTTCAACCTTGTAGTCAAATAAAAACATATATTTCAACGATTCGATTTGAAAAGTTTGTTTTTATACAGTACAAAATTTATAATACGTCTCATGCTAATTTATTATTTTTATCGACAAAATTTCATTCTTTGGGAAGTCGACAACAAAAAGGAGAGAAGAGGGAAAAGCACTCTCTAAAACTCCATAAATTTTGTCGTGCTGCAAATGAATTTAACATGAACGTAGAGAGTTTGGAGAGCTGTGTAAAAAGTTTAAAAACAATGAAGAAAAGGATAAGTGTAGTTTCAGACAATTTTTTTTTTAATGGGAAAGTGTTTATTGAAATATCAGACCTGCTGGCAGAAGTTAATTTAAAAACGATATTTTTTTTTTTTTTAAATACCATCTATGTCCAGTGAATTTTCTACCTATGTAAAATGAAATTACTTTATATATTTGAGAGTTCTATAAATTAACTAGCTGAATTATGTACTGCATAAATGTGTAACTCTCAATTCATACTCATATTAATATTTTTGAACTATTTCACATTAACGAGTAAACCTCCCTTATACAGGAAGACTTTCCCGTAGTTTCAATGCATTTTTTAATGTTTGATAAAAAAAAAAAATTCTAACTTTGTAAGTCCCATTTTCAACAATCTAGAAGGGATAAACTGTTGAATGGAAACGTGATATGAGTTCTAACCTCAATGGTTATTGCTGAAGCACAATGTGAATATGTAAACGAAACAGTTGATTAACAATTGATGACAATATACCTTTAAACTTTACAGAGTTAAAGTAGTATAAATTAAGTAATTTTTACTATGAGAAACAAAATACTAAAAAAACCCTTTTGTTTCTCAAAAATAAAGATTACTCAACTTACATCACTCTAACTTTAACCACCTCAAATAGAAATATGTATAGAAGATAACTATATGGAAGGGTCACCCGGAGAAATCATTGAAATGGCAACATAAAAAAACACCGAAATGATTTAACACCCCCCCCCCCTTTTTTTTTAAGTTCGTTTTTTTTTTTTTTTTTTTTTTTTTTTTTTTACTACCTTAACCTGTTCCAGAGAGTTGGTTCTCTCACATATGTACACGGAGACAGGTGCTAGTTCACAAAGTCCTTCCTTTCCACTCCCAGCCGGGAGTTCAACCAACTAACCAACTATATGGAAATCTATGTACAATATGTATACTATAGTGAATCATCTAGCAGACAGATGCTATTCCATTAAGCATATTTATAAGGGTTCGAACCAGTCAATAAAAATTACCTCGTCATCGTATGCTTCTTCGTGGTGATGAGTCCTCGTGGTCTCAGTCGATATCTCTCCGTCCTTGAGCTCTGACACTTCTTTCACTTCGTCCTTGTCCACGATCTTCTGAGATCTGCTGGAGTAGTGAGTCAGTTTGCCTGGAAAGTCAGCGAAGGAATTTCCGAAGCTGGGATCATCAGGTGCAATTATCGTTCGCTGGTGAATCTCCTGAACAGAACAAGGCAAGGAATGAGTATACTTTTTGCATTATTCAAAAAGCAGCAACAGAATTCGACAAAACTACAATTTTTGTTAATGGACAATTCCCTCTTTTCCCTGCTTGGGCTATTAGTCAGCTCTAATTGCGATATCGTCTTAAATTTTGCAGATTCTTCTCCAAACTAACTGGTTCCTTTTGGCACTCAGTAACAGCGACTGGACAGTGATAGTTTTCTGTTTAAATTGTTTTAATCTCATTCATAGACTTAAAAAAAAATTAATCTTATCCATTATTCCATTATAAAAAATAATTCTTATAAATAGAAAATTAGTAAAAAATTGCTTTGTTATGATTTGGAATAAATAATATGTAAATTATATTGCGCATTCCAAGTATTCGGAATTTGAGATAAACTTTTCTTCGAAATTCAAATAAGCATATTTTGCTTTTTTTTAGTTAAGAGTTGCAAATAAAAAGAGGAGAGAAAAACCTAAAATATATTTAGAAAAGTATTTTCATATTTCAATGACTTCGGTTTTTACTCATTGTCACTTCATTTGGATGTTCCTTGTCTCTCTTATTCAGCCATTACATAATTTGTTGATCGGACAATGAAAGTTCTTTGCATGAATTAAAACCTACTAGAGCGATTAAATGCTGAATCAGCAATAGTACCCAAAATACAGTTTATTGTTAAAAGATAATTAACTTTAAACCTATGGATTCATTTAATAGAGCTTTCAAAGTAAAATTGGGAGATTTCAATGCTCAATAGAAAAACTGAAAATTATTGTGTAATGAAGAAAATTAAACACCAAACGAATAAGAATCCTAAGAAATAGACACTCCAAAAGAATCTTATCGATGTATGCGAACATTTCTGATTAATATACTAAAGTTTCAAGAGATATCGAAACTCTGGTTAAGTAATGCATGCTTCTGTATTACATAACTTTAACTTCGATTACTTGTTACAGATATAGAGATACAAAAGAAAAACTGCTCATCAATAACAACAGCGTGACCATCACCTAGTTGCCAATTCACGATATCGTGCTTCAATTTAGGGCTGTTCACCCTGTCCGAAACCTGATGCAAATTTTGGGGCTCATTCATTCCACTATTTGTTTTTAAATCTTGAAGGTCAAGTAAGGTCTCTTTTTAAAAAGGTACATCAATTAATCAGTTGACTCAGAGAACAATACACAGGAATAGTTTTGTATTTCTTAACCAGCATTACAAAATAATTTAAACGACGGACGATAAGGTACTGGCTAAAGTGCGCACAAACGATAGTTATCAGCTTTTCATTGACTCATTTTAACCACCAAGAAAATATTTATATGAGAAAAAAAAAATCGCTAAGTGTTTGGATTATCGACCTAGCTGCGATTAAGATACACTCTAAAAGAGAAAGAGGAAACATTGAAAATTACAACTGCAGTCTACAGTCTTGTTATCTTTCACAATTTATAAGCTACCAAATGTAGTGAAACCTACAAAATGAACATAAATTGCACAAGTGCAAGGGAGAAATAAACGGTCTCGAGTCCCAGTGAATAAAGTGCAATCGGTGATAATGCTCTAGGTAGATTTTAAGAGACTAAATTTCTGAAGATTGAAAAAAGTGTTTCTAGACCTCATTATGAAGAGGGTTGATATATTTTTTAACATTATGATGTATTGGAAGAATGTGCTGTTTTGCAAATGATTCACTAAATGTGAAAGAAAGGGTCATGGTCTTGCAGTTTTCAATGAAACATGAACCCTTTTTACATTTAGAGATTCATATATCAAAGCATCTTACCTCGTAATTTTCAATTAAAATTACTTAATGAATGGTTTTGAAAAGGGTATTCAATAAAATGTTTAAATTACGTTAAGCTTTAGTGAAGACGTACACTTTAAACCATGGAATTAATAATAAATTTTGTATAAACTTAAAACATGGTCTGTAATTTAATATAAATCATCTACCATTTCCCGACATTTCTTTTAGTTTCCAAGTATTTTTTTCTTTGTTATATAGTACTTTCTTTGAAAGATAACAAATTTTAATTTTCTTTTCACCAAATGGGCAAATTACTTCGAAATAATTAAAACATTCGATAAAACGATTAATATTTTGAGAAATTTTTTAACTGATTTTTCAACAATAGTACAGTAAAACATCTATTTGATCAATAAAACCGTTCCAGTCGTCAAATTCAATTTGGAATTTTTTTTTATATACTTTAGATAGAATTACTTTGTTATGGTTATTTGCAATGCGTTACACAGTTTTGTGTTTGATATCATTATTTCTTTGTTTCACATTGTTTTTAAAACACTGGTAAAAAAAATTATAAATGATCGGTTATCCAAAAATCAGTTAACCTAACCTTTCCAGTCTCTGATTGCTTCGGATAATAGACTATTTCATTGTTAAATGCTCTCAAATTTCGCTATTGATTTCTACTCATATAAGGAAAATGCAAATCTTTCTTTAGCAAAAAGTAAAGTGTCAGAAACAAAAATTTAAATGTTCAAGTTTAGTAATAGGAAGGAGTCATAAATTTTCGAAAGATTCTTCCACTAAACAAAGAGCCGACCAAATGGTAGAGTGGTTAGCGTGCTAGCTTCTAGACCGCGAGGTTGCGGGTTCGAGTCCCGTGTTAGGCATGGGTGTTTGTAAATGTATGTTGGCTTGTCTAATGATGAATGTTTCGGCGCATTATAACCCTCGTGTTGCTGACGGCCCAAGATAATCTGAATACAACCAACCACTAAACAAAGAATCGATGTTAATCTAACAAAAATCAAACATTTATCGGCCGATCAAACGGATAAACTAGCTTCTAGACCACGAGGTTGCAGGTTCAAGTGCCGTGTAAGGCATAGGTGTTTGTAAATGTATGTTGGCTTGTCAAATGACGAATGTTTCGGCGCATTATAGCCCTCGTTTTACTGACGGCGCCAGATAATCTGAAAACAACCAACCAAACATTTATCGCTTTTTGTGTTTAAATTAATACGAAGTTTCTGAAAGTCCATTGCGTTATTTCTCTATTGACGCTCTCTAGTGTAACACCACCTTTCTTAAATTTTACTCACGATATACATATAAATATTGGAATTAACCCGAAAACAACTTAGTTCTCTTTCTTCACTAATATCCATTGTCTATTGATACCGAATACACGTTTAAGCAATCTTTTTATTAGATCCATTTAGAATCCATTGAGGCGTTTAACCTTTAGCACATGCAAAGGGAGTTGTGCAATTTCCGTGTGACAGAAATTAAACATAACTCACGTCGAGCAAAACTCAGCGGAAATTCCACGCGCACCTGCATTTTTATTGTCATTGTTACTATTAGAACATATTCGATGTACAGGAACGCTTACTTGTAGTTGTATGGTATTTAAACGGAAGTCCTAGTAAGGATCATTCCCTATACTCGCATTGTTATAATCTTCCAGCCCAATGCATTTAGAAACTACTTCGTAAAAAACCTTGAAATTTGATGAGTATGTACGAAAATGATTACTTAATGAAATGACATAAATTAAAAACTCGAAAATAGCGTCTAATATATTTTAATTTATATTTTAAATCTTGATGTCAAAGCATATGCAGTGGTTCCACCTGGTTTTGTCTTTTGCTATTTTAATTTCCACATATAATAGATAGACATTAAATGAAAAATTTATGTCATTTCATTAAGTGATCATTTTCGTTACCGACACACCAGGTTTCAAGGTTTTATACAAAGTAGTTTCTAAATGAACTGGGCTAGAAAATTGTAACATAGCGAGTACAGGCAACTATCCTTTCTAGGACTTCGACTTAGAGGAAGTCCTAGTAAGGATCATTCCTTACACTCGCTATGTTACAATCTTCTAGCCGGTTCATTTAAAAACTACTTTGAATAAAACCTTGAAATTTGGTGAGTAGCTACTAAAATGATCACCTAATGAAATGACATAATATGTTTTCATTTAATATCTATCTATTATAAATGAAAATTAAAAAAGCAAAACACTATTGCAGATGGCGCCACTGCATAGTCAATGACGTAAGGATTTCAAATATAAAATATATTAGACGCCATTTTCGAGTGTTTAATTTGTGTCATTTCATTAAGCGATCATTTTCGTACCGACACACCAGATTTCTAAGGTTTTATACAGAGTAGTTTCTAAATGAACTGGACTAGAAAATTGTAACATAGCGAGTATAGGAAACTTCTAGGAATAGGAAAACTGCCTCGGAAATATAGTTTCGTGATTAAAATGTGTTAGAGGTTTCGTAATTTCTCCAGATGAAAGTGATTGAAAAAAAAAAAAAGCATAAAGAGCTATCAAATGTTTCCTAATTAAATTGAATACGTCGTTTGGAAAATGTGAGATTTATTATAAGTTCGTGTTTATATTTCACGTTTCGTAACCTTTCGTTTCCTATTTAAAACTAGGCCTTTCGCATTAAGACCCATACCGAGCAGCCACTGGTTTCTCGCACGTTGGAAAAAATTACTCATCATATTTATTTTTTTATTTGGGATATAAATAAACTTTCTTTTGCTCAGTTATAATAAGAAGTTACATCGGATGTTTGTGTTGTTAATGACTGAGAAAAAAACTGCAATTGTTTATTCCTTTACTATGGCTTATTTGTTACGCTTGTCCCACATATAGTTTCGAAATCGTATTCCATAGTGTTCATAAAGATTCATCCTTCAAAAATATTTAATTCATTAGTTCAATCTTGTCTTACTAATGAAATGTAATAGTTGAAGTATTTTACACTGATTCAAATAATCAACAAAAAGATTCTATTTAAAAGGGGAAAGAAATTAAAATACCAAAAAAGTATAACGTTTAGCAGTTCATCAATATATACAGAATAATATTTTGCAATAGTTGAAGTATTGACAACAATTCAAATATTCTCCATGGATGTTTAAAGTAAAAGGAGATGTTAAAGTATCTAAATATTAGTATGGCATTCAGCAGTTTAATTATTTATTCAAAATTATTAAGTTTTGAAATAGTAAAAGTTTTTTCAATTCTAATTAAAATATGTGTCATGAATAATAGAAATGAAAAAAAAAAAAAAATTAAAATGCTTCAAGAGTCAGAATTTGAAATTTAACAAATACAAAATGCAAATATTGTTAGTTGAAAAGGAGAAAATGTGTAATAGTACTTATTTAATGTTAAGAGAAGGAAAAAAAATCTCATATGATAATTTTATCAATTCAAATCAGAACAATATTACTCAGAAACTAGACTTCTTAATTTTTTATTAAGCTATTAAATACTCAAACTGAACGAAAATATTTTAATAAATTCAAACAGCATATTATTATAAATAAACAAAAACAAAATGGATTTTGTACAATTAAATAAGAAACTATCAGATATAGCAGTGACAATTCTGTTTAAAATGTATATTATTTTAAACATTTTATAGCATATTAAACTTTGTAAAGACTAAAAAAAAGGAAAATTAATTTAAACAGTAAATTGTTTGATAACAGTTCTTTTTTTAACTGAAAAAGAAAATGATTAAACTATGATTTCCAATTTAATTCTGACCAAATCTAATTTTTTTTTTTTTTTCATGGACGCCATTTGCTTAAATAAACTCTCTATAATCACCTACTGAAAAAAAAAGCAGTTAAACCATTAAATAAATGTGTTGTCCGAAAAAAAAGTATGAAACAAAACGGAAAAAAAAAGTACATGGAATCCAATTTGATATATTAAAAGGGGAAAAAAGAGTACGAAGGAAATTGAACCAGGAAAAATTCTCTAATTATGAACCAGGTTATAGGAAGGGAAAATTCATCTTCTACATTTGAAGAAGTGGCTGATTTATTGAGTGTTCCATCACAAGAGGAAGATCTTAACCTCAAAACATGTTGTCTCAATAAGAGGGAAAATATGACGTTGCTTTTTACTTTCAAGCACTTGGTGTTTGTTTTAGACAATTTAAACGGAAACTGGTTGGCAAGTGTTTATATATTTAACGGTTATTTCCATAAATATGTTTGGTTTGCCTATTTTCTATACCTTGTAAAAGTTGCATGTGTTGCAAGAGCTTTTTACAGCAATCGCACGAGTTATGTATGAAACTTGACAAGTCTCAAACAAAAATACCAGAGTTTCAAAATCTGTTTTCGTTTATTTGAGATAAACTATTGGTAATTTGAATAAGCACGTGTTTTAATTTAGCTATTTATTTTAAAAACAAAATTTAAAAAGTTTTATTTATTAGTTTACAAAATAGGTCATGAACTAGGTTAAATAAGTTCCATTTAAATAACCTATTTCCTATAACTAAACTTTTTAATCTAAGTAAATAAATACGTACTTAGAACAATCTATTTGACAACTATCTTGCAGATAAATAAACATGCTATTTCTCCGACACTAAATAGTCCGAGCTTTAATATAAACCCAGTATCGCAACAACATTGGCCAATATCGGCTGAGATTGACCAATCCCGATGTCGAATGTTTTAAATCAGCCTTTAGATACCGATGTTGGGCAATTTCGCTCAATGCTGGATAAAAGTTACTGAAAGCTTTAAAATGTTGGTGCTCAGTTTTAAAATTGAAATATATTATTTATAAGAAAGGGTGGGGTGAAAAAATATGCTTTGTGATTTTTTTGACAAGTTTCTATTTAAAAAAAATTAATTGATTAATTAATTGAATTGATAAATACTTCTGAGCTACATGGGAAATGACTTTCTAAGCATTTCCCTAGTCTAGCTCTTCTTAAGGAAATAAATAATTTAAAAATCAGTATTTTCATCAATAATATTGCCTTTCTTAAAACACAACTAAAAGTAAAAATCGAAATATTGCAAAAATAAAATTTATTTCTCAATTTTTTTTTTCTCTTTCACCCAAATTAGAATTTAATATCAACCTAATTTTAAAGTATCATAAAACTATTAAAATTGCAGAATTGTTGCGTATCCTTTGTAGTTAATAATTAAACATACAAATCATAGTATTAACGCATTTGAAGTATAGTATTTCAAATATTTCTTTTTTATTTCTATGGTCTACTTTCTTGAGTAGAGTAAAAAAAAATCCCAAAAATTAAAGTTTCTTTTAAATAATCAGTTCTAAATTACCATATCCACTTTTTAACTTCTCACTGGAAATTCCTCTAAGGACAAATGTCACAACTAAAGAAATTAAAAATAACGGCTTTTTTTACCAAACCTTTTCAGACCCGAGGTTGTTTGGATACAAGTACATATATCAGTGATTACTTTACCAAAGAAACCACCAAATGATGCCTCACTCTTATGACAAAAACCTTATTTTTGAATACCTTTTTCAAAACAGACAAGTTTAATTAAATTCCATAGGCGAAAATTACTGTAGGTTCAGAAGATACCATTTAGTATCACTTGCTATAAGATGGTTGAAACGAGATTATAACACTTAAGGATTGTCACACAGAACTATAACATGGTAAACGAACATTTTAACACGTACACCTTCGCAACAACAAGATTAAAAATCAAACAAGCAAGTTAGCAATGATCAAAACGTATACTTTCCTCAAATATTGCACGTACTACGTTCATCTTCAACAAGACGGTAAGTAAAATAAGGACCGCCTCTCTCTTTTTTTTATCAAATCTTTAACCTATAATTATGAAAAAGTTCTCACCTCCCCTGACAGGTCCTTAACGTGCTCATCATGCATCTGTCTGTTCTCCTCCCTCGTTTCCGTCATTGTCTGATTGCTCTCCGTCTTCTCGCTCACCACTCGAGCTGAGCCGGGAACCAGCTCGTAACCTGGACCTGGAGCGTCGTCCCCCGTACTCTTGTGCTGAAATTAGAGAATGCTTATAAACACGTCAAATAGTATATGAATGCTTAATTCTTTAGACTACAACTTTTTATTTTATTTTTGAAGACTATTCAAATCCTAGTCTTTTTTTCATCAAAAATGGGTTAGATAGGCTCTGCTGAAATTAATCATTCTTGATCATAATCATATTATAAGGGAGGAGGAATTTAGAGGGGGTTGGACAATTTGTCCCACTGGTACTATTATAGGGTGGCCACAAAATTCAGGAAAAAAAGTTCCCTGATAATTCCCTGATTTCCCTGACAGATTTCTAAAAAATTCTCTGATTTTAGGGCAAACTTTTTTTTCAAATTTCCCCAATTTTCTTAAGTTTTCCAGATGTCTAGACATCCTGATAAAACAGAACATGTATGCTAAAGAGATCATATGCAAATTTTTTTTAAATAGTTTTGCTGGTAATGAAAGTTTAAATTATTCCTTAATATTAAACTTCTAATGGCTTACCACCACAAATCCCTGGGTAAATAGCGCCAAAATATGGATGAACGTACCTTAAACGATACAAAATTTCCCTGATTTTCATGAAATTTAAAAAAGTTCCCTGACATTTCCCTGATTTTTTCCAGAATCAGAAAGCTCCCTGACATTTCCCTGATTTCCAGGTTTTTCCGGTTCTGTGGCCACTCTGTATTAGCTGGGATCATTAGGTTTTTGTAGCAAATAACACATATCTTACCAGTAATTGCTCTGAACCAGAATGAGTTTTAGAAATAGAAAAAGAGTTATTGGTGTTTTTATTCTATTTTATGGGACGTATGCTTACTAAAAGATTAATAGAAGATATTAAATCCAAGAAAGTTCGCGTGAGGATGGTTAAGGATATACATTATATATGACCAGTGCGTTAAAAACATGTCGGTTGGATGGGCATTTTTGTACACCACATGCTTTTCAAATGTGTTTTAAACACATATACTTCCATAGACTTTTAAATAAAAAGCTTAAAAAATTATAGTTGATTTTTAGAGTCGTATGGACTATTTAACATTCTAACTTGCAGACAATAATAATAAAAAAAAGTGGCGTAGTATCTTTACTAAATGATATTATACACAGAAAAAATAAACAATATCTCAAAGATAAGTCTGTCTTGTGGATCAATATGGTAAGGGGTATAAGTTATGACAGGTCACAATATTTCATAACTAGTGTTTTAGAATTCGTACCGGTTTGAAGATGTGCCATTTTTATTTATCAGTATATATAATTGTTTCCATATTTTTTTAGTTTATGGAGTAGTTATGAAAATAATTTATGCAATAATAAAAGAATAAAAAAAAATAAAAATAAAAAGTAAAAAACCTTTGCGTAATTCATGAGCATTTTTGGATTACATATAAGCAATTGAAGACTAGAAATGGAAAATGATCTAAGTCCAAAAAAGAAATTTTTTCAAGAGAGCCGAAAAATTATCGCATCTGCTACTTAAGGCAATGATTAAGTACTATACTTCGCATTGAATTTGAACTATTGTTACTGGAGTTCGCACTTTGAGCGTTCTCCTCTTTGTTTAGCTTGGTCGTTAGAACATTTTTGAGTAAAAAAAAAAGATTTTTGATTTTTTTTTTTTTTTTTTTTTTTTTTTTTGGTACTTAGGTCATTTTCCATTTTTAGTCCTCGATTGTTCAAAGATCCATAACCATAGTTGAGATTAATAGTCAAAACGTATGTAACCCATTAAAATATAATTTTATGTGATAACTTCCTGTCAATTTGTATATTATTCCTCAAAGAAACGCTCTAGTAAAAAACACTTTACATTAACAAATTATATTAAAAATTCTTGTTATCAACTTTTCAAATTTATAAAGAATTCGTACAAAGAATATTACAAATAATAATAAAGCATTTAATATGCATGTCCTACTCACAAATGTTACAAAAGTAATAACTATACCTAAAACACACCCTAGTAACATACTATATGACTAATCTACCTAACGATAGATCTTAGTTATATAACTGATATCCTAGAAATTTTGCCCTGTAGACTAACAATTATATTAAATTATTAAAATATACACCAATCTGCCGACATACAAATTTTTGTGATTTAACTAGCTATTTTCATCAATGAAGCTTCATCAGTTTATTTTACATAAAATTTGAAATCTATGATATCTCTGCAATGAAAAATTGCAAAACTCACTTCTGTGTTTTCTGATTCTTCAACTCTGACATCTTCTTTTGTTTTGGTGGATATTTGTGGCCCCGAATCGGCAACAACTCGACCATCTTCTAATACCAACTGTCTCTGAACACGTGTTTCAACCTAAAAAAAAAATTGAATCCTTATTGAATAATGCTGCATTGATATTTTCACAAAAATAATATTTGTCTTGAGTGTATAAAAAAAAAGTGTATTTTTATTTTACATTTTAAAATGTTCGCTTTGTTCTAAGTCTTTTTATGCTTAGTTAATTGATAATATTGTTACGAATTTTTGTATATTTGTAAATATTTCGTAGTGTTAATTTTGTAAATAGTAAAATTTATGTTCATCTCGCGTAAGGCAGTGCAATAGTTCGTCTTGGTTTGTTTCCCAGCAATGAATCTCTCAATGCTTGATAACGAGTTTTACAGAGGTAACTCTGGGAAGCGAGTTTCAAGGGGCAGGGCATTTAACATTATGGTAATGGGAATCTCGCCAAATTGGCGATGGTTTTGGCGACTAATTTTTGTCGCCAAATTTGGCGAGAAATCGCCAAATGTCGCCAAACTGGAGACCATTTGTACATTTGTACCACATTTGTACATTTGTACCACCTTTGTACATTTGTACCACATGTACATTTGTACATTTGTACCACACGGTACATGTATCCCATGTATGTACATGTATAGGATTTTTCGACTACTCTCTGGAAAGTTCGCCAAATGTCCATCTCTGGAAGGTTCAAGTATGTTCGCAGCCACTCCTATATAAGCGCGACCTGAGTTGGTTAGTAGTTAGTTGATTTTGAATCACTGAGTTAGTTGTCTCTCAACGTTCATTGTGGGAACTGTATTCCTTACTGAGTGAGTTGACTGATTTTGAGTCACTGAGCTAGTTGTTAGCTGGGTCCGATAGTTGACTGGAGTGAAGTTAGTCAGTTGTTGACTGGAATTACTGAGTAGTTCTTGAATTGTGAGGCACTGAATTAGTTGACTGAAGATACTGAGCATACTGAGCGAACTGTATTACATTGTCTTTTGCGGCGATTTAGCAGTTGTTGTCAAGTTTTTAACTGCTGTTTTGTGCTCTATTGAGGTGAAAAAGAGCTGTATTGTGTCTACTAGAACGAGAAGTTCTGGAGCTGTAAGAGAACTGTGAACATTTATTTTGGAATAAATTTCTGCAAGTTTTGATCTGCTTTGGTGTCAAATCTTTCGAACCCGTACAACGCAACAATATTAAACAAAGAAAAGTCTCTTAAATCAAAAATCGTAAAAATTATAAATGTCAGATACACTTAATATTTAATCTGAACACAATAGCATTTATAACCAAATTATTTGAAATAGCACTAAAACATTTATTGACTGCAGACAAAACCATTGATTTCAATATTTTAAAAAATTGGGAAAGTTTCCCCGTTTTATATTTTGTTTTCTTTAAAAAAAATATTTTTTCTTCACTAAACCATTGATTATTCATTAATTTAGGGGGGGGGGGGGTCCATCTAATTTATGAAAATATCATACTTTCAATTAGTTAACTAATTTTTTCTCTTTCCTAATTTTTATCATTATTTAAAAATTAACTTTTAATTCACTTCAAGTACTTCGCAAATCTATGAAAATATCATACTCTAAATTAGTTAACTAATTTTATCTCTTAATTTTTTATCATACTCTAACAATTTACTTTTAATTCACTTAAAAAATAGTGTAATTCAATTTCTAATAAGCTTACAACTTAGTAGATTCACACGCCATAGTCGAGTTTTCTATTAAAATCTAATAGGACCAAGACCACACAGCTTCCAGAAACTTTCCTTTTCAATGCAGCATTTATAAGTACCTCTCATCTTCAAAAAGCACGTTTTCACTTTTTAATCGCATATCATTCTCCAAAACCAGCATTCTTTGGGACACAAAATTAAGGCCACACTCGCATTTCCTCTTGCCAAAAGTTCGTTTATTTCGTTCCATTCGCCCGGAGCTATTTTCACTTTTTTTCGTCTACTTTGAATTTCTTTACGGCCTGCGAAATCTCTTGCCTCGTATATACGAAACCAGTTTTTCATTTCTATGCTTCTAGTGTACTATTTTAATCTCCTAGTTTTTCCTTTCACGTGAAGTCTGTTTTAATCGAGGCGTTCATTAGGAACGGCGATGATATGGCATGCGATAATGGCTCGTAGAGAAAGACAGCCATTCAAAAGAAATAGGTTTGTAAGAAATGAAAATGTACATTTTAGCTTTTTAGCTCAGGTCAGATCGCTTCTTTTAAAGGATAGCGTAAGTCCGTACGAAAAAGGAATACAGCCGTTATTTAACTTTCCTTTAATTTGGTTAGTTCTATTTCATAATTTTAATAATTGAATGTTTTGAATGTTATTTTAACAGAGGAATTATGATGAAATTATTTAGAATTATGAGAAAAATTACTTAAATCTGATTTACAAAAATTTGGAACTAAAGCCTTTATCAATAAAAAAAAAATCAAACATAAATTAAAATTGATTTTTGCTTTTTTTTTATTAGAAACGTCATTAGTTTCAACAATTTTACTACTGACAGTGACTCATACTCGCAGCAAGTATCAGAGATTAACAAGATATTTGACATTCAAAGGTCCAGCGTTTGATTGATACTGTAAATTCGCACATTCAGTCAGTGTTTAATTTCTACACGTTACACAATGTCCAATTTGTTAGGAGGCAACCTTTTAGTTTTTGTAATGGAAATTTTATTATTAAAATGAAAAATATCATGCAAAAATGTGTATGGGATGCACTTAATAATAAAAAGAAAATCCCCGATAATATCTGATGGTAGGACTTATATTCAAATATGTTATGATACAAAAAAATGGTACTTTTCCGTTAGACGGGTACCAGATAAAAACCGCCGAATTGTAGCGATAACTCATCCAAACTAACAACTTTCCAATCCTCTGTAATTCCTATAACAAACTGTTATAGAGTTGCTGTAGCAACACTATAATAAATTGTAAATTTTTAGGCTTTGCGATACATTTAAGCGTTATTTAAATGTGTAAACATTTAGGCTTGGCAATAACTGCAGCAACAGGTACCTGTCTAATGGAAGAGTACCAAAAAAAATCACAAAACCAAATTGGAAACGTTAAGAAGTTTTTTTTTTTTTTTTTTTTCCAAAATTTTCAAAAGTAACATAGAATTCTAACATGGATATGTAAAAAAAAAAAATTAGAAGGTGTGGCTTCTATTTGTCGGCCTGCATTCAATAAAAACAAAATTAGTGTATCATTTGTATGAATATCAAATAAATCATTCAAAATCGTCAGGTTTTTGTTTGATTAAAACTTATGCAATGCGTGATCATTTAGGTTAAGCTTACAATTGGTTAAAAATAATAGTCTAATAATTAATCAAACAATCCTACAAAACTGCCTTGAAAATAAACACTAAATTATTTTTTCAGTTCAATGTCTTTGGCACTTTTCATACCATTCTTTTTGTTCCCCACTTCCTCCTTTTATTAATTTCTGTAACTTCATTTTAACACAAATCCTGAATATGAGTATTGCATGTTAGTGGCGGTCCATTGCCACAGTTGCCGAATGACCGCTGAACACTTTATTCAGTTTTGAGGGCAATGACATGTATGTCATACAAAAGACTCTTCCGTCACTAGACCATGCTAACAGAGGTTTTAAGGATAATCCGACCTTCCATCTGCGCATGTTCTGCGATTAAAAACCTTGACTACTCACTATTTCGGTGAATGTCAGTCACTCGAACGGTTTCTGCATCATAAGTGTCGTTACAACCAAGTTGCTTTGTGGTGTGTTAGTGTGTTTTGGTTGTATTTTCCTAACGAAATGTTCATACATTTGCCTAGTTTTACGAATATCTATTGCATTTGTCTATCTAATATCTACAGTAATGAAATGTACAACAGGAAAGGAAATTGGGCTACTTAGAACATGTGTGACGGTGAATAGTGGCGATAAGTATCAATAACAAAGCTACTTCGCATCTTAAGAGATTAACTTAAAAAAACATGTATATAAAGTAAAAATAAGATTAAATTAATATAGAAGTCTATTATTAAAAGTATCTGCAATTAATAGTGGATTCTTATTGAGTTTGAAATAACATGTATGGCTTTTAGTACATTCCTGTAAAATTGATTTTTTTTTTTTGTATTTTGACATTAAACTTATAGATGATGTTCTTTTTTTAACACTTGTAGACGCCTTATGACCGATCACAATCCACCTTTTAAAATAAATTTTGATTTGAAAATTCCAATTAGCCAATCAAAAACGCGTTTTCACCGAAATTAAGTTGCTTGAGACTTCATTGTAGTACATAAAGTTCATAATTATAACATAAATAATCATTATAATAACAATTCAATTAAGAGGAAAGGGCTGAATGAAATGGGCCTAGTTTAAATGTCCCGTCTACTAATATTGCTTTGAGCTATGTTTATACTTGAGACGATTCATCACACACGTTTCCGCCTATGTGGATCGTATAAGAATGCATGGAAAAACATTTACAATTGAAAACGCATGGTTTTTTACCAACTCGGCGAATTAGGCACACAAGAATAAATTGAAAAACCCTATGCGTGAAAGTTTTAAGTTATTTCCTTAATTAGGGTCATCCTGTATAAAGGTGCTAAGTGTCGGTCTAGTTACAGAACAAATTTCAAGCTGCGATTCCTTGCTTAATCATACTGTTAAGGATGATTAAGTAAAGTAATCTAGACTTTACTAATTCAGAAATTTTCACTTAAGAAGATCTGAGTTTCGAAATTTCTAATTACCACGTTCATGCATGGGGGACTTCAGTTAGTTTGTTAAGTTGCACGCGTGCTCAACGCGGCGTATAATGCTCAGCATGCACGACGTAAAGTGTAGGTAACTCCATTTATTTCAATACAGTATATGAAATTACGAAATTCCGTCCAGTTTTCATTGCATGTAAAAACTACTTTAAATTAATGGCATGAAGTAAATTATTATTCGATAGGATTAGGCTTCCCTTTCTTAACCACACTATTATGAACGATGGCGTAAAGTAATCCAGACTTAACAACATTAGAAGTTTAATTTAAAAGTATCTGAATTTCAAATTTGTTAATTCCTACAATTAGGTATGGGTGGTTTTCAATTACTTTATTAAGATAAATATGTGTCCAACTTAACATATAATCTTGCGCATGCAGGGTGATGCTCCACTTCTTTCTGTTAACTATATAATTGACAAAGTCTATATTAAGACCATATCGACGATGATTCACAGAAATACAATAGGAATACAAAAAAATAAACTGGTTACCATTCATTTTTATATAGAATTTCAGTTTTCTGAGGTAGAAAGCATTGTTCTCAGATAATTAAATAATTCCTGACTAAAAAATGCGAAACACCAACGATGTTAATCGCAACTGAAGGGTTCTTCCCAATAGTGTTGACATTACACCATGACTAAATTCGCCAGCAATACTAAAATATTAATTAAAAATGTGATATTTTAATTAATATCATTGAACAGTTCACCTTTGATATAATATAGCTCCCTTCTTTAAAAAGTCCTTCTAAGTCAATATCATAAACACTGCAAAATATTTCAATTTAATAGTACTACTCCATAAAATATTAACGATGCAAGGTCGGAAATTTACATATTGTTATGAATTCTTCACAGAGGCAATGATGGCACAGTTATTATTAGATAAAAACTATTAATTATTCGTTCTTCAAAGGAGCACAAAATTTAATCGAAGAACAGTGCAATCACTATCAAGCTTTAACACAAGCTTCAATAACAACAACT
This sequence comes from Linyphia triangularis, assembly GCA_963978545.1. NCBI lineage: Eukaryota > Metazoa > Arthropoda > Arachnida > Araneae > Linyphiidae > Linyphia > Linyphia triangularis. The sequence continues at coordinate 27,398,649 of OZ021726.1, read as the reverse complement.
TCGAATGCAGCGATAATTCAGGTCAGGCACACTCAAAGCGTTCAGCTTTCATCGAGTTCCAAAGTCAAAACTGTCCGTCAATTTTAGCTGAGGTCGAATTTATACAGGCGCATGAGAACCTTCTCGAAATACCCAGCCAATTCGTCAAAAAAAAAAAAAAATCTCGAACTTTCCCGATTGTTTTAGGTGTTGCCACCTTTTTCTAACCTGTATTATCGCTGTTAATAAATAAAATAAAATAAAATAAATTACAATATAGAAGTTTAAAATAATACGTCACTATTTACAACTACTTACAGAAAATTTGTGCAACAATAAGCTAGCATATAATTTTAAACACTTCTAAGATTGTAAGTGTTTATAAGTATGCAACGCACATCCGCGAGATAAGAGATACAAGTTAAGAATGTTCAATTTACAGTTAGTGTCCACAGCGAATCACAGACTTCTGACAAGCAGTCTGTGATTCGCTGTGCCCAAGTAAGTTTGAAGTTCAATTTAATTTCAAACTAACTTAAATCGTTTTTCCAACATTAAGTGGTCTATGACTAGGCATAGTTTAGCTAAAAATTTTGAGTTACGTTACTTTTCTCGTTTACTCACCACGTTTGCAGATTTATTTTTAATTTTGTGGTATACATTGACCTAGTCCGCACAAAGCTCAAAATAACTGGATTAGAAGCCATCAAATACCACTGACCCAAGAAACTTAATAATATGATCACAAGCAGTAAAAAAAACTCATCTGTCCACCACTTGCTTCCTGTCCTAGCAGCCATCCAAGACTGTCCCAAACACCACTTTTAAAACACTCGAAAATCACAGCCTCGGTCATTTTCAACGATTCGCCATTGGTCATTCGCGACTTGCATGTCACAATTCTAAATTACTGTTTCCTGCCAAAACAAGCTGAGTTTAGTGGGTACATGCTCCACTAATTGCGCAAATTGTCCGTGAAAAAAAAAACAAAAAAAAAAAACACGCCTTTGAAGTGGTTGTGGTCGAGAACAATATTAGACAGTTTTCTGTTGCGTGACTTGAGCAGGTTTCCGGTCAGTTAACCAACGGTTTTTGGCGTCTTTATTCAGATTCTGAGTAAATTGAAGGGTTTGTTTTTTATCAACAAATGGCTTGACTGTTTACTAAATGAGAAGTTGTGTACCTATCTGCCAGTCGACGAAGCATGCTGCGAAGTTCTGCGAATTTAGTCTTCGATTGGATTTTAAATTATACACCAAGATTATTTTTCTTCGTGCAGGTAAAGTTTAAAAAAAAAAAAAAAAATTTGTTAGGTTGTTTTCCCCTTTTGACTTTGAAGAGAGAAAAATTTGTTTTGATTGAAACATCTTGTTTGGAAAACTGTTTATTTTTTTATTTGCTTGCTTCCTGTCTGGCTTGTTAGCTTGCTTTTTTTTTTTTAAACTTTTAATAAGCCATTTATATTTTCTCTATCAAACCATAAATGTTTCTAACCATTTGTTGTTGAAATGGCAAATGTCTGTTTTTGTTTGTGATGGTCACTTTTTTAGTTTCCATTTCTAAATATGAAGGGAGGTTTACTTTTGTAAAAAAAAAACATATAAAAATTTATATTATGGAAATCTGAATCGTCTAGTATTTGTAGTTTTCTGCTGGTAACGTCAAACTCAGACCTAATTCTGGTAATGTTGACCTCAGATCGGTGGATAGACAGAATCTTTGTATAAGCTTCTTTATACATTATTATAGCTCAGAACTTAAAATGTGATGACAGCAAGAAAAAACCATTACATTTTAAACATTAGTGATTATCTTAGATGATCTATAATATCCTTTAATGGTGATAACTATTTTTACTGGACCTACTTGCAAACAGACGCTATTGCCTATCAAATTACAATTATTTTGCTCACATTATCAAAACTGCCTTGTCCATTGTTTAAAAAAAATATTCACAACTCATGTGATGAAATTAATTAAAGGAAAAGAAGAATATAATAATCAAAATACCATTCAATCAAAAAATTCCATCTACATATAAAAGGCTTGTGTTCAAAATGACCAGATCCATTTTAGAAAAACTAGCAATATTTTATTACATAAAATAATTTAGAGTTCCAGAACTATATACTTTGCCATGACTATATACAATCGTAAAATTTATACTAAAATATCATCTGATATTAATCTTAAACATTAAGTGTGTTTATGGGTGTAAAATATTAATAATTTTGGCTTTTTTTTTTCTTCTTTTCTCTAGCTTGTTTTGAAAAGGCATTTACAGATCTGCCCAATTTAAAGTTGTTTATATTTCCAAGTCATCCTTGATTGTACATTCCAAACTATAGAAATATCATTTTGCATTTTTTTATGAATATGACAAATCATGCGTGAAAAGAAGACATATAAGTTGAAGGTTCCAAGGACAAGGTCACCACAGGGAATTTCGTTATTTTAACAATTGGAAATAACCTTGAACCAAGTTTAGATCATTTTACAAAATGCCGTTTTTCAAATACCTTTTTCAACTTGGAGCATTTAAACAGCGTGAACTATCTCTTGAAAGTGCCCCGTGACGATTTTTAAGATATTTAAAAAAAAAAAAAGGTAAATGAAAGTTGATAGTCAAACGCTTAATGTTCTGTACTTTTTCGATTATCAGCCCTATTATAAATATTTGACACGTTGAATTAATAGCTTACAATTTTTTGATACTAATTATTATTCAAGCACAACAAAAACAAATCACGGCAAAGCTGCTTAACGGTGACAATAGCTTATTCGTGAACTAATTTCCAATACAATTTCCAAACACCAAAAAGGTCGTGTACGATTGTTTGCTACACGAAACACTCGGTGTGTGAGCAGAGAAGAGATAGTTCGTACCAGTACCTTCAGATATTAAAAAAAAATGAAGAGAAAAGACTAAATGAGGTATAGAATAAAGACAATAACATTGTGAATGCTCAAAAGGTTTAAAAAAAAAAAGAAAGAAAACTAAATATAATGGAGAAAATAAGAATTTTGATAAAGGGAAAATTTAGAAAAAACAATCGCGTCTCTTAAAAAATTATTACCTAATCTTTTGGGAAGGAAAACACTAGCAAAGTTTTACCACACTTGTTAGGAATCCGATTAAATTGTCTGAAAACAAAGCAGGAAATCAATTATATCTACCCAAATACCAACTCTCAAATTCCAGAGAACACTTGCCGACCAAACGGTATAGTGGTTAGCGTGCTGGCTTCTAGACCGCGAGGTTGCGGGTTCGAGTCCCGTATTAGGCATGGGTGTTTGTAAATGTATGTTGGTTTGTTAAATGACGAAATGTTTCGGCGCATTATAGCCCTTGTGTTGCTGACGGCGCCAGATAATCTGAATACAACCAACCAGAGAGCACTTTGTCATATACGCAGATATCACTACTTGATGATGTATGTATTAAAGTAGCACAAACACATCTTATACGCTGACCGCACCCCTTTAACAAATCATCGATCAGGATTTGTGCTTGAGAAGAATGGAAACTAAATATAAACTAATATACCAATCCTATAATTTCGTATCATTGGTAGACATTAAAATTCTCCAAGTTCTACTACTATTTTCCCAGTAGCATTTTCAGCAAAAATATTACTTCAAAACTCGTAACACTTTGTACCGTATCTAAAAACAAAAATATGAGCTTATTAACAAAATCAGAAGCGATAATAAAAAAGATTTTTCGCTGAAAGCATAACAAAATGTGTGATTTTTCCCTCGCTAATTCATTTATGACACCTGTTGACCAAGACACAAAGACCAAGACAGTATTTTTCCTGTAGCACTTCCAGCAAAAATATTACTTCAAAACTCGTAACACTTTGTACCGTATCTAAAAACAATAATATAAACTTATTAACGAAATCTGAAGCGATAATAAAAGGAAGATTTTTCACTGAAAGCATAACAAAATTTGTGATTTTTTCCCCCGCTAATTCACTTATGACACCTGTTGACCAAGACACAAAGACGTGTCACTATTTAGGTTATATTTAGAATAAAAAATTTAATTACTATTAAAGTGGTTTTTAAAATGGAATCCAGTTTTTTACTAGATAAAAATTTTATATTTTGATGGAATATTTTCAAAATGGTTTTAGAAATTATTTTTTAAGTCTATTGAATGGTTAAAAACTAAAGATTAATAATGGCTGATCGCGTAACAGTATTAATTGATGTAACTAGAGTTGATGAATGGGGTTTAATTTCGAAAAATATGGACTCACTACACAAATGAAAAAGAGGGGAGAAGAAGTGGGGGGGGGGAGGAGAGAGGGGAAAAAAAGATAAAAGTTCTTCTAATTAAAAAAGTTCAAATCATTTTCCAAGCGCTAGGGAAATTTCTTAAGAATTCTATTCTTCAAAAGAAAAAAAAAAGAAAAAAAAAGGGGGGAGCTGGTGATCTAATCGACTGGTAACGCGTAAATCCGGCTTTAGTATATGTTTCATCTGTCAAAAATATTGAATAAGTCGAATGACTAAATCTGCTTTAAAATGAAACCAATTATCTTTCAGAAGAGGAAGCTTCCCAACTACCTACCAAAAAATTGGCATAGCTTTAGTTGTACTAGATATACTAGCAACTTTTTTTGTACTTAAAAAAGAATTCAGGAATTTATACTAAGACCATCCATAAAAAAATATAAGAGAAACAAGAGAATTTGTTCTTTGTGGTCGCAAATGGCATAATATCTGAAGTTTTGCTCTGTTAAAAAGGATAATTTGGCATGAACTCGTTTACAACTTCTACTGCTTTAAAAGTAATGAGCAAACAATTACTTTTACCGAAAACTAAGTTCAAGAACACAACAAATCAGAAGTTTGAAAAGAGGGGGAAAAAAAAATTCTGTTGCTTCGCGTGAGAAACCGATTATGTAAGTAACGACTGCTTACAAAATGAACTCACAAAATTACCTAAACTATTTGTTCTAAAGCTAAGAACATCCGTGTATGTGTTGACTAGAAGAATAAATAAGAGTTTAGTCAACGGACAAATAATAAAAAAGAGGCAGAATATATTATCGTTTGGCACTTTGCCCAGTCACTAATGTTCCATGATCATAGACGACCTTGCAAACCTGAAGTCCATTTTTTACCTGTAGAAGGCGACCAGAGAGGAAAAGTGGTTCGCTTAAAAAACACAAAAAAAGAACAGGTATTAGAACGAAAAAATGAATAATCCAAGGTCGGGCGCAGTGTCTCAACTAATCCAAAATACGCCCATGCATTGTAACCTCTTATGAAAACAGAATTCTTCTCTGTTCTTTTTGATGGTTGTATTCTTTCATGCGGTCGCATGATTGCCTTATTAGTTCAGAGAGCATCAAATGTATATCGTAATTGTTTTGTTTCTCGATGACGATAACGTTTAGATTTATCTGCCATTGATATACATTTTTCAGGCCATTAAGAAAGCTGCTGGTTTCTCCATTCATTGGGTTTCCATAAGTGCAGAAAAAATCTGTAACTGTTTCATTTCACCAATGTTCATTAAAGATTGGTTTCTATTTTTTGTTTTGATTTTGTATTATTATTTTTTTATTATTATTACATTTGGTCATGGAAGATATCGTGATGTCATTATTATCAATTTAGAGAACATGGCCCAATAAAAATTGTATCCCTACATATTTTACAGGGTAACAAACAAAAGCCATATACAATTTAAAATCAACTTATAACTCAAAATTTAACACCAAAAAAAAATGTAAAATAAACAAATTTTAAATAATTTGAGTATGCTGAAAACATAAAAAAAAATAACATATTTGCACCTCTTGTATGTAATATTAAAAGGATCATTTTATAATTTATTAGTTAATTTCAGGTGCAAAATTGACTGAATGAGTAAAAAATAGTTACTATTTTTTTTTTTTTCATACATACTTGAATATAATTTTTTATATATGTTTTTATGGTTTATACTATATTATATATAATGGACGCACCTGTTTAGTCTTGTGATTGACCACTCGCTTACTTGTCGTCCATTCTTCTGCAAATATCAAACAAATATATTAATATTCAAAATTAGAAAAGAAATTTTCAATTGAATTCTAAATATTTTATTCAATGACATAAAAATAAATATAAAAAAAGTCAGGACAATATGTTCAGGTTTAATGATAGTATTATAAAAAAAAAAAAAAAAATCAGGGAAAAGTTTCAGGTTATTGCTGTATTGAACTGCGACAATTTAAAAGCATAACCACAGACACTGTAATTGAAAATTATTATGAAAATTTTTAATGTTTATTTCTTTAAAATGTCAACTAGGAAGCTTACTTAGCCCAGCGTAAGGGTAGAAGATGGTAAATCGTCACACTAAACTTTTGATAAGACAATAATTTTACAACCAAATACAAAGTGATACAACATTTTGTTAACCTATATACTTGACAAGTATATTTATTTTTTCAATTAAGTTCCGCGAAAGAGTTAATTTGTTTTTTTATTTCAACATCTTGTAGAACAATTTTGCATTTTCTGTAACATTAGTTTTTCAACTCAGTACGATTTAGCAATATACTTTTAAATGCATTTACAATTAATGCATTTACAATTAATGCATTTACAATTAATTACTTTAAATGCACTTACATTTCAAATCAAAATAACACATTGCAATAATATTAAAATGTTCATTTAAGTTTTATGTTATCAGCTATATAATATATTATTGCAAGTGTTTTCTTCACATAAAATATTATCTTTCATATGATGCTAAAACTTAAATTACATTATTTACTAGAATAAAAATAAGGAAAAACACTTTAGCACTTCTATTAAACATTGCCTAAACAGTTGAAAATCTTTAAATGACTGTTTGAAATTTTCTTTTAAATTAAATAATTTCTTGTTAGCAGGAAGTATTACAAAACTTCTTAAATTATAAATGTTCAGATTCTTTCAATTTTGCCGAACTGAATTAAACTTATTTAGCTTGCTTCTACGATTTATTCACATTTTTTAAATAATGTCAAAATTCTGTTTGCAAGAAATCGAAAAGAGATTCAAGAACATTCGCATCTAAATATGAAAAACTTATGCGCTTTCTGTGAAAATTCCATTGTTATTCGATTTCTTCAAATATATTACTTTTTTTTTTCATGTTAAAATATGTGTTGTCGGAAATTTAATTAAGATAACTTACCATGCTTCTTAGTAAACACTACATCGGGATCCTGTAAATAAAAAAATATAACAATTTCAAATAAGGAAATCAAAAGTTTTCCATTCATTAAATATTACAAAATAAAGTATATTTTAAATATACCTTACTTAAAAAAAAAAAAAAAAAAAAAAAAAAATCATAGTATGCTTGTGTTTGTGTGTTTTCTATGATCAAAACATGTTTAGAGGTAAATTTAATATTCACATGCTGTGTGAAATTATGTGTGATGTCTTCCAGCCATGTAATTTCATAGAGTTCAATAATATTCAACCTTAAAACTACACCTCAGACTAAATTCGCAAATATTCAAAGAATTAAACAGTTGGTTTCAATGATATTTGACAAAGTCCTATTTACAGTGGTAGAGTTGCCATTTTTTTTAAAGTTAAAGATAATAATTTTTCATGTGTAAAGTAATTTTTATTTTACCTGAAATGTTATTATTTAATTCATAATTAATTGGGTGGTTTTTTAATAGTAAACATAAGGTACACCCTCTAATGGAACTAAGCATAATAATATTGGTGGTGGAACTCGGCCGCTTTCCTAGATCTTTAATGATTTCACTTATATACATATGAATTATTTAATGAATTACTTACATAACAGATAATTGTGTAAAACTGAATTCGATATAAAAATACGCTAAAAAAAGTATTTTTCTCAAAAATCAGACAAACGCCGCTTATCTGTGGTCCACTAAGATTAATTGGATGCATAAATACTTTCCAATTAGTCGTACTATTGTACGACGTTTATTATTTAAATTCCTTTGACACAAAGCAATATTTTTGACGAAATAGTTTAGTAGTTTGTAAAGACACTTTTAATTTAAACTACTTTAACCCATTTCTTAAGTAACTCTGAAATATATATAATTAAAAGAAGAAAAAATGCATATGAACGCTCAAACATTTCATAACTTTAAGCAATAATAAACAGATAAAAAAGAGGAACTTGTTTGGTCGTTTCTAATGTTCAGGCATTTCTGGTTAGTCATTGTATAGAATACACTCTAATATAAAAACACAATTAGTTTTTCTTTATATATCATTGCTTTTAAAATGCTATGATAATGACTGTGAAAGTAGAATTTTTATAGGATGAAATGCTTGAAATTAAGATGGGAAAATCGCGTGCAATATTATTTTTTTTTTAATTTACAAATTTAAATTACGTGAGAGTAAGAAATACAGGCAAAATTTAATATTTAGAAAAACGTCTTATTCTATTAACAAATTTTAATTAAATATTGTAATCTTTACTTCTTACTAACAGAATTTTTAAAGAATTATGGAAACTAAACGTGATTTAATTATTTCCATTTGTGCCAAGTATACTTACGTGAAGCATAATTATTTACGAAATGAATGTTTTTCTTATAATTGAATGTACTTTGATAAAAGTAGTGTTTAATGGTCAGATTAAAATATAAATATCTTGTAAATATTAAATATTCAGAGAAAAATAGTGTATTTAAAATGTTTAAAAATTATTGAGCATAAAATTGCCTGCTTGAATATATTGTTAGATGTCCCGAATTTATTGAAACATAAAAACTTACGCTATGTAATACACAATTTCTTGAATTATAGGCTTAATATACATTTGAGGAATTGTGAATTTATTGTTTTAAATACCATTAGCTTAAACCCGCATTTTAAAAATTTGTTGGCACAAAAAATGCTTTCTGAACATACAGGAAAAATCTTTGATTTAGATTTATAGTTACCTTGACAGTTTGAAAAGTGGTATAGCATTCCCTTTTTGTTAACTGGCAAAAAGTTCCTTGGATTAATTGTTAGAGAAAGAAAAGAAGAAAAAAAAAAAAAAAAAAGAAGAAGAAAAAGAAGAAAAAAAAAAGAATTGGAAAAAAAGAAGAAGAAATGCTCAATTCGCGAAGGAACCAATGATCAATGTAAGATTCCAATGTCCACGAAGATGGACAAAATTTACCAATTTCCATTTTTAAGATAATATTTTCAACAATTGATATAATTTTTTACTACTTGTTTATTTATGTAGAGAGAAATTCTAAAAAATTTTTACTTAAGATCAGGTTTTGACAGATTGAAGGATACCCTTTCTTATATAATAATATAACCTAAAAATAAAAAGTTAAAAAACGAATGCCTTCATCTCTATCAGCAAACTACGTTTCAAAATATATTTATTAAAAATGAATGTGAATTTATGTATTCATACACGTCCAAATATCTTTTATTTATTCTGGTTAAAATAATTTTGGCAACAGGAAAGAGTTTCAATAAAATTTAAGTTAATAAAGGTTAAAATTCATTCACGCAACCTTAAATTAACTGGACGATACTCCATAATAAAATTTATGCATTAACTTCCAATCATTACTTTCATTTCTTCATATATATACATAGGGTAATGAAAGTATAGGATTCGGTAAAAAAAAAATATGATAAAAAAATTTTAAATTTTTTTTTTTATCAAAATCGCTATAGTAATGCCTCGTAAGATGTTCTAAACATCTCCACCTCCGAAATTTCCGTAAAAATGCTGTAACGGCGTAAAAATTTAAAAAACGAATGCCTTCAACACAAATGCTTGAATATAGCTCATAAACGATCTTTTTCTCTCCTCTCCTCAGTTTCACTTATAAGAAAGGATGATATAAGAATTATCGAAAAGTATATCGCTAAAAACACCATTTTGGCAAAGGCTTTTTAAAAAAAAAAAAAAAAAAAAAAAAAAAAAAAAAAAAAATTCATATAAGAATCATTTCAAAAAATATCGCCAAACTGGCCATTTTTTCTAAGCGAATGATGGAAATATAAAAACGTTTAATGATACAAATCCACATTAGTAATATAGTGTAATTGAAAGTTGTGTGATTTTCAAACACCCCTAGTGTTTTATTCTGCTTACAATAGTTTTGTCAGCAGGAAAAAGTTTCAACTATCGGTTAATCGGTTAAATGGGATTTATTAGTATTCCAAAATGAATATAAAAACATGTGTAAATGCGACCTTTTAGTGACAGTGACAGCTCCCAAAACATGATAGATTCGATGTCAATAACAATGTATTCTACCTGCCAAGTTTGAAACCGATCAGATGACGAAAAGTGGGTTAATTAGGCTTCTGCAGATTTGCCCGACATCCACACACAGACACAAACAAACAAAATCGAAATTAATACAAAGGATTTTTAAAAAAAGAAGAAGAAAAGCCACGTGAACATAATGTTTCTCAAAAAAAGGAATGCCCATTTCGATCAGAAACACATTCCCAACACTATACTGCAACGTTAGTCCTTTAGTGCCCACGATGAATCGTGGTTTGGGTAAAGCCACCTTTAAGTAAATGGCTAGGCGTGGCACAGTGCTGCCTAGTGCTTGGGAACCGTTTCCATCCGCCTTTTTATGCAAAGATGAAAACAATAAAGAATCACAGTAGAACCTCCACAAACAGTTAATGGGAAGAATGTGTGCATACGAAGCCATTCAGTGATTCAATCCCGCACTATTTCATAACCTGTTGTTTCGGGAAACGCTGGAAAACGGCCAAAAAGATCGTGATTTCTGGCCATGAATGGAGGCGAGATGTTTGGGGAAGTCGGTGGATTTTCATCATTGGAAATTTGATTGAGGTGGAGATGCGAAAAAGGTGTCGTGCGTGAATTCCTCTGTGCAATATTACTTGCTCATTTTGAATTCAGAATAATTGAGGTGATCCCAAGGGAAGCGATTGGGATCTATTAAAAAGCACTAAAAGAGAAGTAGAGAGGAATTATAAAGATAAAACGATATATTGCCGCTGTATCTTACTAAGAATTAAATAAGAGGATAAAGAATGCATTCTCTACTTTAAAATTAGTATGGTCAAAAAGAAATTTTTACTGACGACATCACGGTCAATTCCTTGGGCATAAATGGAACACGTATTATGATTGGCTAATGGAATGTGAAAAATCGAATTTGTTGTTAAACGTGTATTGTGATTAGTCACAAGCAAGTCAAATGTGTTGCTAACAGATGCTACCTCACTCCTAATTAAGTCTCATAACTAAGCTAATTAAGTTTTAAGGAAAAATATTTTTACTATATTAAAACTTTTAAATATGTTTAAAATAAATTCGCATGCAAAGAAGTATATAGAAGAGAATAGAAATTCCACATAAGAAAGCATCTGGTTGCAACTTAACACGTCTTGAATGTATATAAACATCATATATGAATGCATACACTATATAAATTTCGTTTGAAAAAAAGCATTCAAATGAATCACACAAGAAAAAATTTTACCACAATACCGTGATGCATTACTTCATATATTCATTTATTTCACTGTGCTGTTCCCAATTCAAAGCTGATAAAAGAAAATTAAATAGTTTGCTTTCATTTACATCTCCATCAATTCAATGCCGGAAGACTGAAGAAATGAATATGTATGAACCTTTAAAGGGTAGAAAATCACAGCAATTTAATTTCAGCGCGTAGGAGTCGATGATAGGAAGCAATGACTCATCTGAAATGTGGGTCATTTTTCCAGAAGATTGTCATCTATTCTCAACAGAGAAATCATCAAATAGAAAGGTAAATCATTTTCTTTTCGTTTGAAGGTTACAGTAGCCGCATACTTAAGGAATGAAGATAAAAATCCAAAATCCAAATCAGAACTGAACAGTTTAAGAAACACAATTTTCAACGTCAATTGTTTCCTATAGAAATTTTGAAAATGAGAATCCAAACCAAAAAGGATAATTCATACCTTTGATGAATGAAAATTAATTACAAATTCTTTACCGAGTTCAACTATAGTGAGTATGAAACTAGACCGATTGTGATAGTCAGTGTCACAAAAAATCAATTTTTACTCAATTTTGTTGTATCAGATTCAAATACCAAGTGATTCATTGTACACTTTTCACACAATTTAGTGACTGAAATCGTGTTCTGTTAAAGATGACAACATCTGGTAACAAAAACCTTTACAATTTATGGATTATTTTTTAAGGTGAAAAAAAAATCATCAGAGTAAAAATTAGGTGCCAAACTTGGCGAGAAAAATCTTCACCAAATATGATGAGCTCAAATCTAATGTTGTCAAACCCCGTTAATCTCGAAATAGATGGGGCCGCTGAAATTATTCACGTTAACCGAATTTCTTGTTAAACGAATAAATTAACGTTAAGTTTTGAGTATGAGGAACTGCTTTTACTTCGCGTTAAATGGTTTTTCATGTTAAGCGATTTCGCGTTAACGTGAGGGTTGACAATACCTCTATTTGAAGCTAAGATATAAATTTCCATACTATTATTATAGAAGCAACTTTCTGGTCAAATTTGAAAATATATCAGGTAGAAACTTCCAGTTGAATTTTATGTAATCTTACTAAACTTATGGTTACCTTCAGAATAATATATGGTACATGTTTACAGCAATTAAAGTTTGAGAAAAGGAATTGCAAATTGACTGTCATTCGTCTTTTCTATCACTTCTGGTCGTAAATTTCGTTTGGATTTTGGAATAGGAATTGATCTTGATGAGACCTTCGATGGGTTATATCTAAATTGTCTGTAGCATTTGCAGTTTTGTCTGGAAATGTTGACTTCAGACAGACATACAGAGAGACGGACCTAACAGAGCCTTTGAATAAGCTTAACTATATTAATGCAGTGTAGGAAACAAAACTGAAATATAATTTTGCTTTTTGCATACATTTGTAACTAGTGCATGGGCGAATTTAAACTAACAACAATACACGTCCCATTAGTGTAAACAGCTTTAACCTAAGACTTTTAGAAGCGAAAAATATAGTGAAAGTTCCGATTTTTTTCTTGCCTATCGCAAATTGGAATGATTTATTTATCAATTTAACGTTTTTCAGATTCGTTAAAGAGATTATTTCATTTGACGTTTAAAAAATTCAACTTAAAAATTAAAAAAAAAAAAGGTTGAAGGAGCATTAATGAATTCTTGTTTATAATGAATTTGCATTTAAAAATTTTAATGCATTTTTGTAAATTTTTGTACTAAAATGAAATATAACTAGGGGCGTGGAACAACTTAATCTCTAATTTCCAAGTAAAAATATTAAGTGCAGTTATAAAACAACATTATGAACATAACTGTTTATCTAGATTTAAATAGTACTTCTAAATGTGGATACTTGCATGAAATTAAATTAATAGAGAACTCTAAAATGTTTCTTTTTAAATAGCTTTTCTTTACACGAAACAAGAATAGAAATTTAACTTGAAAGGAATTTCCTCCAAAGTTAAAAGTTGACCAAGTGTAACAACATTTGTTAATAAATAAAAATACTTATATCTTTATACAAAATAGCACAATACATTTTTATAATAGTATGATATGTATTTATATACACCATAATTTTTTTTTTTTTTTTTTTTTTTTTTTTTACATTTGAAAACTTTAAATCACTTTTTCTCAATGTCACAACATTTAAAGTCTGTTGTTATTTTTCTTTAGTAATTTTTAGACAGATTGAGTGTTTTTAAAAGTAGAGGGAGATGGATTTCAATGATTTTTGAAGTGGGGGACGCATGGGTGGTTTCATGAAAAGGGGGGAGGGGATGTATGACTCCGAGTCTACCCACACTTCTAGCACTGGTTATAATATTGGCCATTGCATTAATTGGAGTTATTTACCGTTTTCATATTTTGTCTCCTTTTAAAAAAATGGGCAGTTTGGTGTTGTTTTTGCAAATAATTTTACATGGGGGGGGGGGGGGAATTGATAGACATTACATTATCTTTTCTTGTTTTGTGAAACAGAAAAATCAATCGTTGATGGGCGATGCTCAAGGTCAGAGAGCTCTGTGTTAAAGGCACTCATTTTTCTAATTTTTCGCTTTCATCGTATTTCTACGTGAATATCGGCGGTGAGGACGATTAGAACACCTTAAGAGGTATAAACACAGAGATTTTAATCAAAATCGTTGTAGCCGTTTTTTTAGCAATTGCTGAAAAAAAAGGATTTTTCATGATTTCAACCTTAAACGCATGCGCGATTTTGACGGGAACCTTAATGGTAGGTCCCATGCCCACCACTCACCTGACACCAAATTTGAACATCGTAGATTAATTTTTTGGGGAGTTATGCTGACCACGTACATACAGACAGGTATTTTTTCTTGACCACTTTTTTAAAATCAGGATGTTCAAAAACGTGGAGAAATGCAAAAAAAAATTTTTTTTTTATTGAATGCTATATTTTCATTACCCTATGCTAACATATAAGTAATTCTAAGTGAAAAGCGAAGTAGGTGGTTCATTCTTATATGATTTATATTCACCAAGTGGTCCCTGGCGAAGAAAAGTTTAAGAACAACATTGCTCTAGAGAAATGCAATGGGAGTGTTGTGTGACTCACCACAAGATCTTTGGGTCCCACTGGCACGACGCTTTTCGTCACAGTTCTTGTGATTGTGGGTTGCGTGCCATTGGAGGCACTGCTGTACCGGTCGTTCGAGGGCATAGTTAGAATTTAGTAGCTTTCATCTGAAGATAAAGAAAACTTCTCCCGTTCTTCTTATTTTTAAGTCACTCACCACCTGTAATAAACAATATTCATTTAAAAAATAGTTAAAATATTTAATCAAATGTGAACAATCAATTGTTAAGGTTTGATTTTATTTCAATCAAACATCATAAAAATTCGTACATTGCTGATATTGAATTTTATAAATCAGTTAATAGTTATCATGGAAGAATGAGTCCTCAATTAAGCAACACAACAAGCTATTCTATGTATGCCTATAAAATTAAAAGTATAGAACATTGCATCACTGCATTTAAATTTTTTATTGAATAGTGTAATTTACCATTTTTCGTTTATATATTTTAATTATTTTTCAAAAATGGACAATTTTGCGATACTTATTACATTATCAAAAAAATACCGTCAAGATAGCGAAATTGGTGATATGCTTTTTGATAATTCTTACATTATCCTTTTTGTAAATGAAAGAGAGAAGAAACAGCCGTTGATAGGCAATGCTCAAGGGAAGAGAACTCTGCGTTTTTCAACTTTTTAAGCTTTATCAATTTCTACGAGAAATTTCAGAGGTGCCGACCAATAGAGCACCTTAAAAGTCATCACCACAACGATTTTGATTAAAATCGTTTGAGCCATTTTTTGGTAATTGCTGAAAAACATAAATTTTTCAAGTGCCTTACCTTACTTTCATGCGAATTTTGACGGAAACCTTGATGGCAGGTTACATGAGTTCCACTAATTGGTATACAAAAGTTGAACTTCTCCCTAAGTCAATTTATTTGAGAGTTATGCTAACCACAGAAAGAGACACAGATACAAATATGCCTTTTTTTCTATACCCTTTTTTGAACTCAGCACGTTCAAAAACGCATAAAAAAAAAGAAAGGAAAAAAAAAAAAAAAATGAAGAAAAAAAAGAGAGAAAAAAAAAAGAAGAAAAAATATATATAAACTTTTTTTTTTTTACCTAATGCAATACTTTCATTATCTTTAATTTTTTCACCCCTTCAGTTTTTGATTTCATCGTTAAAATTAAAACTAAACTATGCATCAGAAAGCTTAAAAAAAAACTATTATATTGTTGCGTGTGTGGGTTCGAAAGATTTGAAGCCAAAGCAGATCAAATCTTGCAGAAATTTATTCCAATATAATACTTCACAGTTCTCTTACAACTCCAGAACTTCTCGTTCTAGTAGACACAATACAGCTCTTTTTACAACAATAGAGCGCAAAACAACAGTTAAAAACTTGACAACACAACTGCTCAAATCGCTGCAAAAGACAATGCAATACAGTTTGCTTTTGAACTACTTTGAATGCTCACTGAGACTCAGTATCTCAACTCAGTAATTCCAGTCAACTTTCCAGTCAACTATTTCAGTGACTCAAAATCACGGACTCAACTCACGGCCGTCCTTATATAGGAGTCAAACCTTCTTGAAATTTCTAGAGGTAGATATTTGGAGAACTTTCCACATCGTAGTCAAAAAGACATGGGGACCGAAAATGTCACCAAATGGTCGCCAAGTTTGGCGACATTTGGCGATTTCTCATCAAATTTGGCGACAAAAATTAGTCGCCAAAACCGTCGCCAACTTGGTTCTATCTCGCCAATATGGCGAGATTGCCATTACCATAATGTTAAATGCCCTGCTCCTTGTAAAACTCGCTTCCCAGCGTTACCTCTGTAAAACTCGTTATCAAGCATTGAGACACACATTGCGGAGAAGCAAACTAAAGAAGAACTATTGCACTACCTTATGCAAAATGTACATAAATTTTTCTATTTTCAAAATTAACACTACGAAATATTTACAAATATACAAAAATTCGTAACAATATTTTTGTAATCTTGAAGTGTAATTTATTTAGCATTTGAAAAGTTAAAATATTTAAATAACCTTTGCAATTAATGTTAATAGATAAATAAGATTATATTGACAATTTTTTTTTCTATTTTTGATTAAAAGTAAATTAAAACATAAACCAAACATAAATTAACTTACATTGTAAATAGAAAGGAGATGTAGGCGAGATAACGACTAATTTATAAACATCAATATAAGCTATTATTTTATTCCAATTAAAAGTCTAATTTTACCATATAAATCTCGGTTTATATAGAGAATAGGACACTCTACATTGAAGTGCATTTTTTTAAAAATAAATATTAAGATATTATATACACAAAACTTTACTACCGAACCGGTACACATAATTATAAAAGTCCTACTTAACATCAATCCATTGTATTTCTTCAAACAGTGCATTAGCAGTCATCAGAGCTCGAATGACTCAACTATAATTTTAAAATTCGAACATAATTAATTGGAATGTACTTTGTCACACCCGATAATAACCACTACAATCGCTCGTCCCAAATAAAAAAATAATAAGAAAGTGTTTGCAGCAAATATCAGAATGTAATGCTGCAGCAACTAAAACTTCATGAACGTGAAATGCTTTGTAATGAGCCACCTCAATGACTAAGGATTTACAATAACTGTACATGTAATATTTTTTATTAAAATGTGGATTTTGGTTTGTGTACAAACTTAATTCAGTGTAAAGAATTTTTTTGACACAAATTCGAAGATAGGAAAACCAGAGTTGAGAGAAATGGCGAATTTTGGAGGATACGTCAGATATGTACAGACTTCAACATATGCTCTTTCTATTAAACGGTAGATAACTATATTTACAAACTTAATTTGTATTCAATAAGTGTACTACGAACAATAGAAAGTAATCTTCAAGTGAAAACCAAACACCAATACCATCAAAACCATCACGAATTGAAAAAAGAATCTTCGAGCGTGAGGTGTGGCCTGTTGTCTCAGATCATCCAGGCAATAACCTCCACAATGCCAAACCGGCCTGACATAAGCTTTATTATCGGCTCTGACACAATGGGCTGGGGTGGCTACTCCTTCGAAAAAGTAAGAGTAAATATATTTTTAGATCATTGTTTTTATTAGGAGAAGGGGGAAGAGATGGATAACTTACTTTCTTTTGGGTTTCAATGATCATAGAAACAATCTCCTTAAGTAGATTTTCTTAGGGTAAGAAAATAATCTATATTTATCGGTGACGTGTAATGTTTTTAAAGGTTTATTTCTTTTCACTTTAGAGCGAATGGAACATCAGTTAAAAGTTGAATATGAGAGGTGAAATTGCAATGAAAAAAAAAACTTTAGCTTGACTAATATAAAGTCGCTTTTATAACTTCAAGAAAGTGTGCCCTATGCTGAAATTATTGTTTAAAATGAGCAGGGTGACCATAATTTAACTTTACATGTTTATGAGTCGTCTAGAGTCTATTCTAAAGTACATATCTTCTTGAAATGTTTATACAAACTAGATTATAGGACATTTTTGACTATGGGGAAATGATATCTGAAGAAAATATAAACATCAGTTTTAAATTTCATCTACAGATGGAAAACTGGTATTATCGAGTGAGTTGTGAAAAAACTTTTACTCAAAAAGAAAACAATTGAAGTTTTTGGTATCTGTCAACAATTGTTGTTCATTAGCCTTTTTGAAAATTTTGAGTACTTTTTGAATTTCTTTCAATCAAAAAAATTTTAGAGATTATTTTTTCTTGGTTTTAGAAGCCACGTATATGAAGTTTTTTTTATCTTTTAATTTTTATAGGTTCCAGAAAAAGACGACAGTTTAATTGTATCACCTCTTATTGTAAATCATGTAAGAAAGCTTAAGAATGAGTATAAGAATGTTAAGAATTGAAACAAGCAGATTTTTAAGCTGTCCTACAAGCAATCAAGTAGTTTTAAACTGTATATTTTACTAACAAATTTAATTTTTCTAAAATAATTATTCTTCAATTAAATTTCATACAATAAGAATTTAAAGTGGCAACGAAATTTTTTAATGTCACATACAATCGCTATTATACAAGATTATATTTATATATGTTTTCAATTACCCCTTTTTTACGTTTAAAGAATAAATTTTCAAAGTCAGCTATTAGAATAGAAATGTTTAAAATCTTTTTAAATGTTAGAAAAACCTCTTTAAATAAGCAGTAATTTTTTTCGAAAGAACATAATTTCTCGGATTTAAAATTCACAAAAATATAAATATTTTAATTATGTTTTTCCACTAAACAACAATGTGAAATTTTATTACTTAGTTTTTCAACAAAAAAAAAAAAAAAAAAAAAAAAAAATGTCGGAACAACTGAATGCCAAAACTTTTAAAACTATTTCTCATAGAATAAATAATGTGTTACACATTTTTGTGGTACATTTCTATACAGGTTCAGCAATATAAAAAATTTACTGCACCTTTGTTTAAAAAAAAGAAGAAAAAAAACATGTTTTACTGCATGGTAATAGTATTCCACAACTATGCGGAGTATTTTACAATTATCTCTTCAAGTAGATTTTACCTGCGCAGTTTCATTTATTTTGTCCAACGATGTTTAATGAAACATTAATACAAACTTTTCTATTAAGTTCGATTAAATTTGTTGCAAAATAAAATTTAAAACATTTCATATCATTGAGCACTTATGTAAACATTTTAGATTTTGTTTTATAATAGAGAAGTAGAGACTTTTTAAAATTAGATTTACCATTTAACTTTTTTTTTTGTGGCTTTAAAATTAATATTTTATTAAATAACCTTATGTGAAAATAATGGATTTAAAAAATTCCAAAATTGATTTTTAAGTCTTTGCTACTGAATTTCTAGTCAATAAACTATTCTACATATTACAGTTATGTATTGAGATTTCTATTAGAAAATATATTTACTTCAAATAATTAAAATTTCAGCTAAATATCAGCAGTTTATTTTCTTAACACCAGGCATTAAGGACGTTAAGAAAAAACCGCTAATTATTTAATAAAAAAAGAATTAAATTGTGATTTAGACATAATAAGCATTTTCAAATATTAAGTTTTTATTTTTATCGATAAAATAACTTGCAAAAAAATTGTTAGTTATAACTAGTAACGATGTATACCAATGAATATCTGTTCATTATACCTGAATTACGCATCGCAAACTCTTTATAATATATACTTTTCTCAGAAATGGTTGACACTATTGTTATTAAAAACAAATTTTCAATCACTTTTCAAGTTTTTTTTCCATTCAGGGTTAAATGCTGATCATCTTCCTTAAAATTGACATCGCCAGTGCAAATTTAATTTTCGGACTTAACTTTAGACCAGTTCTTTTGCATTTCAACTTGGGTGGAATAAAAACAATATATGATACCGTAAGTTTGATTAATATATTAATCGAAAATGCATCGATAGTAATCATTAACAAAAATATTAATTCTTAAATTACCTCCGCCGACCAAACGGTATAGTGGTTAGCGTGCTGGCTTCTAGACCGCGAGGTTGCGGGTTCGAGTCCCGTGTTTGGCATGGGTGTTTGTAAATGTATGTTGGTTTGTTAAATGACGAAATGTTTCGGCGCATTATAGCCCTCGTGTTGCTGACGGCGCCAGATAATCTGAATACAACCAACCAACTTAAATTACCTCCTTAAAGTCAACAAATAGACATACTCCGAACATTTCAGATAAACACTTTTTTTTTTTTTAATGAAAAAAGATTTTTGAAATATTCACAGTATACCAAGGCTAGAAGTATTTTGTATACAAAGTAAACAACATTCAAAGGCTAGTAATTAGTAGATTGAAATCTCAATTTAGTACGGCAATTTACAAAACGACAGTTGCCACATTGGAGAGACATTCTAAAAGTAAAAACGCCCCCTACCGGCATATGACACATCCTGTCCATTGTGCAGCGGCATTTGCAACGCAAGGTCGATCCTGTCAAAAGAAATAAAAACGGACACGCAATTTCAATATGAGATTCTTTAAAAGGTGGTCAAGCGTATTTTCGTGTACGGCATGTAGACTAAATGATGGCTGCCCACTGCTATGAAGGTCAAGCTTCACAATAGGACTGCTACTTATTATTGAACTTGTATACAAATTTGTCGAGTCTTTGAATTTTAATGTTTATTTAATTTTGCCGCTGTTGATATAAAACTTCTTTTATATGGAGATGAATGAAAAATATTTTTGAAATGCAAAACAATAATCGTATTTTAAAAAAAAAAATATGAGTCAACTATTTGTTTCCATGTATAGTACTAAATTATTTTTAAGAATATCCTTTTTTTATGCTGAAATACTTCATTATCAGAAGTAAAAACAGTTAGTAGTAGTACAATTAAGTTAAGTAAAATTACGTTGAAATTTTGATTTTTTTTTTTTTTTTTTTTTTTGCGTTATACGTTTAAAACCCGATGTACATGAAATCATTTGAATACTCAATAAGAGACGATGGCAGAAGATATTTTAAAAATTCACTTTTTTAAATAAAATACGAATTGAATATTCAATAAGAGACAACAGCAGAAAATATTTTAAAAATTTACTTTTTTAAATAAAATACGTTAAAACTAGTTCATAAAAATACAAATTGTATTTTTAATCAAGTAAAAGACAGTGAGAAAATTAAAATTGTGTACAATAAATACCCAATTAACGAATTCAACAAAAAGTGTTTTTTTTTTTCTTTTTTTTTTTTTTCAAAGAAATGTTTCAAGTGTTAAGTGTCCTGAAAAATCAAAGACATATTTAAGCTAATTTACAAAATATTCATTCCTCAATGAAAATAAATAATGAACTCAAAATAATTCACTATCAGCTATATATATAAAAATACGAATTTTGGAATTTTATAGAGATAGGTACATTTATAAGTATATGACATTAGTTTTCCTAAACTAGATATTCATTTTCCTTCTTCTTTTGTATTTCGATGTTTCCATACTTCTTTGTCCACACAAAAACTAGATTTTAATTAAAAACTACTTTTCATTTAAACTTTTTAAAAATTCTAGACACAATACATTCTGTAGAAGAATTAAAAAAAATCCTTCAAAAAGTTAACTCGTCACATATTATTCCAGCCGTTAGAAGACGAGCGATAAAAACTATACAAACCGTCACTTTGGAATGACCAGCATGTATTTAAAACAAGCCATCATTCAAAATTATTCAACGAAGATTTAGTTAATTAAGCAGTAGAAAAATAGCCGTTGATCATTTCGAACTCCCTTAATGGCTAACATTCCGCTTAATGGATCACACAGAAAGAATTATAACTGGTTTGGCTACGAATTTAGGACTGTGCCAATTAGAAGTCAAAGAAGAAGGCGATGCTAAATGAGTGGAATAGGAAGTGGCAAAAAACTAGATATGTTTTTATCGACTGTGTATTTGACAATTTTTCATTTTTAACCTTTCATTTGTATAAATTTTCGTTTCATTTCAATTACACTGTAATTTTTCTGCCATTAGTTTTGTTATAAATGGTTGGGAAGTCGTTTAATGTGTAAAATAATTAGAGAATGCCTCTTTTTGCTGCTGTCTTTTAAAATGGTAACATTTCTAAAATGGTCGATGTCCTGTGTCATACCATCTTGTAGTTTTAAATTTGAATAAAATATGGTAAATGCTCAGCTGACAATATTTATGTCTATAATGCTTTATTTTCAAATTGAAATATGTAATGGCTTCAAATTTTAAAGAGAGGGAGCTGAATTTTTATCGATTAATTTTTTAACTACTTATATGTACTTGGTATACTATCGTAAAAAAATTACTTTGATTTGCCAAAAAAAAAAAAAATTATGTCATTTTTGTTATTTAAAGCAGAAGTTGCTTGAATAATTTGTGAAGCTTTCAAGAAGCCTGAATTTTCCAGTCTCAATTTACCTGTTCTATCAGATACTGTAAAATTGATTTGAATCGTTAAAAGTCATTTATGATTAACTTTTAAGTATTAATAATTCCAAATACATGTTGGAAGCTCCAAAGAAATCCGTTTAGCCATTTTAGCATAGCTTTGTGACAAAAAAAAATTCTCATTTACTTATAAACATGTTTCATCTACTTCAATAAAACATAATTATTTTGAACATTAATAAATTATCTTATTAATTTAATTTTTTCATAATTTAAATTAATTCTTCATATTTAACTGCCCATGTCCATTTGATTGCTAAACCACACATTAACAACCACCCATAAAATCTTAAGTGGAAAATTGCGTATACCTCAATTAATAGGAAGATCACAGCTAGATTTATCCTCACTGCATTTTCATTGCGTACACTGCATTTACTGTTTATAGCCCTTTCGAAACCCTGTACTTAAAGAGGCAAATGTACAAATTCAATGATGGCTGTAAACCGGTCATTTTAACTGTAACGACATTGAACGGAGATGTTTCGAAAGAAAGCCATCAACGAAAGTGATTTCGAAAAAAGAAGTCATTTTGCTGGGATATCAAAGCAGAAAATGACCTTTGAAGGGTTTTTTTTTACGCCCACACTTGCTTTTGCTGTTGGGGGCCTTAAAAGGATTTTAGGAGTGACCAATTTGAAACAAAACATATGAAAAAAAGTTAAATAATCAATTGGCTCGATTCTTACTGTGGTCAGTAGATTATGTGTCAAATATTACATAAAGAAAAATTATCGTCTGCTTACTTTAATAATTTCAGAGTCGAAGCTGTTTTAGATGTAAGGTTAAATATACAGGTTACATATTTTACATGGACTACAAGTAAAGACTTTACTAGTCATAGAAAACATAGTTCAATTTTTTTTAAACAACATAACGGAAATGTAAGGTTAAAAAAATGTAAAGACAACAAAATAATACAAACTTGATGGAATGTGAATAATGTCATTTAAATTAGATGGTCCAAGAAAGACTAAAACAGTAAGAACGTGTCGAAATAGTTTTTTAAATAAACAAAAAAAGTCCCAAAGATATTATTACAAAAATTCTTTTTACAACATATTTTCAGCTTGATTGAGAAAAATTGTTTATAAAATAACCATTTTTAAGGTCACAGGGTAACTAGAGTGTTGAATTCGACATTTGGAGTATTTTATGTGTGTAAAATATAATTATTTTAAAAGGTTATTAAGAATTAAATAATTTCTATATCGAAGAGTTATTTATAACAAAATCTAGAGAAGCTTCATTTTTAACGAATATTCAAACAAAGACGCATTATCTTAATTTTCGTAGAATACAATTTTACAGTATGAAGATAATCTCCCTTAATCTTACTACACCATAACTTTCTATTCCGTTACTAAAACACCCCATTAAACTCACTTTGCTCTTCATTATTCACTTCTACGTGGTACTATCTTCATTTCTATACCCAAAGTGTAATTTTATGTTCAGACTTTCCCCTAAAAAGCTTACCCAAAGCAAAACCTTTTCGAATTACTTTATAGATTAAAACGCAAAATTCAAAACTCATTCGAAACCCAGAAAAATACAAAGACTAAATCAACGTCATTTAACGTTTCATGAGTCAGTTCCAGGGTATTTATTGTTCACGCTAGTAATACTGAAGGAAATAAGTGAAAACAGCCTACAGAAGTTCCATATTTTTAAATAACTTAAATCAAGTCTCTCACTTTAAATCTTAATAAAAAAAAACTGTCAGATCAAATGTCACCATAAAATCAATCAAACCCATCTCAAACATTTAAATTTCTTATTAAACTAAGATTTACACACTGATATAAAAAGAATGTTAGAGAAATACAAATGATGCTCATAATTTAATTTAGTATGCTGTTTCTAATCATTAATGGTTTATAAAATTCCAGGAACTTTACATTTGATGGAGATGTTTTTTTTTTTTTTTTTTTTTTTTTTAATAAACTCTTTTTTCATTTATAATGAAACGAGCTAAAAGTAACCGAATTTTTTTTAATCACATGCATATTCTCAGTAACACTTTATAAAATACAAGTCTCTAAAATTAATTTGACTCGCAATTTCGATCTTCATGTAATGGATATTATGGCGCCAGTATATCTTTAAAATATAATAACTGTTCTATGCAATGCAATTTAATTCAGAAGCATAATCACCATTACAATAGACTTAGATGTCAGTTGCGTGTAATTAGAAACCTCAAACAATATTATTAATGTGTTTCAGAAACAAGGAAACGCACAGAAACTTGATTGTGGGTCGTTGATTTTGGAATTGATTTCCCTTGTTAAGATTATCTTTGAAAATTCAATTGTTTGAAATCATTACGTAAGTCTTGTTTTTCCTGGAAAGGTTTTCTTTGATTTTAAAAGCCTACATCATATGACATTATTATTATTTTATTTATATTTATGAAATACCCACTAAAATATTATACAGTAACTTTGCCTTATAAATACGCTATTATGTTTGGGCAAATTAAAAAATTTAAATATGGTCAATGAAGATATTATATTAAAATACAATGGAAAAAGCATGCCCACAAAATTAAAACAAAATAATAACCATAACAATAATAATTTTAACAATAACAACTACAAATCTAATAACAACAACCATAATAATAATAATAATAATAATAATAAACAATGGTGATGATAATAATAATGAAAATAATAATAATAGCAACAATAATAGAATTAATCATAATTATTATAATTTTTAATGTTAATAATAGCTTAAGTAAATTCTTAATAAGTTAATATATATAATCTGATCTGACTAGAATGTTTCCCATTCACCAGATTCAAGTTCTGTAATTGGTAAAAATAAGGAACCAAATTTTGAAAGAGGTAATGTCTAAAAAAGAAACTCATATTTCAAAATTTCAGAAATTTTGATGGTTTTTCGGGCATCAAAAATCTGTGGTTAAGTTACTAAACCACTATTGATGAAGCCCTCTTTAAAGATGCGGAAGGTGTGATGCCTTCTCCATATTTTCCCAATATTATTTACCAATTAAAAAAAAAATTATTTAATTTTTTCATTGACTTATGACCTCAAAACGCCATTTATAAACATGGTGGCCGAGGCCATCACAAGAATGTAACGTATTGTTAATTAATCATTGTTACTTAATGTAATTGAAAAGTTTAAGAACATAGAGAAGTTTGGCGAAAAAAATGAATTTGATATATCAACACTATTTTGAATATTGTATCATGATAACCGAATTCGAAAACTTATCTAATAAGCCTTTTCGTAAATATTAATATGCATCTATTTTTTTAACAAATAAGGAAAGCTATAAATGCATAGAAAAATTATGACTGACTGCCAAAATGACATCAGTAGCGTTGCAAGAAATGTTTTGAATGGCATTTTCGCAATTTCAATAAAATTTTGAAACTTCAATATACTATCTAAAAGAGTTCAATTTTATCAAACACTCCTTTAGATAATAAATCTATAATTTAGCAATTGCAAGTAATCACTTTAATGTATTACTACACATATTAATAAGCAGACCATTAGATATAATATGATGCATGTCATTTCCATTAAAATGTAAAGATCTTTTGAATTTTATTTTTTGCTTGGGAAATATTACGTTCAGCATTTCAAATAGTGCAAATTTATTGGCAATCAAATATCAGAAATAGAATCTAATACTCGGAAAAATGCATCAACATTTTTCAAGTGTCAATCCTTATGAACTTCTAGTTCTAAATTAAATAATTATAGATGATTAATTATACAAGACAAGGTGCATAGTTCATGACACTATGCACTTCATCTTGTACACTTCGGGTCAACATCATTATTTAAAATTCATGTGTAAAGCTCATAACTAATCAAATAACAGAAATAATACGTTTTTGATTATTACTAAGGAACATAAAACAAAACTTGCCAAACACATTACTTGCGTTTTTGTTATTTTTCATCCGGAGACTAAATCAAAGTTTTCACTTAAAAACTCGATAAAGTTCAATAAAATCAAAAGCGCGATACAATTAATACAGCCATCTCCAAACATAGGTCCATGCCAATGATGAGGGGATATTGGCCAAGTGCGCATAATAGTCCCGATTTTAAACATCATTAAATACTTTTAAAGCTTTCTATGTATATGTAATATAATAAAATCTTACACACATTTCAAATGTAAAAATTAAATTTCAATGCATATTAAGCTTATAACTTTGAAATCTACCCCCTCTCTTTAAAATGGTTTTTCACCCCCTCCTACACCGAAAGTTTAAAAAACTATACATCATCACAAGTCAATACATTGTGCAGGTGAAGCGATACCTGACGCCCATTGTTTAACAACAACTTTTTCTTCATCGCCCAATCAACACACACAAGAATCACCCTCCCCAGATGGGCATAAGGGTGTCTGCCAAGAAGTTACGTCACGTGGAAGATGACTTCAGAAAATTCTGAAGCTGTTTCCAGTTTTCTGCAAGAACCGGCTTATCGGGTCTCGGATCACGTGGACTCGTCCTACCCTCGGTCGGCCTACCTGCACCAATTCTGACACCCCCACGCCGCACTTTTATGAGATTCTGATGAGATCTGGTTCAGGCTACTTCCATTCCACAATCTGTTTGTTTCGCCACGCCCAACTGATGGAAGGGATAACGTGATAAGGAACGGGTAATTGAAATGAGAGTAGGATAATTTTGGAGGATAGGAGATAGAAAGACATAATTTTCGAATGATTAATGGATGAGAAAGATAATACCTTATATCAGTTAAAAATTAGTTTTCTGATTATTAAAGTAGATTTGATAAATAATGCAATCACAGAAATTATATCGCCATTTGTAATTTTTATAGTTTTTCAAAATAATAAACTTTTTTTACATAATAAATATTATTATTGTTGTTACAACAACAAATTTTATTATTGTTTTTATAACAACAATAATAATAAAAATAATAACATTAACGACCTCCACAATAATAACAAGAAGAAGGATAATGATAATAATAATAAGAAGAAGAAGACTACTATAACTAATAACAATAAAAGTAGAAGCATAAGTAGAATCGAATAATAATAAGAATAAGAATGATAATAATAATAAAAATATGAATGATAATAATAGCAATAGCAGCAGCAACAACAACAACAACAATAATAATAAATGACAGAATATTTTTCTAATACATATTTATTCTATAATAATAATAATAATAAAAATATATATGATATCATATATTTTTACTATAATTATAGAATAAATATATTATTTTATTATTATTATTATTATTATTATAGAATATTTATTCTATAATAATAAAAATATATATGACGATAATAGTAATAGCAGCAACAACGACAACAATAATAATAAATGAAGGAATGTTTTTTCTAATATATTTATTATTATTTGTATATTTATTACGTAAAATAACATTTATAACAAGAAATCTTTTGAATCCTTAAGACTTGAAACCTGCAAGAGTGAATTTGTTATTTTAGGCAGAATGGTTCGAGAGGTAACCGATTTGGCAATAAATAAATTTTAATTTTTTAATATATTGGAATGAAATAGTGATACGAACACAAAATATACTTCGTATAGTTTTCGGATTTTGTAGACTTAAATCTTTATCATTAAAACAAACTCATGGCTTGGAAACGTCAAAACTAATCTTTATGTTTGAACATACCTTTATTTACATTAATAGATCTATTTCTTGAAGATTTACGAAAAAGTTTAAGTATATACAAATTAAAAATGCTTTCTAGTTGTGAAACGAATGCAATATTTTATAGGTTTTTTGTCTTCGTTTCATATTTTCTTAAAAATATTAGATAAAATTTAAAAGCACGCCATAAAAAAAAAAATTCAAGTGATAATTATTCTTCTACTTTACTTCAAAATTGTTGGGAGATTAGTTCAATTCTCGACA
Source organism: Linyphia triangularis (assembly GCA_963978545.1). Classification (NCBI taxonomy): domain Eukaryota; kingdom Metazoa; phylum Arthropoda; class Arachnida; order Araneae; family Linyphiidae; genus Linyphia; species Linyphia triangularis. The sequence goes on along the minus strand of OZ021726.1, from coordinate 27,370,221 downwards.
AAACCAATTATTGAAAAGATATTCTGAATGTTGTCTAACTTATCTCAAAGACAAAGCCCACTTCTTAAAAGGATTCCATTTATGTCTCTATATAAACTCGAACAGAAGTAGAATGAAACCTTTCTCCCAAGTGACCAGTCAGATAATGGAAATAATATATTCTGAAAACCGATGTGTTGATATGAGTTTATTGCAACAATCAATTAAGATAAAAACGGGATAAACAATTCATCAAAGTGTGATAAGTGGCTGTTTCATTAAATCGAAAGACACGCTGCATTTGTCCATGCGTGACTTGCTTGCCTAACAAAGCTTGTTCTAATTGAAAAATGTGGATCAAAGATAAAAATCAGAACATTGAATAAACATTTCCAAACTATTTTGTTTGTTCTTAAATGTTTGTATGTTTTTTGTATTATTTTAAATGTAAATTAAGACATCTAAACAAAAATAATCAGTGAAGCTGATCAGGTTGGGTAAGTTTGCATTTATTTAAATATCTTAATTTTTCTGCTCCATCAATTAAAGTTGATGTAATGAACTAATTGCAAGATTTCGAAATGTTTGAATTTAAAATTGCCACTGGGAAAAAGTTTATGTAAATGTGAAGATAAATTACAAAAATTATTTTTTTAATAGATTATATTTAATTTTGTAATCTAATACAGGTATGATTTTTCTGAGCCCTTTCATTAAAAATATCAGACGGTGATTGTTAACAATGGTACGGATTTTAATTTTTCTTCTTCGGTTCAAGTGCTTTACAACTATAACATGAATATCAAGAATTCTTAGTTCTCTTGAATTAAAATGGGGTGTATCCATTCATAAAATTTAATATTTTTAAAAGCGTAATATTGTTTTTTTTTACATTTGTATTTTATACATATTAGTATAAAAGTAACAAGATACAGTGATGATTTTTTTAGTCATTTCAATAAAAATATCTTCCAATGCATGTTTATATTGTATTTCCTAACTTAAAACAAGGTTCTCTACTAAAAGTAGGCTTAAATAAGCAAATAAAAAAAACCTCAATTTAAATTATAAAATATTGTAGTTATTTATTTTTTATAAATTTCAATAGAATTTCAATAGAAAGTCGAAACGTTAACATTGAAATCACTAAAAATTCATAATGCCAGCTCTAGAAAGGATCTTCAACACTTAGGAATCTTTATTTCCGTAACATTAATTAGTATTCTAGCAGTTTCAGATTTATTTTAAAGCTTAATTTCTAAATATTTTGCTTTGAAATAAGTTTTTAAAAATTATATGCTGATTCGCAAAAATATTACTTCAAATATCCCCTGCTGTTTCTCCCTTACAAGAAAAGCAATAAATGGATTATATCTGTTTTGGTACTTTGGGGAACTACGAAAGTTAGTTTCAATTACGAAAAAAAGAAAAAAAATATTATCCAAAATCATGTTTATTTTACAGAAACATTTTCTTCTAATTTTAATTGCATTCACTAAGTTTATCGATCTTAAAGTAACAACAAAAATTTCATATAAAAAATTCCTTAAGTTCCGAAGACATGCACAAATCATAAAGATCCTAAAAGAAATCATTACCATTCTATAATCCTATTCAAAATCTTAAAAAAAAAAAAAAAAAAAAAAAAACTCCAACACACAGTTCTAGTATATTTGCTGACCTGACACAACCTTATGATCCTTCTGTGACATTACGAAAAAATGACCCTGATATCAAAAACCTCATTCCCAACATGCCATAACAAATAAAGAAATAAAACAAACCAAGAATTTTAAGCAAAATGCGATGTCGTCAACCAGTACTTAATAAGGCAGAAACACATTTTATACCAGAAAAAATACACCAATAATAATACGAAAAGAGAAATAATACAATACGAAGAAATAGAGTTGAACTTTCTCTTATGAATAGAGAACGTGAAAGGGAAAATAGGTCAGGTGTAGTTATTACAGTGAGTGGTGGAAACAAGTGTTTGTTTCTTTGATAGCGTGGGTGGAATGGAACATATTTTCGCGCCAAAGCTATGGATGCAAATTGTGATATGAGAGTTTGCCAACCAATGAAACAAAAATACAAATAAATAATAGGTAAATAGCTTTCTGATTTAGTCCACAGTAGAGTAAAGTAGGTATTGACGATATTCGATTAACTTCATTAACCAAATATAGCTAATTTATACATGCTTGATATTTGGACCCGATGTACACAAATAAAAACGTCTTTCAAAGCAGCATTATAGTGACAGTTAATGTCCCATTTTAATTAAATGCAAGTATAAATACAGTGTGTCCGTGAAGTCATGGTGTACTTTTGACCGGTCGCAGGAAATCAACAAAACAAGATAAAAATGTGAAATATACACACAAAAAAAAGGAAAATTCTCCGAGTTTCCGTAGTATTATGTGCAAGAGTATACGCACACAGGTGATGACGCAACACCTGTGGATACAACATTCGTTACGAAGTTAATCATTTAAAACAGATAATCACAGACTTTTTTATTCACTCTGTTACACCAAACGTTCTTAGACGTGTGTAGGAAGAGCTTGAATGTCGTTTAGATGAGTCTAGGGCAACAAGAAGCCACATCGAACTGGACTGAATAGGTACGAAACTTAGAGAGTTTTCTTTTAATTTGGTGAAATTTTCACGTTTCTATCTTGTTTCGTTGATTTCCTGTGACCATTCAAAAGGCCACCATGACTTTACGGATGCCACTGTATTTATTAACATAATCCAATTAAATGTATTGAAAAGCTGAATTAGAAATTATAATTATTACGATGATTTCTAGTATTCCTTATTATTATTATTATTATTATTGTTTTATTCTTAGTTATGAAACACCTTAATTGGAAAGCACAAAATGGTGTAGTTAAGATGGATAAGTATAGGGATTAAATCGTTTTCTGTGCTAGAATTTTGCATAAGTGATAAGACAAAAACCAATTAAAGATTTGGTAGAATTAATAAGTTTTAAATAGAATTAATAAGTTTTAAATAGGTGTAGTTAAGATGGATAAGTATAGGGATTAAATCGTTTTCTGTGCTAGAATTTTGCATAAGTGATAAGACAAAAACCAATTAAAGATTTGGTAGAATTAATAAGTTTTAAATAGCATAAGTATTAAAAAGTTATAAAAATAATGAATGTTATCCTAAAAATAGAATTTATGTATTGGGTTGGTTATACAAATGGTATGGTTAAGCAATGGGATTTACAATTTCTTGTATGATATTTAAACAAACTCATACTTTAATATTTCAATGTATTGACAAGCTTAAATTGCAATTTTCTTAAAACTCTTAATTACGATAAAAGGGGAGAATTTGGGTCACACTAAACCAGTGGCGTACTGGCCATAGGGTTGTCCGGTGCAATCACCGGGCCGGTCAGTGTCTGAAAAAAATGGGCCGGTCAGGTATGGAAGTTCGTTCTTTTTTTTCAATATAAGTAATCGTCTTCTTGAACTTTTTTTTTCTTCTTTTTTCTAACCCATTGCATTTGAATCCCAATTGTTTCCATCGTTCGCTCCCTTTTTTGGTTAGTCAAGGAGATAAGATTTGGTTAGTCAAGGAGATTGTGGAGAAGCGGCCGATGACTGCTACTTAACGCCCGAGGTGAGGAAAGGACCAAGAAGATCTGAGACTTCCCGCATAGTCCAGTCGTGGATGGGCTATTAACTCATTACTATAATGGCCCCCCAAGATCGTTGGCGACAGAGTATATATTGTTCGGACATCTTAAAAGCAGAAACTTTAAGTAAAGCTTCTCGGGGAGTCAATTTTTCGAGGCGGTAAAGACTATAGCTCTAATTACATTACTAGTCGAACGGAATTGACAAATGATGGAACACAAGTCACAACACCAAGAAAAGAAGGGTCGTTGTTTTGTTAGAGGCCATTTCCATTTCACAAATTGGTATGGTTCCATGCGAAGCTAAGCTGGTAGCAATTACATACTATAGTCAATACCAAACGAAAATGTTGCAACTGATTACATAAAACTTCAAATATACATTTCAAGTAAGTGTCTTTATTTTAAATTATTTATATATAATGGTTCTTAATTCTTAAAAACTTGAAATGAATTAATCTAATTCATACGTAAAATTATGTTTAGTAGAGAAAAGATTTTTATTTAAATTTTATCTCTCCATATATATATATATATATATATATATATATATATATATATATATATATATATATATATATATATATATATATATATATATATATATATATATATATATATATATATATATATATAAATTCAACGTTTATCTATGTTTATTTACGCTTATAACTCCAGATTAACTGAACCAATTTGGATCATGTTTGTGTCGATTTATAACTTTTTAATACGAATGTAAACACATATTTAACATTGCATTGTGTTAGTGATCTGCCTGACATTGTGGGTTTAGAGTACAATTCAAAATCTAAGCTTTTTATATGTTTTGTTTTCGAAATCAGAAAAATTAAATTTTCTGTATTACACATTTTCCATTCATAGTTATTTTTTTAAGTCCGTATAATCTTTTTTTAAAAAAAAATTTAGTACTATTAATTAAGATGTTATTGAGAGTGATTTAATTGTAAATGAAAATTATTAAACCATTTTTATAAATAATAAGAGATACATCTCTTATTATAATCATAAGTATACGATTTTATGTAGATAATTTGATTCACTCCATAGACAAGGGGTAATTATTTAATTTTGTGTTGTTATGCAATTTCATTTTTTCTAAAATTATTTAAATAGAATTGAATGACAATTGGGTATGTGCAAAACAATCTTCCATTATGAACTGTTTAAAAATAATTATTAAAAAAAGAAATTAAGTAGTGGTAAATTTAAAAAAGAATAAAATCTTAATAGAAATTCACGAGTTTAACCGATAACACGTTAAAATATATTTCGTAGAAATCAAAGTTATCTGTTGAAGAAATTAGAAAGTTAAGATATGTTTGCTAAAAACCTAACTGAAATGTCAAAGCATTAAAACTTGATAAACCTATTTATATATGCAAATTCCTCAATTTATGAATACGTATAATTATAACAGTATTGTCACGAATTTGTGCATGTTATGATCCATCACATATTTTTCTATATCTGAACTCTGAACTTCTTCTTTCCTTCAATGTTCTCCTCAATAATTTTGAATAATTTAAGCGCTAACTTTACGCCATCAAGTAATTTTTCAAAGTTCCAAGTTTTCGATTAATTTTGCAACAAAATGGATTTTAAAGTTTTTTTTAACGACGACAGTTTTTATTTATTCAGATTTTTGTCTAATTTGGTAAAATGGACGGTAAAAAAAGAAAATGTCTTGCAAAGCAATGTTTATCTATAAAAGATATATTCTTTGGATCAACGGATCAAAATATTGTTACAAATCATAACGTAGCAATCGACACTACTGAGATTAATAATCATTTAAACAAAACTTTAGAAGTTTCATCTACGTGTGCAGATACAGAACCAAACAGCAATGATATTTGTTCAAATGACAAAGATCTCTAGAATTACAACTCTTTACTTATTTTATACCTTTTAAAGTTAAGTATATAGTATAATTTCGAAAGTCATTTTCTTATAAACATTTTTTATAAACCTAAGCATTTTTTATTTTACAATTTAGATATTGTTTTATTTTGTAACAAACTATCAATAGTTTATTAAACCAAGTTTACTCAAAGGGGATATAAGGATTAAAAACAGAGAAAAATTTAGTTAATTAAACTAATTATTAAAACAATTCAATTATAAAAATTTATAAATAAATTTATATAATCATCGCAATTAATTATTCATTATAAATATTTAAATAACAAAATTTATTAGTTATTCAAAATATTTCATTATTAAAATTAATTAGTGGAATTTTATTAACAAAAAAAGTTAAAATTTGATAAATGATTATAATTAAAATTTGGGCCGACATAAATCTAAAATCACCGGGCCGGTTTTATGTCCCAGTACGCCCCTGCACTAAACTAAAGATTTATAACTTAATATTTCAAATGTTTTAATCTTTTAAATTTGTTGACGACAAAATATATATATATATATATATATATATATATATATATATATATATATATATATATTATTGATCTGAAAATCAACTGCTAAATGACTATGGAATTAAGACAATTGCAGAGAAAATTAGTGAATTTATAGTTTCTATATAAATTAAGTGTGATATTTATATAGCATACTGTGTAAATATATATATATATATATATATATATATATATATTTTCCCTCGGCAAGAGAAAATTCTTTTTTTTTACTCCTACTTATAAACGCAAAACTAACTACACGGCATCTTTCTTGCTTAACGAAGACACTCAAATGAACACACTTCCTTTGTCCAAAAACATTAATTGTGATATATGAATCTTTTATTCCAATTTTATTTTTCATAAATTATTTTAAATGCACAGAAACAATGAGTAATGTGTGCCACATATTTTCACTCTTTTATATCTCTCTCCTACTTTTTTTTTTATGAGGGATGAGACGTTTTTTATGTTGTCTTCCAAGACAGATTGAGTCACATTCAAATCTTTGTTGAATGTACTTCATCACAATGACCTAATTTCTCAATTCAACAAATCATGTTTGATTGGTTGATTGTCCATCTGAATTAATTTAAAACTCGTAATTTGAAGATAGATTTAGTCTGACTATTGTCATGTAGATAAAAGTTAAAGATTTATTATTTTTAATTGTTTTTAGTAATAGTAATTATTTTTATTAGTTTTAATTATATTAATTCAATTATTAAAATATTTTAGGGAGTTATTTCTCAGAAATGTGTAAAGAAATATAGCCGAAACATATAAAAATACTTTTCGAAATTTCAGAGAGCTAAAGAGTTTTACAGTTTGAAGCTGATTGTAACTAAACAATTAAAAAAAAAAAATGCAAAATACAAATTTCGAAAAATAATAAATCAGACAGTTTTTTTACATTTAAATATTCATTTAATTTAATATCAAATAATATAATGCAATATAAGTATCGTTATAAGTAATTTTACAAGTATTATATTGTACTAGTCAATTAAGGTAGCTTCAATCCTGCAATATTCGTATTATCATAACTATTATACAATAATAATTAATATTAAAAATATATTGTTACAAAATGCTTACAATATAATTAATATTATATTATGTAAATATTACAATATAAATAATTTATTATATAAGCATGTACGTAAGTACTGGGCAAAATATAATATGCACTAAATAACATAATTCCACTATAATAAGCACAATTACAGTCTACAAAATATAAAACAATCTATTCATTAGTTCTCTAGGTCAAATAATTTATCAATCTACTCTTTCATTGGTGTGTCTCAATTAAAACTATTAAATAAGTCTCATAAAATAATCTCAAGAGTATTTTTACTTCAGATCAAAGAAACCTTTTTCTTTTAGTTTTTTTTTTTTTTTTTTTTTTTTTTTTTGTTAACCAATATATTTCTTTACCTTATTGAAATTGAATCTTTTCATTCTGATCGTGCAAGTCCAGAACTTGTTTAAAATATTTGAAGATTAATTTCCTCAAACCATCTTTCCTCGTTACTTCGTCAATAATAATAAAAAAAAAAAATGGAATTATAATTTTAAAACTTCTTCCTGGTACGTGAAGTTGCTTATTAAACTATTTTGAAAAGCTAAGCTCACGTTGATCAAACCTGTCAAAAAACTTCAGCAATCAAATAACGTCAATATGTACATGCTTGATATCTGTACCCAATGTACCGCAATTGAAACGTATTTAAAAGCAACATTATACAGTCAACTCGCGATAACTCGAAGTTCAAAGGACTGGCCAAATTCTTCGAGTTATCCGAAGTTCGAGTTATCGAGTGTCACTCGGTAGTTATTTTCTATTCAAGGCATATTCTTGGGACCTAATGAAAACTTCGAGATAAACGAATATTCGACGTATGAGACTTCGAGTTATAGCGAGTTGACTGTAGAGACAATTACTGTCCCATTTTAAATGTTTAGCAATATATTTAATTGCATTAAAGTGCAATTAAACATATTGCTAAACATAATCCAATCTATTGAAAAGTTAATACAGAAGACTCTGCGTTCAATTTCACATCCTAAAGCTCAGCAAAACCATCACTCCTAGTAAACCCATCAATAAAAACACAACAGCAACATTATTTTTAAACAGTCTTTCCTGTTCCTGTTATCGCCTGTATTCATCAGTTTAGATCATGTCAGTCAAACTGATTGAGAACTCGGCGATTTCCGTGCACCCATAAGAAGATGATTGCCGATGCAAGGGTGGAGATGCTAAACAAGACACCGCTGTGCCTGCCCACATAAGCCAGAAGATTTCACAGCCTTTCCCGCCTTTTGTTGTTTGGGAAATTGCTCCCCTCTTTCCTATTCTTCTGCGTCGTCACGAGAGATGGGTTTTATGCGAGCAATGAAGTTGAGTTGAGAAATTGAATTGAAGGTTCAATTCTATATGACCAGATTTCGAAGTCCATCTGGTCATTCTACTTTTCAATTTCATTTTCTTTTTGTGTAATTCGGATCTTATGCTTTTCAAATGGAGTATCGTCGGCTTTGAGTGAGAAAGTGCCAACTCCAATTTGTGGAAGTTTTCAGGAGAGCAAAAAAAAAAAAAAAACTCTTAAAGTGTTGCTTCAACATAAGTCTAGCGTTTTTGCGTTTCACTCATTTACCATAAATTTATTTCGCCGATCAAGTTGAAGTCTTTTCTTCCTGTTTTCAAATATACCAAAAAGTTATCTGGAAGTTGTCTACCAGAAGTGGCATTCATACCACTTCACTCTAATCTGACAATATTGTGATTAAAAAAATCTAAATGAATAGTAAGGACAGGGTGGTCATTATAAACGTTCTCTCGTTTGGAACCTTTTGAAGTCAGTAGTATTCACCATATTTTTATAAAAATTGTTAAACGTACTGTTGAGATCCAGGAAAAATCTCTAAAAATTAAATAAGAAAATTAATAAAAACTTTAAAAAAAACTAAAAATTTAAAAATATATTTATTATTTTGTTTTCTGTTTTTTCATTCTGATTAATAATATAACTTACAACTTGCCCGATAATTTTAAGTCTCCCCTCAAATTCCCATTTAACTTCTATACAAGTTCTTAAAGCTGTGGGTGATATTTTAAAAAATATGTATCAACCTACACAAAATATTATTTATTATATTAAAGATCTGTTCATTTCTACAGGCTCATACAGGCAATACTGTCATTGAGTAATAAAATTACAATGTCGTTAAGTAATGTTATTATAATAATGCCGAATAATTCTTTTCTATTTCTCAACTTCTTCTCCATCTTATATAAATACAATTGTATGTCTTTTGAATGATATGATTCATTCAATTCAATTCATTAATAGTTTTTTTAACGATATTTTATATGAATTCAAACGTTTTTTCAAATTTAATGTTCCTTTTAATTATGATTGAGATACCTATTAGAGTTTATTAAATTGACAAAATTTTGTACATTTTTTTTTCTTTCAGAAATATCGAACATTACCCTCAATAAACTAATGAATAGAATTAAGTGAACATTATTTCATTATTTTCATTTGGTTCATGGCTGCGACGTCATATTCCTCAAATTATCCAATGATGCATTGCTTTATTTCAATAGCAGTTTTTTCTACAATTCTTAATTGTTATTGGGTTTTTTTTAGTTTTGACATACATATTAGAGCCGGCGGGCGTTGAAGTATTTGTTATTTAAATGCATTTGATTGAGTAATTATTTATGTGACAAATGTTTTTAAAATTTCATTTTATTATCTTATTAAGGAGATTAACAGAATGAATTCCAATAGCTTTTTAAAACTTTATTTGTGTCAAAGTATGTAAATTACATAATTTACAATTGTTTTATAATTTAAGAAACTTGTATATTATGTTAAAAAAAGACACTTTTCTCGACTTAGAGCCCCCCCCCCCCCAGTTACTAAAAAAAAAAAAAAAAAGCATTACCATAATATTGATATAAAGACATTATTAGTAAATCGATGCGTAACGTACACTTGAACTTATGATTAGGAAATTACATTCTGAAAATACATATGTACAGGAATTTTGTCTATATATAGTTAATAATAAAGGAAAAAAAATTGTAATAAAATACCAGATTCAACTACTTCGAAACAAATTTCACTTAAAGCTAATTTGGTTATTGAATTGTTGGTTATCCAGTAGATGATTGATTGTTTACATTTAAAGTATCGAATTAAGCTTCGCTCTTAACGGCTCGTTAAGTCCAAGCTCAATTGTGAAATGTTAAAATAAGACCCAAATCACATGTTCGAGTGCTCTGATGCATGGAAAAAAAAACATGGCTTAAGCCGCTTAAAACACTTCACCAAATGACCAGTACGTTCCGGTGACTGTAATTATGTCACGGTTCAAGACACGTGTTTTGCATCTGAGGTACTAAAGCAAATAAACAACTGTAATCAAGTAAGGGTATTTTTTTTATAAAACACTCAAATTCTGCAACCAAATTAGGCTAATGGAAGAACTTCTTTTATTCCAATTTTAGAATGTTGAACTTGACAAATCATGTATTAGCAGTTGGTAACTTTTTGTTTAATTCACACGAGTTATTGTCTTCGTAAGTTAAATTTTTTTTGTATTTAATAGTTACTTTTTAATTTACATTTTAAAGCTAGACACGAAGCTAACTTGAAGTTCAATAGAAACAGAAATTTCTATTAAACAAAATGGAGCTTATGCGATACGACATCACGTACCCTTCCTTTGCAAGGGAATTAATGAAACATGCAATGTCGTTGGCTGAAGAATAGTGAAAATTCGTGAAAATTTTAAACGTGTGTTGTGATTAGTAATAAACATGTCACAAATGTTGCCATTCGCTGTAACCTCACTCTGAAGCTGCTTATAAGGTAAAAGAAACCAAAACAAAATTTATTTAAAGGATTTTGTCAAATGAATAAGAAAAGAGAAAAAAAAAAATTCATAAAACTTATAATGTTTTTTTTAAATCTGGATAAAGGTCATTAGCGAGAAAAAATTATTTTTTTCTTGAGCCGGATTTACACCCTACCAGTCGGGTAGAGTTTAGATCGTCAGTTCTGTGACTTCAGCTAAGCAACCGTTGCGCCGTCTATCGGTGATCACGGCAGAGAGCACGTGATTGGTTGATAGGAGTCGCCAGCTCCAGTAAATAGAAAATGTTTGGTTTATTGGAACCAGTAGCCTGGTGACGTCACATGACGTCACTGGCTGGCGATCTAAAATGGAACCTCGACTGGTAGCGTGTAAATCCTGCTTTAGATGTTTAAAACTGTCAATTAAAGTTTCCGTTATAAAAAAAATACCTTTAAAACTTATAATATAGAATATATTTTATATAATAATGTTAAAATGGTTTGAATAGTTAAACTATAATAATATGTTAAAGTTGACAAGTGACATTTTCCCAAAGAAGATTTTTTCCAAAGTTAATTATGATACAAAAGAAGTGTATTTTTTCATTAAGATACAAAGTAAGAAATTCATAATGGTTACATTTAACTAAAGCCACTAGTTCTGTGTTTGTTTACTAATTTTTAACTTTTTGTTTAAAAAAATCTTTTTAATGGAAGTAATTTACGTAATATGCAATTTAATAAAAAATCAACCTTTAACATATTGGCAAATATTCGGATGATACTTTTTTACTATATTAAAAGAAGATATGAGCAATTATGTTTTATTATACTTAAAATTATATGGGTCTATTTAAATTACAAAATACATTAGAGAAAGAATATTATAACAAACACCCATATTACCAGAGCTCTATATATTTACGTATACATCAAACGATTTTTCAGAAAGACCAATAACATTTAATTCATTAGTTAGTTTAATTATTTCACAATTGTGATAAATTTTTCATAACACGTAAAGATTTTTATCTTAATAATTTTGTGCACATATTCTTAGAAAGTTTTAGGCACAATCATAATATTATTTCAATAATTCATTTTTCTTATTAATGTAACGAATACGGATTCATAATCCATTGAAAAGTAATTTAATGGAAGATAATAATCTCATCCACATAAATTTCATTTAAGGACCCATGGCAGTCTTCGACAAATATTAAAAGTCATTCTTTACATCCATCTTCAATATCCTCTATATTATTTAATACACAACGTACATACACACTTTTTTCACAGAAGTTGTTATTAGACATTTGTAAATATAGTAATTGAATAAAAATAAATTTAAAAAAAAAAAATGAAAAGTTTGAGTTAATAAGCATCTTTTAAGGATTAATTTTTTTTAATATAAATGCACGATGAAATTGTAATGAAAATCACTATTTTGAGATAATGGCAAAAAATGCTTATAAATTAAAAAAAAATAATTATTATTGCACAGTTATTATGTTTACAAATATCTAGCAACATATTCTATGAAAAAAGTTTATTTACATACGTTGATAATTCAATAATTTATAGGATTTCGCAGTTGGATGTAAATTTTGTTGAAAACCATCACGTCCCCTTAAAACCTTATTATAGAAAACTGTCGCTATATAACTTAAGACAAAAATCAGAAATAATGAATGATATTATACACATTTATAGATTTCATACATTAATGTATTTGAAGCATCTATCAATCCCTATTTTATCAATCCACTTAATTACAACAAATCATTAAAAATACAATCAATTGCCAATCGAAAACACATTTTTTATTAAAAAAAAAATGTGACGTCAACTTGCATAAGGTTCATAATATAAAGAGAAAAATTAATAATGCAATTAAAAATAAAAGATTTATAAATTTTTCTGTTATGAATAGATATATAGGAATTTACTTTTCATTATTAATTGCTAGTTGTGTGTTTTTTTGAAAACACGCTGCATTAAATTTTTACTCGAAGATCAAACAAGTTGAAAATTATCCCTAAAATTGAGTGCAATTACATCGCATCTATCCATCGTATCATAAATACTGATTTCTTAGTTTATACTTTGATTGGTTTACCATATTCATTTCATTTTGATGTTTTTTACACCTTTGTTCTATTTAACGTATTGTCGAGCATATATTTTCGAACTTTTAAAACATGTTATTTTTAAGATGCATTCATTACGATTGCGAGTTTAAAAAAAAATATATATATATATTTTGCATAATATTAAAGATTGAAAGCATTTAATTTGCCTCATCGACAATGAACTAACTTCCAAAAGTCATTAAAATTTTTAAGAACGAAAAAAACAAAAAAACATAAACATTATAAAACTTCTCACCTGTTCTTCCATTTTCCAATAAAAATGGATCCATTATCTTTTTTTCCCTTTCAGTTCTCGCAAAAAAACAACAAATCACGCAGACGATCTCGATGATGGGAATAGTTATCCTCCTGAAGTGAAGCGCACCTCTTGCGGCCACACGGTTGCAGTTTCACCTTGGTAATGCCGTATTATTCTTCGGATGTTGTAATTTTCCCTATTTGGATATGAAGTGAGAAAAGTTGCTGAAGCATGTTTGGTGAGGTAAGAGAACGGTGGTGGGAGCGACACCTATTGGAAGGATTGGGACCGGTGAATTGCTTGAGAATCGTCTGCTAGTTTTGAAGGACGTTGAAAATTCCATTCGATGTGGGTTAGTGAATATGCTGATCACATTTTTTTGTTTTGCTCTTGTACTAGATAAGGTACATTTTCTTGTTTATAATATAATATTTATGCAAAATAAAATAATCAAGAAAATAAATGAATTAAGAAACATTGATTTCGATAAATAATTATTTATAAAGACCACTGCGTGGAGTGATTGATTTATCATTTGAAAGCGTGATGGATTTCCATTTTTACCTGAAAAATCTTTCTTTCCGAAAACAGTGATGTTTTGAAGTTGAACAATAAAATGTTTGCCAAAATCGCACCTCATATTTCTTATTTGCATTTTTATCGAACTTTAACTACATATATACAAAACTCAAAACAGGATACTACACGATTGACAATGCAATGAGTATTCCTTCAATTCTAATGGGTGATATATTTTATGGGTGTTTATATTTTAAGGATCGTGAAATCGGGTAAGTTGCATGAGACCTAATACGTATAACTTATTAAAAAAAAATTTGGGGTGATCAGAGGAAGATATTTATCGATTGCATTTGTATTTTCTTTGCATAAAAGCTACAAAAGGAATATACTGCACTAAATCATTTTTACAACGTCACGAATTTGCTAAGGTTCAGCTCAATTGGATGACGAAAAGTGGGATTATTAGCTCTCCAAAAATTTTCCTCGTCAACCTTCATAGAGGAAGGTTTCAGTCATTAAATATTGAACATGTTTATATTGAGCTTGGTATCTGGATAATAAAATGTAAGTAAAAGCTTATAAGTGTGACGTTAAGGCAATAGAAACGTGTGTAAAAGTGGTTACGTGACAATCCCGAAACTTGACAGAAAGCATTGTCATCGACAACGAGTGTACCAGCAAAGTTTCAAAGTTTTAGTTAGATTGAATGATGGTAAGTAGGTTTATTAGTAAACTCAAGCACCAATTGAAGCGTGTGTAAGAGCAACCTTTTAATGACAGTGCAAGCCGCCAAAACTTGATAATATGCAAATCTTATCGACACGGGATATATCTGTCTAATTTCAGCTCGATTGAATGACAGGAAGTAGGTTTATTCGTATTCCGAAACATATTAGAAGTTTTGTGTAAAAGCGGCCTTTAAGTGACAGTGAATGCCTTCAAAATTTGATAGAAAGCACTGTCAACGACATTGAATCTACTTGCCAAGTTTCAGCCCGATTTGATTACGGCAAGTGGGTCAATTAGGCTTTAGCCGATTTGCCCTGCAGCCACACACAAACAAAATCGAAGTTAATATAAAGGATTGAAAAATAGATTTTAACATTAGACACAGATAGGCTCAACAAATATGATTTTAGAATATTAATCACATGCGAATTATAAGCTTTATAAACAAATTGTTCGAATTTCATAAAATTCAAATATCCCTCTTCTGGATATGATCTTCTTAATTAACTTTCATTACCTGCATTTCTTATAAACGTTTAAAAAGCAATGGATTCTTAATAATGTAAAATGTAAGCGAACGAAACTGCAGGTTTAAAACCGATTTGGTACCTCAAATATATTCAATTTCTGAGATAATAAAAATGTCGTCCACATAACTATTAGAAAAATAAGTTTGCATTTTTTTAAAATTCTACGTAAGGTTCTTTTGAAGTTTTACCATATGCTTTTTAACAATCATAATACAGTCATGCATTCTATATTTGGAACCTTTGACTCCTTTTTGGCCCCTGAAAGCTGGTTCATAGAGATTAAAATAGCTTACATTTTCTATGCTCGACTTTAGTCGACATTTGTACCAAATTTCAGAGTTGGAAACTATATTAGAAATGAAACATTGGAATACTCTTTTCAACCCCATTTAGAACCTCAAAATTAGTTAATTCAGATAAGAACATGTTTATTTCCATGTTTGCCTTTGTTAACATTTGTATCGAGTTTCAGAATTGTGATAAAATTGGAATAGGAACATATGGATACTTCCCATTTAAAAGTATGACCCCTTTTCGATCCTTTAAAATTAGATAATTGAGGTCGGAATAGGCTTGCTTTTTCTATGTTTTTTTTTTTTTTTACATTTGTACTTTTATGGCTATATGGGAAATGGGAGTTATAGTGAGTGAGTGAGGGCTTTAAAAGTGTCCAATGGAATAGGGATTCGGATTTTTACTGTACTGTAAAGTTGCCCGAAACTGGCTTAAGATCATTTGGCTCTGAGATATAAAATATAAATTTCAAGTAGTAATATGTTTTCTCGATTGAAAACACCGAGTTCAAAAAAAGTTTTATAAATCAAATAAAATTTAGTTGTGTAAAAACATGGTGAGTATAACACACATACCTTTGGGTTAAAATCGATTTGAAAATTACATAAAATATGACCATTTAAAATGTACACAATAACAGTACTTAAAAAAATATTTAATGGATTAAATTAGAGAGTACATTGTATATTTACATGGATCTATAATAACCACTGATTTTACGAAGGTTATTTCAAATTTTAACTTTCTCGAAGCAGAAAATGTTCAGTTATTTCCTTATTCCATTTAAAAATTTATATTATGGTAGATATTTTGCTCAACGCTTCGTGGAACTCATCATTAAAAATAATGATAAGAATTTGATTAAAAATTTCAGTTTTAATTTACAATATTTTTGCCATTTATTTAAATTTATTTTTATCTGCTACATACCCATACCACGTAACCATGGGGGAAAAGGTTATTTTTTTATCAAACACTTTGTAGAAGCAAATTGATTGTAAAACCTAGAATCTAGATTTTACAATTAATTTGCTTCTACAAAACTTGAATTATTATCCTCTAGGTCCTAGAAGATAATTATTTAAAAACGCCAAATATAATACGATGCAACAGTAACAGTCCAATCGCAGTAACTATTTATAATTGCAGAGTTTTGTGCATATTTATTGTTAGAGTGGCTTTTAACATTAGAAATAAACATGTGATACAAAGAAAAGAAAATTATATCATATAATGATTTGCATTTACCAAAACTCAGTTTCCCCTTCACATTAAAATAAAAAACTAATTAGATATATATGCGAGTGGGACTTACAGGGATATATATATATATTTATTTATTTATTTATTTATTTATGATATTCAAACCATGGTATGAAAGATTTCTTCAAGAATTCTATCCATAAAAATTCAGATAAAATGTTTTAAAGTTCATACAATCTAATCAACACCAATTAAAATATAGCCTTGTCAAATAAACTGAGTATCTGTAAATGTTAACTCTTTCTCCTGATCAAGGGTTGATTTCAACTCTTTGTTGATGATTTGCACCGAGTAATTTTCTTCGCGACGGCCTTTAGATGGTACCACGCAATTTCAGTCCCGTTTGGACACTGGCTGAAGGTCACCTAATCCCACATATTGTTTTGCTATCTTTCGCAATTAAAATATGCCGGCATTGTGTGCGATTCTGATGAAGGTTCTGGCGGATGTTATCCTTAATTCGCATTTCAGAGAAATGCAAAGGTCCTATGTGGATGGCTGTTGCAGTTTCTCAAAACACAGAATGCAAATTTAATTTTACGAACACAAATACTCAGCTCTTAACGTCATGAAAATCAAAAAGTGCAATTATTTACCTATAGGTAGTACACTCAGTCGTAATAAATATTTCGAAACTTGGTATGTTCATTCCAACATTTCCCATTTTGGGTGCTGCTAACCTTGAACTAAACTGTGAGTTGATTTAAAAGTGAAGCAAGAGAAATAAAATTTGTACATAAGGTAAGGATAATTTCTAATCTTCAATCCTATTTACTGATTAAAATATCTAATTTACGAGCTGTGTTACCTGCAGTATTTTACCCGCATGCAATAGTGCACACTGCCTTCATTTAGAATGGCTACAGATATGAACCTAGTTCGGCTTGTTGGGGATGGGAGGGAGGAGAACTACTAAAAAGAGATATTTCATATTTGCTAAGTTACGTACTTGCTAAACATTATATTTGATTACGTACAAAAATAGTTGCATCGATATTCATTTTGAAATAGTGGTACTTAGATACACTGCGATGTAAAAGTTTTGACAATAATATAATTCGGCTTTAAAATTTAGAATTGTGATAGTAGTATTACAAAAGCCTATAAATATAATCAAAAATTCTTAAAAATACTATAATCAAAACAAAGTTGTTTTATTTGCTATAATAATGATTTTTTGGGTAAAAATAGAAATGAGCTTGTTGCAAAAGTTTATAGATAATCACGAGTTTCTGCAAAATTTTGTTTGTAAAAGCAAATTGAAAAGAGATGACGTCACAGACTCCGAGTATTTAAGTTCTGCAAACGATACCACTTCGTAATCGAGATGCCACGAACTAAAGAAATTCAAAAGGATGAGCTTACCCAAATTTGGCAGTTGAAAGCTGAAGATAAGTTCGTTTTTTAAATTTCGACTATTATTAATCGACAAAAGACTTCTATTTATCGAGTTTTATCTAATGGATGCAAATACAAAGAAAAATCCAGATCTGACAGGCCACGTGTGCCGAATAAACCCGATAATCGTCAGTTCCAAAGATTGTCTCGTGCTTTTTCGTGTTTGTTCGTTCAAACTCAATAAGTCCATCTGCAACCCACTATACAGTGTACAACGCGGACATCGAAACAAAAATACGAAATAGATCAGCAACGTACACACATCCTCCTCAACTGAAAAGTATTTATTTCATGTAATATTTCAGAGTTTCATGTAATATTTCAGAGTTAAATCACTTATAGAAGTTGTGACCTGGTGTATCGTTATTGAAACGTGAATCGGATCTGCTTCTCATTGAAAGAGAGTGGCGCAATCCAATTTGTTCAAAGATAACAAGTTCATTCAAGTATTCTAAAATCAAGATATATTTCTCCCGCAGTTCCAAATTTAACTTCCTTTCATACACAAATGCATCCAAACACACTCCATCATACTTTAGTTTCAATTCCAACTAATTAAAATTACAATGAGTAGTTTCTTCCCAACCCCAACCATTGAAGAAAGACAAAGTGCGTTAAATAAAACTCAATTCCAAGTTAATGACACTCTTAAGCACACAGCTAATGAACTTGGACTTCACACATGAGTCACTTGGTGAGCGATGGCCCACCGGTAAGGTTCAAAGGGTTAGTTGTCTTGCCTCCCCCGCAGGTGGCTCGGCAGGTGCGCACTTCGGGTGACGCCATTCCATGAGGGCTGCTTCCTCCTTTTCACTCATTAATTTCCACTCATGGTATGTTTCTTCTTAGTCCCAATAGAGCTCTAAATCATCCGGATTCCAACAAGAAAGATGAACGAACAATTGAACTTAGCAGAGTACAAGTCAATTTTTTTTTATCAGATTTTGTCAATAGTTATGAGATAATTAAGTTCACGAGTTATTTGAGTTAAAAATGAACCTATAACAAGTTATATAACTGCTTTTTACTTCCATCCATAAAATGAGGCTAAATAACATCAGTACAATGTGACAACTGTCGAGTAAGAAGTTGGAGGCCTAGCGTGCAGTAACTATCGTATTTTTCATTTAGCATGATATACGCACGAAGCCACATACTGCACCAAAATATAATATGGAAGGTCTTTCAAGAAATACTGCCAAGCTTTTGGGTTTTCAATTTAAATGGAGGCAAACCCGAAAACTCCATTCAAGACAGCCAAATATTAGATACGAATCATTCGTTGCAATCATCGTTGTGTTAACTCAAATTTGGAAGTTGAGTTAGCAGAATCGTGAAGAATCATACTCGAGTTTTTCACATATACATGGCCTATGAGCCAGGAGCTTGGATAAGGATTCCAACCAGAAAGGCGAACGAATAGTTGCATGAAATTGACGATAAATATTATTTTCAATTTTGAAACTTGGGTAAATGAATTTTCTGGTTGTGGTTTACGCAAGATATTGTAACATTATATACTATCATTCGTCTCTTTCCGGATCACTTTAAAATTGAAATTTTGGCAATGGCTAAAATGTGAAATGTACACAAAAAGCACACACACAAAATTTAACCTTTGACCATATGTTATTAGGAATAAAAAATATTAATAACATTTGATATAATACCAGACGCATTAGGACTTCCAATATCTCCATTTTGCTATAAATGAATAAGAAATAGTAATTGCAAATAACTTCACCATGAATAAATTTTTAATCTCCGTATCTCACTCAAGTTAGAGCCAAGAGCTTCCAAAAAAAAAATAATAATAATAATAATTGTTGTATATTATTGGTCTACTTACATTTAATATAAAATGTTTAAAAAAATTAAAAATATGCATTTTCCGCTTTTCAAATGTTGTAATAGTGTTCATTGCTATATGGCTCCTATATTCTAAGTGTCATAAGTATTTAATAACATTAGCCTGATAAGGGTGTTTATCCGTTCGCCTATTAAAAAACTACTCCTCTAACTGAAAGTATATATAAAAAAAAAAATTACATTAATCTATAACCTACAAAATGAAAAATCAACGTTTCCAGAATGTTGTCCCATTGTTAGGTTATTTTGTAGAACTAGAAAACTGTCCAATCATTTAAATATTTTAGTGTAAATAGATAATAATTTAAGAAAGTAGAAAAACATTGATGATACGTCACACATGTGGGATAAAAAATTTATAAATAGACGTCGTTTTTATACAGAGATATACAGTAACAAACTTTTGTGCTTGATTAAAAACTCCTTCCAAAAAATTTTCTGATTGAGTCCCAATAAAATCACTATCATTATAAATGATTTCTTAAAAAAGAATTATATACGATTTCATTTAAAAATAGTTACAATTCATTTTATTCAAGAACGAACTTCTAAACCTTTGTTTCAAGTTATTACTAATTACATTTTAAAGTACATTGGCCAGTGTTCATGCTAAATAAAGGAACCTCTGTGTTTCTCTAATTTAAATGTCAACAAGAAGTGAGATTTTGACCTTTGACCTTTATGCCCAACCATTTCCATTATACGACTGAACAACTGCACAATTTCATTTCCTAAACTGCCCGTCTAGAATAAGCCTTCAAGTTAAATACAAAAGTATAGGAAATCCCTCACCACCGGTTAACCTCAAGCCTTAACCAAAATCTAAATATTACGAAGTCGTTAGTAAAGTTAGAATACACACGTTGCTTCTGCGTCATTTCCCGTTAACTCAAACAATGAGGCGTATACGCTCATATGTTAAAAGGACGCCACTATTCAGGGAAAGGAAGGTGTTGCACAATCAGAAATCCTTCAGCATACATTAGTCTCTACTTGATTATGTAGCTTATTAACGCAAAAAGTATACAATTATCAGATTCACCGCAGATAATAGAGGTTGACGGACTGGTCACAAATAAGATAAGTTACTTTTGTTGTTTGGCCTAGATTTTTTTTTTTACAGAACTCAGCCCAACCGGCACAATATATAACTGGACGTGGACACATAGATGTTTATCTAAATGCGAATAAGCTCCGATAACAAGTTATTTTTTTATTAATTTGGTAGGATATTTATTGAAGGGGGAAGGTTTCTTGGATTTTTTTTTTTGTGTTATTATTACTTTTTTTTTTTTTTTTTATATAGATTTATGGGGAAAAGTGACTAAACATACTTCCTAGCGATTTGCTAAGATTAATCTTGTTTGCAACATTCTTTGCCACATCAGGTTTGGCCGCTTTTTAAAAAAGTAATTGATGGTAGGTAAAATTTTTTGCTGGAGAGATTCAAGATGTAACTCATTGAAAATGTTTGTCGACAACGACAGAGTCGGCTATAGGGTTCCAAAAGTGAGAGGGGAAGGGGAGGGGTGGGAAGTTAGAGGAAAAAATGTAACAGTATCGTTGTTAAAACTTTGCGTATGCAAGATGCACCTATGAACATGACGTCATCTTGCGCGTGGTCCGTATGGAACCCAGAAAAAACCTACCAAAATTATTACCTTTAAGAATCAGGAAACATCCTCGATGATTTTATAAAGTGTTAATGATAAAAATTACATACTTTGATATAACACTACCATTTTATTTTAGTTGGTTGGTTGTTTTCAGATTATCTGGCGCCGTCAGCAACACGAAGGCTATAATGCGCTGAAACATTCGCCATTTGACAAGGCAACATACATTTACAAACACCCATGCCTTACACGGGACTCGAACCCCTCGCGGTCTAGAAGCTAGTACGCTATTAACCACCATACCGTTTGGTCAGCCATTTTTTTTTTCTAGAAAGAAGTGAAAATATATCATTGGCTAAGAGTGAAAGTTTGTAGAAGAGCAAATAAATAATAATTCCACAAGCTTTTGTGTTTTGTTCACTTACCACATTATTTTTTCAGTGATCAAATTACTATTACTAATCGATTGGTCTTACCTTCCCGTTTCCAAATATACCAAAAAGTAATTTAAGACCAAAAAGGAAGCTGGTACCTTTTCACTTTTATCTCACGATATTTTATATTTAGAACATCATGGTTGAAAGAATTTTTTTACAGGAATTTTTAATTAGGGAGTTGGTGAAAGTAAAGAAAACGGTGACGTTAGTAGAGGGAGGAAAAAAACCGCATGATTTATTCATTTGTTAATTATACACACAAGTTACCCTTCCACCATTTCAGAGGCAAACCAATTCAATACATCAATTAAACTTACACTTTTCAAACCAATTAAACTTTTGCTGAAAAACAAAAATTGTAAAACCACAATGTTGAGCAAAATTTCTTATAAGTGTTCAAGCATACTTCAAGGATTTCAAGGCTCATTCTAAAAGTTGTCAACCAGTGACCAATAAATTACCACCATATTTAAGTTAAATTTCTATTCTTGTTTCATAAAAAGAGCTTTTTTTTATTTTTTAGACATTTTAGAGTTCTCTTTTAATATAATTTCATGAAAGTATATACATTTAAACATTTAAAACCACTATTTAAATCTTAATAACCTAAAGTATAATGTTGAATTATTACTTCAATTAAGCTGTTACTTCCAAGTAAAAAAAAAAAAACTAAGTCCCAGATATTCATAAAAATAACAATACATTTTGGAAACTTGTTCAATGTTAGTGTTAGGCTGTAATAATTTTGTTATAAGATACAAAATTTTAAAATTTATCGGTTTTTTGGGGGGGGGGGGGATAGCACTTGTCACCATCTTTTGAGCATCCCCCCACTTTTTTTCTACCCACTTCTACCACTGGTGGCTAATATACTGACGCAACACTTACCGAAAATGGACATCAAAACAACGTATATCTCGGGGATAACGCATGCAGTAGCAACGCAAATCTGGACAATAGGAGCCTATACGTCAGCGTAACGTTCAGTGAAACTAACCACCAAATGCCAACGTAAATAACGATAATAGAGGCTGGCAATGTGCAGAAAAAGTGGTCATTTCATCGGAGGTTTGGAAAGTCTGAACATAGGCATATTCCGTGGCTGTCACTCACATGCCAACGTAAATATCACCGATAGAGCCTGGCAATCTGCAGGAAAAGTTGTAATTACATCGAAGGTTTGGGGAAATTTGAATGTACGAAGGTTACATGTTTGTCAAATTTGCAAGCAAGCCTAATAAAATTGTAATCCAGATTTTTATCGATCTCGGGAATGATTTCAGTAAAAAAAAAAAAAAAAAACTAAAGTCCGCGTTTTAACAGGTGCAAATCTCTGCAATAGTGTCAGAAGCTATTATGACGGCGTAATACCTGATGGAAATGATCATCATGCAACAAAGTGATCCTCGTATTTAACGTCCACCATAAGCTCGGTAATAGGGGACATTTCATCATAACAACGCTAAGCAAAATGGTCATCACTTCCCAACGTAAATAATTCCGATAGGCTATTACATTATAGAGAAATGCGGAGAAAAAGTACTCATTATATCGGTGATTTAAGAAAATCTAACCATATGCAGCTTATGTTTTGAATTCTTTGTTAGCTGTTGAAAACGTGAATTAAAGTGAAACTTTTTTCAACTAAGACACTTCCATAATTGAAAATAAAAACATTTACAGAAATCCGTAATACTGAGAACTTTTATCCATGGATTTAGAATCCTACGTAGAAAACCCATTTACGTGAAACAGCCCTTTCATCATATAATTTAATTTAAAACTGCCATCAAAGGTAATCGATTTCCACACATTCAAGTGACAAATCCCTTCAACAATTAAACTAACAGCAACGTCACACATATGCGACAAATCGGGACCTCTTTAGCGCCTGCGTTGCATTCAAAAAGGTGAACGTTCTTTTCAAGATCCCACCTACTCTCCGCCCAATGTCCAAACTCCCACCGAATCTTTTTGGACCTACGCAGTTGCGTCACTCGGAAGAAAAGGACAGCCAAGACTTCGTCCTTTTTCATTTCAACCAATAACAGAACCGTATCGCCCACTTCGACGAGAAATTGGAAGCTGGAACTAAGCATGGGTTTTCTTCGCCAAATGGTCGCGCCTCTTAATTATGCCATTTCTTTTTTTTTTAATTCCTCTGATGTAGATAAACAAAGTTACGAAATGTGTTTTGGAGAGTTTGTCCCAATTGTGAAAACTGTTAGTGATAAATTAATGGATATTGATTAGAGGACGAAATCTAGGAATGTAAAAAGAATCTGACATAATACTTACTAACCTTTTACCAAGGATTTTTTAAAAACATTTTTATGGAACTGTAAAACATTCTGCTATTTAAAGAGTAGAGGAAAAGTCCTATGGGTCATTTGGTTTATGGGTTATTCTCGCAAAAGGTGATCTTAAGTGGAAGTCTTAGTAAGGATTATTTCCCTATACCCACTTTGTTACAATCTTCTAGTCTAGTGCATTCAAAAACTACTTTCTATAAAACCTTGAAAATTGGTGGTTGGTTGTTTTCAGATTATCTGGCGCCGTCAGCAACACGAGGGCTATAATGAGCCGAAACATTCGTCATTTGACAAGCCAACATACATTTACAAACACACATGCCTGACACGGGACTCGAACCCCTCGCGGTCTAGAAGCTAGTATGCTAACCACTATACCGTTTGGTCGGCTTGAAAATTGGTGAGTGAGTACGAAAAGGATCACTTAATGAAATGACATAAAATGTTTTTATTTAATGTCTATCTATTATAAAATAAATTAAAATAGCACAAAACAAAACCAGGTGGAGCCACTGCATAGGCATCGACATAAGGATTTAAAATATAAACTAAAATATATTCGACGCTATTTCCGAGTTTTTAATTTATGTCATTTCATGAAGTCATCCTTTTTGTACCTACTCACCAAATTTCAAGGTTTTCTAAAAAATAGTTTCGAAATGCACTGGGCTAGAAGATTGCAACATATCGGGTATAGGGAATGATCCTTACTAGGGCTTCCTCTTAAGATTCAAAATGTTCAAGATTTCATTTAAATTACACTTGGGTGTTTTTTAGGAAGTTGAGAACTGTATCTCTATATAACAATAAAGGTTCATAAAATATACTAATTTATTTTGCAGTTAATTGTGCTTAAGTATGCAAATTAAGCAGAACGTTTCATTACCATTCTAAATCATATAAATACTGAATTTCTTTAGTTACTTATAAGGTAAATAATTATTGACTAGTCATAACTTAAAATAAAAACACTAAGCAGTTGAATTTTCAGTTACATTTTTTAAATAAAATTTATTTTTTTGTGTGTAGCTACTGTTTTTGATGACTAAAATATATATAATATTTTTTTTCTTACTTAATATAAAAAATAAAGTTAATTTCTTAAAATATTGATAGAAGTGAGTATTTTAAAGCCTTTGAGTATTAAAAGAAAGATTACATTAAAAAATGATTTACGGACATTATAATTAGGTATGAAGATGGTAATGATAGTAATGACATTTTACCATATTTTGGGAATCATAAAGTAAATAATGATAATCTTTTTTTAATTACAAATTCAGAACATAAGCTCACTAACAAAAGAATATAGAACATAAGATTAATTAGAATATAATGAAATAAGTTTAAAGATGGTTAATGACAATAATTACAATACTTTTACTAACCATTAATTTTAGCAATCCTAAGATGTTTGAAGATATTTCCAAGCAGTATTATTAATTCAATAACTACTCTAAAATACCTGCTGCTCATGTAATATGTTATTAGAATCATTAGTGTCATATTATGGCTAAGAAAAAATTTAAAAACTATTGGATGATATACAACAGTATTTTTTAAAAACTTTTTAAAGGAAAGTCTATGTTTTTTTTTAATTGAAATGTTTGATGGTTAACAAAAATTATAATTTAAAATGTGCATTAAATTTTATACACAGGGTTCATACTCATTTTCAGAAAAAAAATTCCACGAAATTTCCAGAGTCATGTTTTCCTTCACATAGTTAATTATTTTTAGAGAGAATTTTTTATTTTAGCAAGCCAGATAAATATTATCAAACCTCGATCAAACAAATTCCTCTGTTAACATGAAAAAAAAATCTTTTTTTCTTTAAGAATAACTTTCTACAAGTCTATGTTCCCTTTCAATTATTACACATTTTTTCATCCAATTGAAACACACCCACCAAGATCAAATTTATACAAACTAAACATTTAAAAAGGAATATTTAATTATATACATATCAGATAGAATCATTCAATTCTTCATCAGGAATTTCAGTTTTAATTTTCTTAGGACTTTTCTGCTTGGATTTTGATTTCCTCTTTTGCTTTCGTTCAGTGACAGAAAAAGAATCTTCTACTTCTTTCTTCACTCCCAAAGGCAGAGCATCAGTGTGGTCTTCATCAGTTCCATTTAAAACAGACTCCATTTTCTTTTTTTTCTGACTTTTGTCCTTTGATTTCAATTTTCTATTCTTTTCCTTTGTTTCTGAAATAGGAAGGAAATCTTCTGTCTTGACGTCATCTGTGTCACTTGCAACATTGTCAGAGTCACTTTCTGCATTTCCATTTAATACAGGATCATTTAAAACAGTACCGTTAAGAACTGAGTCAGTACTGGCTTCTCCGGTTTCATTTTGTTTCAACTTTTTCGAATTTGGCAAGATTTTCCTATAAAATAGGGAAGAAAAATGCATGATTTCAAAATTATTCTAATTTTTTTTCTCATTAAGAAATTTTATCTAATCCATCAGGGTATCCACCCAAACAATAATAAATTTCCAAATTGAAATTCTCCAATTGAATTTAATACGTTCTCTTTCTCATTGTTAAAAAACTATGCAATGAAATATATAAATGGTATAAACTTTCTACTTGAAAGGTTCATTAATTTTCATTTAATATATCTAAAAAACTGGAAAAATTAAAATGTGCATGAGGGTATGTAAGTATGTGAACTTGTTAAAGAAGGACTTTATTGAAGGCCTCCTTCCCAAATTTGGCATATAGTGAAACTCCGTGAAGTCAAAGGGACTGTCAAAATTTTTCTTCAAGTTAACTGTCTAAAAACTTTTTCATCTAATTAATACAGACTTAAACTACTAGCTATGTGTACTTAATACTGCTGTTTTTAATTCATGTTTTTTATTTTGTCAGTCCATATCATTTTCCTTGCAAGTTCAAATTGATTTACAGAATAAGCCACTGCAATCTTTACTCAATTTTTTTTTAAATCATTATTTATTTTTTAAATTTATCATTACAATTCTTTGCTTTGTTTCTAACGATAACGATTGCTGCTCCCAACTCATATTGACAAAATTCAACATGCAAATGAGACTGGGTTTAGTTTTTAAGCTAATGTTGGATACAAGAAGAGTACACAAAACCAGTTTATGGACCGATGCCATAAAAATTCATGCTGAAATCAGCTAACTTCACAGCGATTATCTTGAAATTTAATCACTGGTGCATTTTGCCTGTTTCATATTGTTTCAACTTGAGGAATGCTTCTGTAACATTTTTGAATTTCCTATCAAATAATAAACACCATCGAACAAATTATCTTAAGCTGGATTTCATGTTATGGGATTTCGTGTTCAAGTAATAAATTAACGTTAAGTTTAAGCTTCATTGTACGGGAAACAACTTATATTTCACGTTAAACAGGAATTCGTGTTAAGCAATGTTACGTTAAAAGCGTTCGATTGCATTTGAATATTATTAAGGGTGTTATTGCGATTGGTCAAGTTATAGTGATAATATCTCACATTTGGGAAAGTAGTAGTCTAAAATGTTGTTCTGCATAAGTTCTATATACATTAGGACTGGGTTTTATATAGATTTAATGCAAATATCGATTTAGTACTAATATCAACGATGCGATTTAGAGCTAACATCCTTTGCGAAATATCGAAATTCGAATGTAACGCACTACATCAATACAATGATGACATCTGCGACGTTCCAAATATCGATCCGCACTCCAGAATTTGATTTAAGCAGCGCATGCGACCTGCTTGCTAAATTGCCACCACTTCCGATTCTCGGAAAAGTTCTTTCAAGGAAACACGTGCTCGATTTATTAAAGTTGAAATTTTCAGTCCTAGTACATCGGATTTTAGTTTATATGCAATACATTTTGTGTGTGTGAATTAATAACTTTTGGAGAATGTTCATATTTTGATATATTATTATTATTATTAATTTGGAATTAATTTGCCGATATCTGAACGATCTCCCGAGATTAAACGTTGGATATTTCAAATCCATTTGCATCCTTTTCATAATCAAATATATCCTTTAAAATCATATTTTTTCTGAAACTAAAAGCTACAATCATATTTTAACATTATTCCGCTTCTTTCAAATTATTTTCTAAAAAAAAACAAAAAAATGTGTAATTACTGGCGGGTGTTAAGGGCATGGGAGGGGTCAAGATAGGGACATATCCTACAGCAGTGTTAAATCGATTTATCGCTAAATCACGATGTTAGACTGATGATAAATCGATTTAAGAAATCTCTAAATCACCCAGCCCTAATATACATCTGAATGTTCTAAACATAAACAGTACTATTGTGTATATTGTGAATACCAAATTACGATTTAGGAGAGAGAAATAGAAGAGTAAAAAAAAAGGGAAACGTAATTTGGCTTATAAATGAAGTTTCTTTTTCAATACTAAAAATCTAGAACAGAATTTCTTTGATTTTAAGAGAGCCATAAAAATAAGTAGTGAAATCAGTTGGAATTTGAAAGGCTGAAATTTATATAGAAATATGACAGTGTAATAAACATACCCTCCAAGAGCAATTATAAGTTTTCTTCTCACAGCAGCACCTTTTTTTGTCAGCTTCTTTAGCTTTCCTTTATCCATTTCCATCAAAAGAGGAAGGAGATCGGTGTGTTCCTCAAGTAATGACTAAAAAGATAGTAAACATCTTATAATTCGACAGATGACTTTGTCAATGATATATTGAAGGTTTCTAGGTGGTTTTAATTATATATATATATATATATATATATATATATAAAAAACAAAAAAAACATACTCAAGTTAACCTAGTAAAAATTGTAGTGCAAAACACTAAAGATTTCAGGCACTGTAGTGTAACTTAATGGCATTATTCAAAACTTTACAGTAGATTTTATTATCCTGTATTGAATTGCAATAAAATTTATAATTAAAAGAAAGATTCAATTTTACAAAATCTGTCACACTAATATTAAAATCATGTTTTGTACAAAAAAAGTATTTTTTTTTGCATTATCTATACTTGATTTACATTATAGTTAAACACCATACAAATGAAATTCTGTTAGGATTTTGCTGAAGTTGATCCCTATTTAAATACTTTGTATTAACTACGATTCTGTTAGTTTCAAGTTAAAACTTGGCAGATAGACTCATTATCGATGATATTGCTTCCTATCAAGTTTGGGGTAGTGTCTAAAAAAGCACTTTTACTCACGCTTCAAATGTCACTTCCAATAACTAATTAACTTACTTGCAGTCAAACTGAACCAATCAAACTGAAACTTGTCAGACTTTTTGTCAATGACAAAGCATTTTATCAAGTTTTAAAGAGGAAAATACTTAGTCTAGACAGCTGGTTTTCTTAGTAGTGATCAAACACTATGTAAAGTTGATCCGAGCTCAAAATCACTTAAATTATGAGCAATTGCTCATAAAAGTTGGCAATGCATACAAAGGGTTTATAATAAAAACTTTGCTTTTATGATTAATTTTATAAGTATGATTATAAAAATATTGGTTTTAAAAATACAGTAATACCAAAATTTAATTCAAGCAAACTGAATGCTGATATTTTATTTGCATCAAGATATTTTTGGTACATGTTTCTATTTGACCAAAATGTATTAAAAAATTTAAAAGAATTATATTAAAACAAGAATTGTAAATTAACCTTATAAGCAAACACATATAAAACATCACAATCTTACCTGATTTGTCTTTTCTTTTACAATATAATGACAGCTGTATATTACATCTATGAGTTCAGTCAGATAAGCTGGTTTGATGGAAGGATTGCCCAAGACATTTTTTAATGTCTGAAAAAAAGGAAGGGGGAAAATATATTTTTTTCTCTAGTAAATTTTGCTTACAAATTAAGAAACTATATATATAAAAAAAAAAATTAGCTTACATCCACAGCTTTAGGAAACAAACTGTTTCCCATTTCTAGCCATTCATCAGCAGTTATAGAAGTTTGTCCCTACAAATACAAAATTCAACTCAAACAAAACAAAAGCATAAATTGTACTAAAACATCTGAATAAAACACATTTTAAAATTTTAATAACTACGTTCTAGTGTAATAAAACCTTACCTTAGAATATTGTAAAGCTTCAAATATTAAACCTAGACATTGGGTTCTTCTGTAAATCCTCACATCACCACCAAATGCATACTCTTCACAAGGTCCGATGAAATTCCAAGCTAAATCCTAAAAATTACAAGCTACAAATCAAATAGCAATTACTCTAATTTATTAATAAGCTTATATTTATATAAAATGAATCAGTTATTTAAGAATTCAAATGAAATAACTAGAAATACTTACTGGACAAGCTTCCATAAGTGTCCCAAAGAATTGTGGGTAGACATTACTGTTACTAAAACAAAAAGTATACTTGTTTAGTTATCTATTATATCATAAAATTAACCAGTCAAAAATAAAAGTCATAGTGTAATCTTACCTGCTCT
Organism: Linyphia triangularis; assembly: GCA_963978545.1. Taxonomy (NCBI): domain Eukaryota; kingdom Metazoa; phylum Arthropoda; class Arachnida; order Araneae; family Linyphiidae; genus Linyphia; species Linyphia triangularis. Next base: position 27,339,449 of record OZ021726.1, on the reverse strand, counting down.
TAACAAAGACCTCTAATGCCGATAAATATATTTTCATGTAACTTGGTAGTTTTTTCGATTTCTGTATAAAATGAAAATATGTATGTTTGTTATATATTGATAAAAAATTAGGGATTTGCCAGATAATTTAACATACATAGAAATACAAGCATTCAATTGATTTAATTTGATAATTTGTTATAGAAAAAGATGTAAATTTTGTCAAATAATTCTTATTAAACACTTGATATAATATTTCATATGCATGTATAAATTTTTTGAAAAACACTGATACACACAACTTTTCTACTTTTTATAAAGTGATATCAGAATAAAGTTCAGATGAATTGAGCACAAAGCCAAAATAGAGATTAACAAATATATCACCACATACTTTTGTAGAAGTTTTATTAGCTTCCAATCTTCTAAAACAAAGGACCTGAAAAAATAAAGAATCGTTAATAGAAATGTACCAAACTAATAATGGATTTAGAATTTATTACATTAATATGGATTTAGTGTCTAATTATAAAAACAACAAGAAACAATTTAACACAAACTGCAAATTACTCACCAAAAATACACACACTGTATAAAGTTTCTTAGCTACGCCAAGGTCTCTTTCTGAAGATAAATAAACATAGTTACATAACTGAATGTAAATATATTTAAAAAGTGACAACTACAAATCAATACCATTTGTTTTTAGTAAGCTAGAGTTCATGTAGATATAAAAATGAGATTATACTATAAAATAAAAAATAACAATTGAGGACTAAAAATGGAAAACGACTCAAGTCCAAAAAAGAAAAAATTTTAGGAGAGCCGAAAAATATAAAACACTCGAAATCTAGCACTTAAGGCTAAGACTAAGTACCATATTGAATTTGAAATATTGCTACTGGTGTTCACACTTGCATTCTCCACTTTGTTTAGCTTGGTCTTTGGGACATTTTTCCTGTGAAAAAAGATTTTTGATTTTTTTGGTACTTAGGAAGTTTTTTATTTCTAGTCCTCAATTATCAACTTAAAATACTTAAAAAAAAAAAAAAAAAAAAAAAAACTACCTTTATGACATTTAGATATCAAGGAATCTAAGAGATCTTCCAGTTCAGACTTTTTGACGTTATCTTGATGTTCAAACTACAAAGAAAAGCATCATTTTGATAAAAAAAATAACAAATTTCTAATATGATTTTTTAGAAAATTAAAATAAGTGTTTGTGTTATCAATAATTTTATTTTAATAAACATTTTTATAATTGAAATGAGCCCTTCATAAAAAAAAGAACTTAATGATGATTTCTAAAAAATCAATAGCTAATCCCAATCATTTTTTTTTTTTTTTTTTGCTTTACTATTTTATAAACTAGTATATTAACAGGCTGTTTGTTTAATTTAGACTAAGCAAATAAGTCTACATGCATGATTATTAATCTGAAAATTGCTCTATTTCCAAATGTTATATTAAATATGTTCTATTCATGTATAAAACATACTGATCTCAGTTTTTAATTTGATACCTGAGGTATTTACAGATCTAAGGACTCCTAGAAATGCATTATTAACCTCAAGATCTTGTGCTAAAATATTAATTTTAAAGTTTAAAATACTTTGATTTATTGCATTTTTCATACAAATGCAAGCAATAAAGAAACTATTAAATAAAACTGTAAAATAAATTCAGAATTCCTAGATTCTCATAAAACACTGTCCCTACATTACACTACTTTTACCTTTTTTATTTTTGTCAAAATTTGAAGTGTGGAAACAACTTTGTGTAGAAGTGGTGCTTGATGCCTTCCTTTATGGCCATATTCATATGCAGCCAAAACAGGCTGAATACATTGTAGAACTAAATGCATTGGAGGTTCTGACTTTAGATATACCATGACAAGATCCAAACACCTGGAAAAGAAATAAGCACTAATTCTAAAAACTAAGAATGAATTGAGCTAAGGACCAACAGTTTTAGATTATCCAAAAATAAAACATTGTCTATCAATACCGCACACTTTCCAGCTAGATACTATGAAATCTTGCTTTCCAATTTTGAATGGATAGCTATCATTACTTTCTATTCATTATATTATTATTCATTTCTATTCATTCATAATTCTATCATTACATTACTCGGTCAGCCATTTTCAGTAAAACCGAAACTGTCGCCAAAGGCAGCTGTAACGCATGTTTACTAAAGTAAAAAGGAGGGCTTCAGCCGCTAGTTTGTTGTAATGTTATTATTGATGCTAAAGCTGTATTTTGGTGACAGATTTGGTTTGGCTAAATTAGTCAACAGGATAATACATAAGTATTGCTTTTCGAAATATAATGGGCAAAAATCATGAAGGTTGAAGAAAGACTTCTATGTTTGTTTGTTCATTTCAGGGATGAGAATGCAAAATTTCAAAAAAGAGGAAATCCAAAATTTAAAAAACTAAATACACGCGACACCGGATTTTGCAATAGTAAAACCCAACACTCCATGTGAACGGGCATGATGCAAGTTGCTGAGGATGTCTAGGTACAAAATTTTTATATGAAGGAACTGTCATGATAATACATACAAACTGCAAATTAAATCATTATAAAACTAATATATAAAGTGCTACATATAATTTAAAAAAATTTGTGTATACAAAGATCTCATACATATTAATAATTACCCAATGATCATTTCAGGGCTCCCACTCACTCAGAAAGATTGAGAGCAGGAAAAATCAAGTTTTGGAGCATGAAAAATGTCTTTCGGAGCAGATAAAATTAAGTTTAGTAGCAGGAAAAATGCCTTTGTACCATGTAAAAGAAACTTTTGTAGGGCGAAAAAAATTTGTAGCAGAAAAATAAATTTTGCACTAGGAAAAAAAAAAAAAATTGAACCAGAATTAACCAGCACCCACCATACCTTCACAATCTCGATAATATCCGCGCAAAATCCCAGTAATATTGTATTTTTTATAAGCCACCAAAAAGCGTCGCAAATCTCGGCAATATCTGTTATTACATTACCATAGACCTCGGCGAAAACAAATATAACACCAATGCAAATATTGTGGATAACACCCACCATACCATTGCAATCTCGGTAATATCGGAGCAAAATTCCAGTAATATCGTATTTTTTTAAGTCACCAAACAGCGTCACAAATCTCGACAATAGCTGCTAATTACAACAAAGTAAACTTCAGCTAAAATGACTACCACACTTGCGTAAATATTAGCAAAAGCGTTTATAATACCGTCGAAAATCTAGACAAAGGATATTACGTAAGTTGAAGATTCAGCAGAAATGACCATCGCTAAAACGTACATATCGGCACAAATGTCGGTAATATTGACATTTTCTAGGTAATGTTTGTGCATGATACGGAAATATCGGATGTTAACAAAAGCGCATCACTTTTCGAAAATGACCGTCACACCAACGAATATATCAGCAGTAGCGCTGAATAAACCGGAGCAATTCTCAACAACAGCGCTAAATCGGTAAAAGACTCGACAAAAATGACCATCACAATAATTTGCAATATATCTGCATTAGCGTCGTATATTATCGCAGTAACATCGACATTTTCTCAGTAGTATCGGGGCGAATTTCGGATATTGCAATATCCCAGCACTCGGCAATAATTACCACCATACCAACGAAAGTATCAGCAATAGCGTCGAATTAACTGGAGCAGTACTGATTACTACAGAGCTATTACATCGATGAAAGAATCGACGAGAATGACCGTCATAACAACGTAAAACTTGACAATAATGTCAGCATTAGCGTCGCAAATCATCATAGCACTCGGAAAAAACGAACACCCCACTATCGTAAATATCAGCGTTAGCGCCGAATATACAGGAATATTTCTCAACAATAGCGATATTACAGCGGCGAACAATATTAAATTTCGACCCGCAAAAAAAAAAAAATTTAAAAAAAATCGCGTTTTGGCGCAATTATGGCTAAAATAAAGCATTTGGAACAGCTTGGAGAAGATTTTTGTATTTGGCGCAGTTGGGCACAATTGGAGCAGGTCTGAGACCCCTGTCATTTCCATTCAGCCAAATTGATATAGTTGAAAAAAGTTATGTACCACTTTATAAAAGTCACATATCAAATTATAAAAGGATATTTGTAACCAAAGTACAGAATGTTAAGCAAATTACAGATAGAAAAAAAAAAAAAAAAAAAGGCATTGACAAATACAGGGGTGGGAAGTGCTAAAGCCCAGTTTGGAGCAGCAAAATTTAACGTTTGGAGCAGATTCTCAAAAAATTGGAGCAGCAAAATTTAGCTTTTGGAGCAGAATAAGAGAAAATGTAGAAGCAAAATTTGAAGATTAATAGCAGAAATATAATAAATTGTAGCTGATTTAACAACAATTACAAGAATTAAAATTTAAACTTGTATAATTTCATTTTTCTACAAAAAACATGTATTATTAAATTGAAAATTATAAGATATACATGCAATTACAATATAAATATAATTTGTAAATTAGCAAAATTAGAAGGCCAAAACTACTTATATTGAAATTTTCAGAGCTCTAGATTTATTAGAAGTCGCTTTGTAAAATTATTAATTGAAAAACAAATTAAAATTTTAAAATTCTGTGTTTCAAAAGTCTAATTAGAAGTCCAAACATATTTAGGTTGAAAATTTCAGAGGTGTACCTTTATTTGAAGTCACTTTGTAAAAAAAAAAAATTTAATTTAAAAATTAATTAAAAAAATAATAATAATAACGTTTTGACATTCTGTTTGTCAAATGTACAATTTGAAGGTCAAAACTACTTATGTTGAAAATTTCTGAGCTGTAGCCTTATTGGAAGTAGTTTTGTAATTTTTTTTTATTAAAAAAAAACTAATTAAATTTTAACATTCTGTTTTTAAAAAGTCTAATAAAAAAAGGCTAAAACTACTTACATTAAAATTTTCAGAACTGTACCTCTATTTAAAGTCAGTTTGTAAAAAAAAAAAAAAAAAAAAAAATTAAAATTTTAACATTCCGTTTGTCAAAGGCCAAAACTACTTAGGTAAAAAATTTAAAGTAAAGTTTTACACCTATTTTAAGTAGCTTTCTATAAATCCACTGACTTTTTGTTTTATTATTATATAGGACTCATTTGTATAAAAATAGCAATTCTTATAGCAAATACAGTAAAATTAAAATAAAAAGTTTCTAAATTTTTTGTAAATGTTCTAAAATGTTGTGAATTTTTTATTTTATTTTCCAAATCGGGTCAAATTCAGCGTCAAAACGGCGATTTTATCCTACATGCCGTTCTATAAACTTATAAAAAAGTGTGTGTTTTTTTGTTTTGTTTTTTTAAACCGGAAACATTCAGGGATTTTGATTACATTTCTGTGATACTTAATTCCAAAAGCAAAACGGCCGTTTAAAAGTTAATTACCAACAGCCGACAAGTAAATTAGAAAACACATCCCTAAATTTAATAGAAGGTATCGTCATTACGCGTGTCGGAGCGGAAATATTCTTTTTAAATGCTTAGTAAAAACATTTGATGGTTATACACCTTTAACTTTTTACCAATTCCTTTCTTCTTTATATTTAGAGCAAAAGAGGGTGTGGTAAAAATCCGACGAAACACACTTAATTAAGGTACGTACGAAATGGCCATCCGTGCTAACTAGTAATCGGAAATTTTGAGGCTGCCCCCTAAATATTATCTAGCAATAACGCACGAGATATCAGCTATCAGCACTCGGCGATTTGAATTTGTCCCGATGCAAGGCGCGTTTGAACATGAATGCGCATGCGTGAATGTCGATTTCAGACGGATAATCCACACATTGCATTCTGTTAGTGGGGAAAATCGAATGTTTTGCAAATTCGTGCGAAAACGGCCCTTGAGGTTGCCGTAATTTCATCTCCACATAGATTTGGCGTGAGTAATCTGGTTTAGAGCTTTAGCGTGAACGTTTAAAGAAAGATTTAAAGCAAAATTGGCGCAGAATTGCACTTAAATGTGGTTTTGTAGCAGGTTGGAGCAGGATACCACTTTTGGTGCGCGCTGGCGCAATTGGCGCAGAATTCCCACCCCTGCAAATAAAACATTAAACAAACTTTAATTTGCACAAGTAAATACGTCATATTTTTCAAAATGACCAAAATTACGCTAGAAAAACGCGGAAATTACTGAATTCCTAAAAAGTGGAGTAAAACTTGAAAAAAAACCACAAAACGCGGAAAATCGCGGAAACGCGGAAGATTCTCATCCCTGCCATTTGAACCAGTTCAACAATTAAAGTGAAATTTTAAATAGTGCAACTTTTTTAAAGTTTGAAAAAAAAATTTGATGATAAAGTGTGAGTCGGGTTTTCAAAAGGGCTACTACAAAAAGGGAATCCATAATCTCTCTATATATAAGGCAAAGCCCTCACTCACTCACTCACCACTAATTCTCCCACTTCCCACATAGTCACAACTCTGAAAATCGGCACAAATATCAACAATGGTAAATATAGAAAAAGTAAACTATTCCGATCACGATTAACCCACTTTAAGGGGTCGAAAAGGGGTTAAACGTTCCAAACGGGGGACATTCGAAAATCCTACTTCCCACATAGTCACAACTCTGAAAATCGGCACAAATATCAACAATGGTAAAAATAGAAAAAGTAAGCTATTCCGATCTCGATTAACCCACTTTAAGGGGTCGAAAAGGGGTTAAACGTTCCAAACGGGGGACATTCAAAAGTCTTACTTCCCACATAGTCACAACTCTGAAAATCGGCACAAATATCAACAATGGTAAAAATAGAAAAAGTAAACTATTCCGATCTCGATTAACCCACTTTAAGAGGTCGAAAAGGGGTTAAACGTTCCAAACGAGGGACATTCGAATATCCTACTTCCCACATAGTCACAACTCTGAAAATCGGCACAAATATCAACAATGGTAAAAATAGAAAAAGTAAACTATTCCGATCTCGATTAACCCACTTTAAGGGGTCGAAAAGGGGTTAAACGTTCCAAACGAGGGACATTCGAATATCCTACTTCCCACATAGTCACAACTCTAAAAATTGGTACAAATATTAACAATAGTAAACATAGAAAAAGTAAGCCATTCCGATCTCGATTAACCCACTTTAAGGGGTGGAACAGGGGTTAAATGTTCCAAACGAGGGATATTCGAAAGTCCTACTTCCCCTTTCGTCACAACTCTGAAATCTGGTGCAAGTATCAACTAAAACAAACGTATAAAAAGTAAGCTATTCCGATCTCTATTTACCCATTCTAAGAGGTCAAAAAGGGGTTAAACGTTCCAAACGAGCGATATATTCGAATGTCCTACTTCTCAAATTTTTACAATTCTGAAAACTGGTGTGAATATCAATAAAGACAAACGCAAAAAAAGTAAACTATTCCGATCTCGGGTGGATCAAGGGGTGGAAAAGGGGTTAAACGTTCCAAACGAGGAATATTCGAATGTACCACTTCCCATATGGTCACAACTCGGAAATTTGGTACAAATGTCAAAAAAGATTAAACATAGAAAAAGTAAGCTATTCTGTTCTCGATTAACCAACTTTAAGGAGTCGAAAAGGGGTTAAATGTTCCAAACGAGGGATATCCGAATGTTCCTCTTCCAATGAAGTCATTTTTCTGATATTTTTTTGCAAATGTTAAAAAAATAAGTCATTCCAATATCGATTAACGAATTTTTAAGGGATGAAAAGACGACGCAACATTGAAACTATACGAGGATTAACTTAATGTCTAATTAAATTAATTCCAATACAGCTACTACTTTGAAATTTAGAACTAAGAGCAAACATAAACACAATAAACTATTCCAGTTTACTATTCACAATTATAAATTTCGTTTAAAATGTCAACAAAAGAAAGTTCCTATTTTGATAAATCAATTTGTCGGGATCGAAATGGGAGCAAACGTCTGAAGTGTAGAATACATGAATGTCTTTTGATCGCTAAAATGCTAATGGTAAAATTTCGTAGCGCAGCACGGGTATTCAGCTAGTTATGGTATATGGTGCATGTGTTTACTATTGCAATAAATGTTACTTCCCTATACCACAATTCCAAAATTTAAGGTGATGAAAATCGGGAAGGAATCAAGAATGCAAATTTTTTAAGGGTTAAAAGATCTTCTTGATCAGCATTAGAAAAAAGACATTAAAACAAAAAATATTCTTAATGGTAATTTTTTTAAAAATAAAATCAAGTAAAGCTCACCTGACTCTAAAATGAAGCATGGCTTTATCTTTGAAGCTTAACTGAGTATGACCTGTTTGTACTCGACTTCGAAAAGCTTCTGCTAAATTATCATCCAGTTTGAACATTTCTGTATCTGATAGAACAATTGATTCCTGAAAACCACAAAAATTAAAAAAAACACCTTTTATACATAAGGCAGACATAAAAAAAAAGAAACATCTTAAAACTTTAGATAGATATCCATGCATCAAATCATTTTGTTAATTGCTGAATATGTTGTGTATATTAAGCTTAACTAAATAACTAATAATTTAAGTAACCTAACTAAGTAAATTTAACCTAGATAGAAAAAAGTGCAACTTACAGCATCACTAACTTCAGCTGCATGACCCAATGCTTCTTTCACCTTTTTCCTAAATTGTTCATCAACATTGGAATTGTCTTTTTCATTCGAATCAGATTCCTCACTGCTGCTTCCAGACTCAAAATTTACATCACTTTCGTCATCTATTAAAAGAAAAGATTAATAATATAAATAAATTTCTTTTGGATAAAAAGATTAATTTTGAAAAAGGGAATTGTGAATAAACTTACCAGATTCGTCAACTAGCATTGCTTCATCTTCAGATTTCTCAGGGTTAATTACCTTATAACAAAATAGCATTATTAAAAATTAATCTAATTGAAAAGCATATTAAAAGAAGGTGAATGAAATTACAATAAATTATTCTAATTATTGTGTATGGTAGATTAAAGTTCAACTAGTTATTAACATCAACAGAATTTAAGTTGATTACTTGATGATTGTGTTTTGAAGAAAAATTTCCTGTTATCACAAGCATGTGGTTTTTATGTTTATTTTATTAGAAAAAAGAATGAATTTAAAAATACAAACTTTTATTAGTTGCTACACAATAATTACTAGGGGTGTGGAACATCGCACAACTTCCAATTACACTATAATATTGGTCACTGCATTAAAAAACTTAATATGGGGAGTTATTTGTTTTCATATTTTCACTTATTTAAATAAAAAGGGACAGTTTGGCAACATTTTTTACATGGTCCGAAAAAAACCCATCAAAATCGACAATGTTATTTGATAGACATTACATATTATCCTTTCTTGTGTGTGAAACAGATAAGAATCAATCGTTGATAGTTCAAGCGCAGAGAACTCTGTGCTAAGGGCACTCATTTTTCAACTTTTTAAGCATTTCTACGGGAATTTCGGAGGTGGAGATGATTAAAATACCTTAAGAGGCATTAGCACAGAGATTTTAGTCAAAATCGACAGAGCTGTTTTTTAGCAATTGCTAAAACACAAGATTTTTTCATGATTTCAACCTTATGCGCATGTGTGATTTTGACGAGGTAGGACCCATGGCCACCACCAACCCGCACATCAAATTTGAACATCGTAGGTCAACTTGTTCAGGAGTTATGCTGACCACATACACACAGACAGAAAAAAATTTCAGACCACTTTTGAAATCAGGAAGTTTTAAAACGTAGAAGAATGCAAAAAAAAAGAAAAAAAAAAGCATTCTTTTTTTTTTACTGAATGCTATATTTCCATTAACCTATATAAACATATGGGTAACTGAAAATAAAAAGAAAGGAAAATTGATATGCTAAGATAGTTAATATTATTAAAAAAAATTATGTTTTTATCAACTAAATTAAAATGTAATAAATTGATGACAACATATGAAACTAAGACAATACTTACTGCAAGTATTTGTTGCAAAGCCTCCTCAGTAATACAAGGACACAAAAGAGGGAAAACTGAAGTCACATTTGTCCTTAAAGCGTTTGAGGATCTTGACAACAATGAGAGTAAAATATCAACAACAACACCGACCCAAGAAGGTTCGTCATCATTTGTGCTTTCTTCGGAATGTTTTCGGGCATGTAAAGCCTTTTTACAGCAAATGTGCAGCTCCTGAAAATGACAATTTCATTAAAAACTCACATTTAATATTGATGAAATCAATATGCATCAGCAAAATAGCTAGTAAAACATTTGTTTTGGCTTATGTATTGTAAACCCCATACACGAAGATATCCACAAAGCGATTAGTTATGACAGCCATATAAGTTGATACTCTCACCGTTATCAGGCAACTATAGTTGCAACTCTCATCATTACCATACTTACTTAATAAAAAGAGATGAAATGCAGTCAACATTTGAGCATCAGCAAGGTGTTTTTAATATGTAAGTAACCATTTGTTTAGTTTTAAAATATACATAAAAAGTTAGAAAAATATAGTTAGAAAAATATATAAGATTAAACAAGATTAAATTTAAATTACTTGAATTTAAGATGAATACAGAGGACTCATGAGATAAGAAACAGTACTTTGAAACTGCATGTTACAAAGTTACTGAGCTAAAGAATACAGAACTGGAGTGCTGACTGAGCATGCCGAAGCCGAATCACACCCTTGAGCAAGTGTGCTAATACCTCAAGACAAAAGCGAAGAACAGCAGAACGGGATGGAGAAAAGTAGTTCCTCCCCATAGTTTCATGTATTGTTAATTATGGGTGAAGTTTTGACTTGCAAATTAGAAAATTTTATACAAAACAAATTATTTTTTATTGGAATAGAATTCTTGCTTCCAAAGTCAGGATAATAAAGTATTATTTTTATTGGAAATTATACTGTTTATATGAGAATGGAATTGTGCTAAATCAAGCAAAATAGAAATTTAGGTTACAGGATCCAACTTATTTGCCATGTTTACAAGATAGAAATTCTTTTATGGATATTCGGAAAATTGGGCCAAGTATGTGAATTTAATTCAAATGCATATTTTAGCTCTTTGAGGCATGGTAGGATTAAAAATATAACACTCCAACCTCGACATTTCCCGATTTATATGAATGTAAACAAGCTTTTTCTAAGCTGTATTAATGCTGAAATACGTCACTATTTTACAGAAAATACGTAGAATATTTGGTTAGCAACAAAGCCCGCCACGAGTAATTTGAATAGGCAAATCGCAATGTTTTGTCTTAAAAGTCTGGCACATGCAAGGGTTACCGTATTATTGAGTGTGGCTCGCAAGTTCACTTGTAAAAGAAGCCAAGGTCGTCACTCCAGTGTTTTCTTTAGCTCAGTGTTCACAGTGAATGAGACATGCACAACCTAAACTAATACTAGTTATTTTGGAAATAATATTAACAAGGAGCATTCCTCACAAACGCTATTTAAACCAAAATTTAACTAGGGTTGTGTACCAATGCACAACTTTCAATTACACTATAATACTGGTCCCTGCTTCAAAATTTGAAATGGGTGGATGGAATTCACCATTTGCTTCTTTCTCACATAATAAAAATAAAAACTCACCCCAATATGACAAGATTTATTTTCACAAATTTTACCAAGCTGGCAAAAGAATTGTTGATTTTTAGATATTTCTTAGATAATTGAAGCAAAAAAAAAATCTATGTAGTGTAAAAGATACAATTAAAAATATTTTGGTTTACATCAACTGTAATTTTCATTGTTAAGTAAAAAAAAAAGTCAACTCTTATGAAAAAAACTATTTTCAATCTCAAAAAAAAAAAAAAATTTATAAACCTTTTGACGCCTTTAGAAGCATTTTTGCAGGAATTTTGGTAGTGCCGAATTTGAGAACATTTAAAAAGGCATTACGAGATCGATTTTTATCGAACTCATTAAATCCTTCTTTAAAAAATTGCGGTATAACCGAATTTTTCAATGGCAGGTACCTTCTAAGTATGCACAATTTTGACAGAAACCTATTGTCCCGTCTGATATAAACTGATAGCTTGCAAACCAAATTTGAACATTGTAGTGTGAGCTATTCTAGACTTAGACTGGCCTGTTATTTCCAAGTTAACAAACAAAAAATTCCAAGTTAACCAAATAAATCAACATCAATTTTTAATATATAATTATAAAGTAAAAAGCAAAAATGTATAATGTTTAAAATGCCAATCTTGAAAGTGAATTGATTTAAATTATTTCATTCCCACCATTTCAAAATAATAAAACAAATGGTCAATCATGTCATTATATTTCTTATCTAGACTTTGAAGGGGTGGAGAAACTAAAATAACCTACTATTAACAAAACACAAGACTAGTTTTTCAAGGGTAAATATCTTCATAAATAAAAAAACATTTGTTTGTTAAATCCAAATTTTTGTTCCTGAATGCAAAAACAAGAAGTTATGCACCCCCAAGAGAAGCATGAAAATAATCAAATTATATATATTTTTTAATTGATGGGAAAAACGGATTCTTACTTCTAGAACTCCTGGAATATCTTCTGGGTCACGAAACAAATGAAATCCTAGTTCCAGAAAAAGAGCCTGAAATGCATTACTCTCATTTGTTTTTCCATCTTTTTTACTTTGCTTTCCGAGTTTGTGGACAATTGATTTCATCGGCTCCCAGGAATCTTGAATCTGAAACAACAGTAAAAAAATTCCTTACACAAGTTAATGCAACAAAAAGAGAAATAGAAATACATAATTAATATAAAATGTATGTGTGCTAACTGTGAAGTATAATTTTTAAAGGAAGTGATAATGTAATGTGAAATAACATAAATTTTGCTGGATATCTGATACTAGAATATCCTGTGTGTGATCTGATCTTGGGCACTCAATTTTACTATGAGGGAAAACTAGAAATTAAAATATTTGTTATTAAAAAACAGACATCTAAAGTGCAAGTCAAAAGATGCTTTTATTCCAAGAAATTCAATTTTTTTTTAACTTCAAGTGCTGCTATATAAAAGGCTTAAGTATTGATTTTGAGAGAAAAGTGGTAAGGAAATTGATAAGGGATCTTGTCTAGGAATTGATAGATGGAGTTTAGAAATTGATAAGTGATTGATCCAATATTGAATAACCTGAGATTGAACTACAAATAAAAATTACTTTTCAGCCAGATAACCAGTATAACTGTTAAATTCCCCCCCCCCCCATCCCCCCTTTTTTTCTCTCTTAAAATAAATTAAATAATACTAAGGGAAAGTAAATTTTCTAAAACATTTAGGAAGGAATTTTATGAATAATTCCAAAAATGTTAGGATTAATTTAGAGATAATTCTTAAAAATTTTAGGGATAATTCTTAAAATTCATGTGTAATTCTTAAAATATTAGAGGTAATTTTTAAAATCTCAGAGATAAACTATTAGGGATGATTAAAATACAGTTAACAATACTTTTTTTTAAGCTGACATAGGCTCCTAACACAGACATTCTTTCCAAAGCTTGTTTCAATACCAGCGAAAACTGCTTATTTCAAAAACTTGAATGTCAAACAAGTTTTTAGCAAAATACGAAGTTATATAATTAAACAATTACACTATTTGACAAATATGTGAATTTAATTAAATCATATTTCCTCATCTGGTGGAATATCAGGGTTTTTTTACGGATTTTAGAAGAAAATTGAAAAAATTTGGGGGTGAATAATTTTTTTAGGAGTTATCAAGTGTTATTTAAGGAAGAAACAAAAATTTAACAGGGCTGCCACTGACTGTAAGCTTTGAAAATAGTTGCTTTAGTAGCCTCAGATGTTAAAATTAGTAGCCAAAATAGTAATCTCACACATTGAAAATAGTAGTCTCAGACGTTGAAAATAGTAGCCTCACTTTTCATAACTTTTAATAAGATCGGAATAAAACAGTAGATTTATATAAAACACGAAAACCCAGAAACACTCTTCTTTCGACTCAAAATAGTGTCTAAAACATTACATCCCATACGGTAAAAAGCATGTGTCTTAGGGGAGGCGCTATCATATTTATATACTGCGATGGAAGTCGGCAACTCAACCTTACACCCAGACGGCAAAAAAAAAAAAAGCTAAACTTAACACACAAAAGCGACGGTAAAAATCGATTTTTTTTTTATTTTTTTTTAAAACTTCCAAAGTCAAAAAACTTTTTTTAGAAAAACAAGTATCATGTTTAAACAATTATACTAAATATTGACGATGACAATCAAATTTCATTAAGGGTAGTTTTTAAATTTTTAACAGAATGGTTATTGAATTTGCAAAACAAAATTCCCTGACATTTCCCCGATTTCCAGAAAATTCCCTGAAGTGCATCTCTGTCGATGTTATCGTTTTAAAAAAAAACAAAGAAAATAATGGCCAATTTAAAAATATATACATTTCACTATTTTGAATTACATTTACTTATCAAAGTATAATTGCAACAAAATATAAATTTAGGCTGAAAATCAAAATAAACGTCTTTAGAGCATGAAAAAAAATGGAAAACATTAATAAAAAATACAAAATTCACATAAACCAATTTACAAACTACACCCATGCTTGCTAACTTCAAGGAAAAGCAAAACTAGTACAATATTTTTCTTTTTAATTAAAAAAAAATAAAATGTTATTTTCTTTAATATATGTCATAGGCTGTATAAATATTTACTAAACTTGGGCATGCATGAGCATGAAACTTAAATAATCAGCATTTTGCTATTCAGTCACAAATTTCACTAGGCACATATATTTCATGAAAAATTGTGTTTTGGATTTTGAAGTTGAGAAAAGATAAATAACACATAATGCATGAAAGAAAGTCTTGAAATTAACAGCTTCTATTAAAAATTACTCATAGATAAATAGAAATAAAATTTTATACAATAAAAATACTATCTTAAACCACAAAAGTACACATTAAATTAGGCAAAAAATCGTTTTCATAAAACATGACAAACACAGCATTTGGCAGGGGGGAAAATGAAAGGATTTTTTTTTTAAAATTAAATAACCCTTTGCCTGAATGTATGCAGTAGAGCATTCAGATGATTTTTTTTTATTATTATTATTATTTAGAGGGGGGGGGGGAGGATACTTCAGTTCTTTGTTTGATTTATATTAAACATATAAACCAAAAACACATATCACTTTCAGTTAATTAAGTTAGATATAATGTCAAAATTGAAGTACACACACAAAAAAAAAAATGAAGTACACTATCTAACCCATTTTGCTTATGAATGCCTATAGATTTGTTGCACATCTATAATAACACATCAGTGCTGTAAAGGGTTAATAAAAACTAAAAAATATGATGGAATCTATTTGAAATATTAAGGAATTTAGGGTTCCAATATATTCTATTGAAAAAGACGCAAGCCAAGAAGAAAAATAATCATATCTGTAAAGGATGCAGACAGATTTTAATTGGAGGATATTTTTAAACAATAAATGTACTGGTGGTCGTGCTTCTAAATAATAGGATTACTAAAAATCTAACAGAAATAATACGTAAATAATTAGGGTTCTAATATATAATGTTGACAAAAAACGCAAGGCAAGTAGAAAAATGATCATGTCTGTAAAGGATGCAGACAGATTGAAGTTTGGAGATTTTTTTAACAATAAGACGCAGGCGGAAGCGAAGTTATAGGATAACCAAAAATCTAACAGAAAGTAAAAAAAAAAAAAAAAGGGAATGTGGTTGTGGGCCGAGGAGGGGGGATCGGTCGGTTTGGCTTAGCTGCTGAGAGTAGAAAAAGATCGGAAACTTCGTACACCCAAATCGACCAACTATAAAAACTACATATATATCGCGTGACGCGAGTCGGGATAGATGTCCGCACCCATACGGGGTACGCGAGAAGGGAAGCTCGAAAATTTCAAAATTCCCTGATTAAAGAGTGATTTTACGAAATTCTTTGACGTTTCCCTGAATTCCTGGTTCTGTCGCCACCCTGTTTAAGCTACATTCAAAGTAATTAAATAAACTGCTTAAAAATTTTAATTATTTTATTTACAAATTTAGCTACAACATTGAAATTCTAATCATTCTACATCGATTGACCTACACGGCGAAATCGTTCATCACACCGGCACAAATCTCCGATATAACATCTAATAACATACTGTTCATACTGATGGCACTTTCTTCCGAAGTTCAAGGCAAATTCCACAAATTCATTTTTTTTAGAGTAAATAAAGCGAAATAATTTGATATTTGGGAATATAATTGTGTATGCTGTTGCCTTCCCCTTTGGCAGCGAAAGATAAAAACATTGGAACCCAACAGGTGGGTGAAAATGACAGCGGTTCCCGTCAAAAACAACAATCTTGCGTGAGGTTACTATTATCGGACTAACAAAGTGACCACTCTACCCGCGAATATGAACAACCTTTTCGGTAGTGTTCGCTCTCCCGCAACCCTTAAAAGAAATCACCATTTTGAGTTAGTACCTTAGTGCCGATTTTTTTTCGTCCTACCATCGGACGGTATCCAATTTCTAAAAAAATAGTCGCCCGAGCCCAAAAATAGTTGAAGGTTTTGTTCAAAATAGTTGTTTTGTGCCCTTTTTTCATTGAAATAATTGCCATAGTCGCCTGGCCACTAAAATAGTCGCTTTAGTAGCCTTTTTAGTCGCCTGTGGCAGCCTTGATTTAAGGAATAATAGGAATTTTAGTGTGAATGAGACCCCTATAGTACTTTTTTAATTTGTTAAGAATTCATTTAATTAAACAGTCTTATGGGTGAAAAATTGAAAACAATTTTTTAAATTAGATAGTAATTTGTAGTAATTGTATGCAGAAAATAGTAATTTGTAATTTTAAAAATAGAATGCTAGCATACCATATTTAGGATAAATCTGAATAAGGTATATAATGTTATGTAGAACAATTATTTAAATAGAAACATAAAATCTTCTAAGCATACCTTATCAACAGGAAAATTTGGAGTCACAAAATCAGTTGAAGCCATAAGTTGATCCATATACTCAATGAGTGAAAGTAGGTGTTGTAAAAACTGCTCTAGTGGTGCAGTATGGTCAATTCTTTGGTATAAGGAATTCACTGCTTTATAAAATGTATTTATGTATGATTCTCTTAATGCTGCAGGAACTTCTGCAGTGTCCACATTACACTGTTAAGAATATGCAAAGTAAAAAGACAAACAAAATTAAGTCCATAAATATTTTTTAAATCTAATTCTCTATCAAAATATCAAATGATAACAGTTAAAGGCACATATTTGATAGCTTTTACCTGTGAATTTTCAATTATATACTAGTTTAGCTTAGTTATAATATAGTTATAAGATATATTGGCTACAAGATAATTAAAATCAGGTCGTTATATAGCTTAAAATATTCAAGAACATTTTTAAAAAATGGTAAAAAGTTTTTTAGCAAACCATGAATTACATGCTCGGAAAAAAAAAATTCTATCTAATTCAAAGTGAAGGATAAAAAAATTCATTTGTGCTGTTATTCGAGATTTTTATCCACATAGAAGCAAGTAGTTGCAACAGTTCTTAATATAATTCAAAATAATTCTGCATTAAAAAAAATCTTAACAATTTATGCAGCAATCTACAACAACTAATTGCAATCCAGATAACAATATTTTTTTCTTCTTTTTTTTTAATATAATGATTAACAATACCAGACAAGTTTTTAAGTAGGCACACAATTTAATAATACACTTTGAATATGAAAAACAATCTAACTAAAGTTTCAAACTGTATTGAGAACCAAGTAAAATGCTGGTTCCTATCCTTATAGACATTATTTGAAAAATAATTACTGATAAATTAACACTATCCAAATAACCTGAAGGCTGTAACAGTTAAAGATCAATGTATAAATTAAAAAAATAATAATAAAAATAAAACTACTCACATGAAGTATATCTGTTGTACACTCCTTAATATTGAAGAAAGAATGAAGGAACAAAAATTTTATAGTAGTGAGCCTCCATTCAATGTCTGTAATTGTATTTTGATGGCAAATTAAAGCACCAATCTGAAAAGTTAATCAGTTATAAAATATAAACTTTCGAGAAATAGTTCATGCAAAATGTTACTGCTTCCCCACTAGTTATTCTATGCAAGACATCACATTCAAAAAATTTAAAAAATTTTCCTTATTTCTCTAATAAAATTCAAAATGATCTGATTTTATTTAATTGTGTTATTATTCAAGAACTTATAAATGTTTAAAATTATACCAATATAACTTATTAACACTTTAAATCCCAACCCGCCCTATACCGCCTTGTAGAGAATTTCCCAGCTAACCGCCTTTTGGGCGGTTGCAGGGGTAAACGTATATTTTCAAGTGAGGGGAACTGCCCTGCCTTAGTTGTTTAAAGCGTGACGGTCCTCAACAATAGGTTATTGTGGGGCATGTAGAGGGGAGACATGGATTTAAAGTACTCAATGTCAAACTGCCCCACCCTTTGGACATGGAGTAAGATAGTCAGGGACTTTTCTTTTATGCGAATCTTGTCATGTACTTAGCGGTGGCGTTTGTTTCATTGATAAGACCCCAACTAAATTCTCTGACATATCAAGCAGATGACCCAACGCACACCCCTATTGCAGGCTGTATACATATAGTAATGATCTTTTAATGATCGACAGTGACCCCCCACAGCAATCCCAGGAGTGGCAGACAGGAGAACGAGTCGGGCGAGTTCATTTCCAGTTTTTATGAATGGAAAGTCATCGGGGTTTTGTGAAACCCACAACGCTGACTCCATGGGATTTAAAGGGTTAAAGGAACCTCTTGTAAGGTAAATCATTCCCTAAATTAAACACAATTTTTAATCATACTCTTTTCTTATTGTTAGTTTAAAAGTATCAATAAAAATATTAGTAGTTTAAAGTCATGTCATCACAAACTATACCAGTGATAATGGATGCTTATTGCTATTTTAAGATTAAAATTTTCAAATTCTCAAAATTTTCTCCAAATGAGAAATTTTCTAAAATTTATAATTTCTTTACTTTCTTGATAATTTTATTTCTTGATTATATAACAGCTACTAACTCACCTGAACAATTGCTTGGAAACGTTTATTGAGAGCTCCACTGCCTTCCTCTTCACTATACAAATTTAAAAACTGTTATCTCAAGGAATGATAAAATTACATAACACTTAGTGATTTACTTTACGAATGTGCATCAGAACAGTGGATTACCCAAATACAGTTAACGAAGAACAAATTTATAAATTATTAGACAGTAAAAAGATTTTAATTCACCTTCAAAGGCAACATTTTGATATTAAAAGCGCTGTAAGAACAGATGAGATAACTAGCAAGTTTTGAACATAAAATTTCAATCAGAAAGATTTAACTAAAACAGATACATTGACATAGTACACAATATATATGTAAAATGTACAAATCTAAATTATATACTTAATAATATTATAAAGAAAAGTTGCAGCACTTCTCCTGTTAAAACTTAATGATAAATGTACTAATTTTTTTTTAAACGGACTTTTTGCAACCAAAAATACAAATTTCTTGTAACACAGGAACAAATCAATTGACAACTTTATGATAAAGATCTTAAAAGTCTCAAAATAATCAGTAAGATCATGAAATACAATCCACTATTAAAATTGCTAGCGTTTTCTGTTTATAGCTCATTTAAAAATCACCAAAAACTGTATAGAAATTATCTAATAGCTCACATGTTGAATACGATAATGTAATAGAATAGTAAACATGGTCAAAACTAAGTCAGACAAGAAGTTTGATGCTACAAGAGATATTCTCTAAAGAAACTATACCTGTTGATCTTGCTTACTGCAATTGACTTCAAAAATTCACAGTAATCTTTAACAGCTTCAGGAAGCAGCTGTTTGAGATGAAAATAAAGTGATTAAATGTAATCATATCAAACCTCATCCATTAATACTTAAAAACAGAATTAAGGAAATGTATATTTCAGTGAGTTAAAAGAATTTTTTGTTAAATTTATAGATAACTAGAAAAGCATTTAAATTACAATGCTTTTCTGAGAGAAAATTTTAAGCCACAGTTGTTTTTTATATTATAACTTAGTTATTCGTAAAATATAATGAACATAATACATTTATATATTCTAAAACTTTTTTTTATTAAAATTAGCAGTTCCTTATTTTAGTAACAAAAATTACTTATTCTGCAGTAACTTATTTTTCATAAAATTGATTGTTGGAAGACAGCAATGAGTATATGTGTTTTTGTTTAATACAAGCTGGAAATGGGCAAATAACAAGAACAGAGTTCACAGTAAGAACATACAAATATAAAAAAAAGTAGTGCAGAAAGAAATTTAAACTTACATTTTGAATAGTAGAAGAAACTTCTTTTCGTTTGAAGATTTGTTCAGACAGCAATGAGCCAGGTCTTAATTAAGAAAGAAATGTCATATTTATATTTGAACAGTAACGTATATATAACAGCTCGCACGTTATCAAATGATTATTACAATTTATTTACATGTATAGGTTGTATTACTTACGGCTGCAAGAAAGCTTTAAGAATGATCATCTGTATATCTGGATCACTATTCTCCTTTACAAATACTGACAAGAATCCAGCCTGAAATATAAATGCAGGGCATTGAATTTAAGATAATAGTTAAAAAAAAAAAAGATAATCAGCTGAGGGTCGATGTACAGTTTACCCTGGACCTTATGTCTAAGCCCAATACAATATTTTTTATTTGAGTTTTATAAAAGATCAATACAACTGAACAACAGCATATATCTCTTTCTATACAAGCAGGGATAGCAGATAATGCCTTTCCTGGCATACACAAACACTGGACCACACTTTTGACCAATTGAAAACACTACCCTAGGGCTTAAGGCCCAGGGTAAAAAGTCATAAATGAAAAAAATATATAGTACTTTGTCTATTATAGGACATAGAAAAAGAATTGATGATGATGATGAGATTAAAAGTAAAAATGGCTTCAAGATGATGGATTTAAATATCAAGTGCAGATTCCCCAAACAAATTACAATAAATACAAAAATAACTATATAAAAAATTATATAAAAGAACTATATTAATATTTGTAATAAGAAAACAAAATTTAATTAAAAAAAGCTAATTTATTACTAAAATACAATTGTATCAAACTCATCCTAAGCAACAACAAAAATAATAATAATAATAATTAGTTTGCAAAATCATAAGAAATATTTTTGTTCTACGGCACCTAACCCTATACATGCTGAGGAAAACTTATGCTATTCGCTCCCCAGAGCCACCATTTTTCACACAGGTGCACATAGTTAAGTGGAAAATTCAAACATTTGATTTTTTGATTTTTTTTAGAATTATGCAAGTTTAAGTAATTGGAAATTGCAATGCAAATTATTCAATGCATTTTATTTCTAAAAGCCATATACACACACCTCAAAGGCGAATCCAGAGTTTTATTACGGAGAGGGCGGTGGCTATTGAATAGCTTAGGTAAATTTCGTTGCTCTTAAGTTATATTACTATACCATGGGATAACTTAACTTTGATTATATAGAATGTGTTACAAAGAGGTAAAAAGTCTCAATAACATAAAGGTGACACAATGGTTGGCTACATGGGAATTTACAACAATAAATTAGAGTTGATAGACAGAACAATCTAACAACGAATACAAATACACAATTGAACATTTTTAAACTATAATTTGCTTTGATATCTTGCTTCGTCTTCAGCATTTTTATCTCCCATTTTTGGGATGAGAACATTTATATTACAAATGTTCCGTGCGGATTCGTCAAATCTTGACTGATTTCATCCGAAGCCTGAGAGCAGTTCCCGTTAAAACGTGAGAGATCCATGAATAACAGAGGGGGCAATCGCCCCCCTTGCTGGATCTGCCAATAACACACCTGGAGCAGTTAACGCATCAGCTTAGTGAGGAGTATATATATAAGACTGTAGCAAGTAAAGAGTTAAGTGGGAACACCAGTTTGTCCTTGCCCCATAGACATATTACTTTTTCAGCCACAATTTCTACCAAATTATTGCTTTAAAGTATATGAAGTTTTATAACAAAGATAATATTAGCAATAAAAATTCTTTAAAGAAAATTTTAAGGTAAAAAAACTAGTGTTTTTTTATTATTACACTTAAAAGCTTTTATAAGCTTGCTTATAATTACTTAAAACAATTTGTAATAAAAACTAAGGATGAGGAACATCACACAATTTTCAATTACACTATAATACTGGTCACTCCATTTAAATTTGATGTAGATTGGTATTATTTACCAGTTTCATGTTTTCATTCAGTTAAAAAAATTGCCAGATGCTGATATTTTTAGCAACAATTCTTATATTGGCCAAAAAACACTGCCAAAATAGGGAATTTAGCTATATACTTAATAATAATTCAAATTCTTACATTATCCTTTCTCATAAATAAATCAGAGGATTAACAGTTATTGATGGGCAATGCCTAACGAAAGATAAATCCATATTCAAGACATTTGTTTTTCAATTTTGTATGCTTTTTTTGCATTTCTAGGGGAATTTTTGAAGTGGAGATATTTCGAACACCTTAAGAGGCATTACAACAGATATTTATCAAAATCATTAGAGCAGTTTTTTCGGCAATTGCTGAAAAAGCATAGTGTTTTCAATAGTAGGTACCTTACAAGCATGCACAAATTTAACAAAAACCCTTATGACAGGTCTTATGGCCACAACTAACCTGTATGCAAAAGTTGAACATTGTAGCTCAATCCGTTATTGAGTTATGATGACCAGGTATACAAACATTTTTTATAGTTTACCTTTCACTACGTATGTTTGAAAATGTATAAAGATGCAAAAAATATCTTAATTTTTTTTTAACAAATGCAATACTTTCATTACCCTATGTTAACATATGGGTAAATGAATACTAGTTACTTGCCTTCAAATTTCTTTAATGAACAATTATTACTGATATTATGCTTATTATAAAATTTAAAGCAATACTCCGGCAGACATAATGGCTGAAAAAATAAAGCATTAGGTCTATGGGCAGGGACAAACTGACAATTCCTCTTAATTTCTACCATTGTAGGGCTTTAGATTACTTCGAAGATATTTGGGAGAACCAAATGTAACATCTATCAGTTAACATATACATAAATTTAAAGAACATTTAGTTTTTTTGAAAAAAAAAATATACATAATATTTACAATACGAACCAAAATTATTCAAATATTGTTTTAGGTTTAAAACTTTATGCTCCGATAGAGCATACTTACTTTCGATCTCCAATTTTAAGAAAAATCACATATTAATGTGATAAATTTCAAACCTTTGCCTAAAAATCCTTAGATAACAAAGATCTGTTGAACATTTATAATACTAAAAATATTAAGCCAAATTTAAATTAACTGTCAAAGGTTCGTAAAACTTCATACTTGACCAATTTTGGTTTGGCACATATTGAAGAAAAAATAAGGTGTACGATCGTGTTTTTAACATAAACAAATAACTTAATTAATTTCATTCATGAAACCATGCATTTTCTATAATAGTTAAGCAGGAAATAGTACAGTTGAAAAACATGTAAAAGCATACTGTAAAAAAACAGATTAAAAATCCATACCAAACATTCAGCTGCTGGATGCATGGGATGTTTCATATTAAGAAAACTCTTAGCAAACATTGCACGGAATTTCGGTGAAAGCACACATTTTATCTGGAATAGAAATTTTACATTCATATATTCATAGTTTATCATAAGTTTTAAATAATGTAAACACTATACGCAGCGTACTGGCTTTTATTAAAAATTGTGACCTCGTTACTAGTTAATGATGTTTTATACTACAGAGAATAAGTCTTTAAAATGGGGGCTTAGGTGCCCACCACTGGAGTAAGTATTGCATGTGTATTTAATTTTCCAAATTATTAAGTTCTTATGATGTTCCCTTGAATTCAAATATAGTAGTTTGGGGGTACAGTTTTGGTTCAGGTTTTTGAAGAAAGCTAGTGTTACTCCCTAACAGATTAACATCAAGGTGGTATTAAAATTTAGAAGCAATTTTTAGATATTAAAAGAATTTACTATTTTCAATATATTTCCTGATTTTTGGATTTGTTACACAGAAAATAATAATAATAATAAAAAAATAAAAAACATTGAAACGCACAATTGTTATAAATGTGTCTAATAAAAAGAAATAAGCTTCATTAGAGTATATAATATATGTTTAAAAATATAGTAGAATTTCAACTTTTAAAATTGCAGAATATAAAAACATAAATGCTTTACATTCGGTTTAATCAAATTAGTAGTTTTAACCCCTTGCCTGTGATGCCTGATCTCAGTTCGGGCAACGCAAATGCGCTCTCGAATATATTCCACAGGCAAGGGATTCATTGTGATTTTCAAATGTCTAAAAAATATTGAAATAACATCAGGAACTATAGAACATGATGATTGCCATTTTGGAGCTTGAATTTTATTTATGAGATCTAAATTTTTCTGAATTAAACTTTGAAGTATAAAGTCAAGCTGTTTAATAAAAAGATTTTATAAAGTTATTCAAATTTTCTTAATAAAAGCTGATTATCAACAAATTGGAAAGATAACTTTTATAAAAATAAGTCATCTAAGTTATTAGGAAAATATTATTTAAGAAGTAATACTTAAACAGTAGTAAGAATCAGTAACAAAAAGGAGACAGTAAGTTGGAGTAAAAGAGTTTAAAAACATGCATTCCTAACCATTTTTTTCTTTGGGTTTTCTTGAAGCACCTTTTTCACCATCTCAAAACCAATATAAGATTTTTCTGCAAGATCAGCTTCAAACAAGTTTTCTTAAAAAGAACAAGGTAAAGAAAATAAGTACACCAAATCCAAAACAATTTAGAACATTTATAATTATAATTTTTTTTTTTTAAATAATCTAACATGAAACTTAAAAAAAACTCAATAAAATATTCTTGTTTGTTTCTACATGAGTTTCAATCATGAAGAGTAAGTCTTCTCATCCTGTGTCTCAATTAGATAAAACACTACGAGTACAAAATGAGTTCTAAAATAAAGCTTCTAAACCTAAAAAACAAACTGATGACAAAAAGTAAAATAATTGGCATCAAGAGCTGGAATAACAAAGCTTTTTACAAAGATTATCATAGAGAAATTTGTAAATAATAGTCATTAAACATTTGTAAAATGTAAATATGGACAAATAAGCTGTGTATTGATTCCAATGACCTTTTCTGGTCAGACTTAAGAAGGCAGTAAGCATTTCATAACAACTTGGCAAGAAATATATTTTGTAGCCAAACAGCTGTTTTGATTGGATGGCTAAAAACGAGATAAATGGAATGAAAGACGAGAAACGGTTTAAACTGCAATTGTTGAAAAATTTTGTAAAACATCTATCAATAAATTAATTGCGCTTTAAAAGTGTATTACAACTTGATTCTTTTAGAATTCTATTTGAAAAAATTAATATCTTGCATTGTTAAGTTTAATTGATCATTATTGCTGAACAATTCAACTGATTGAAATTTAATTTGATAGTGAAACAAAATTATTGTTTTTTTACTAAGCTGGAATAAAATAACTGTAGAATACTTTATATTTTGCTATGTAACTAAAACCTGACACATTTACAGATAAAACATTAGTTCTGAGTTAAACTCAGAAGTATTATAGCAAAATTACTAAAATATATCACAAAATTTTCAAACATCTACATATTTTATAAGTCTCTACTCAAATTATAAATACTAATAAAACATGCAATTAAAATTCGATTATAAAAACATAACAAAATTAAGTAAAATTTACCATATGCAAATGGAAAAATACTAGATTGAAAATTATGCTTGGACAGTTGTATCATTAATCACAATTAAAAAAAAAAGGTCCACAATAGCGGCAAATCATGTATTCTTGCACTGAAAAAAGTGTGCAATGGCTAAAAACCCTGTATTCTTGTGTGCAAGGCAATCCACAGACATTAATAGCAAACCCAAGCTGGCTTACCATATTGAATTTTAGCATCAACAACTGATTAAAACAATTTTGAAAGTAGCCAAATTTGGCAATGGAACCCATGTTTTTAAATGTTATCCTTTTTCTGTGTTATTTCATATAATAGATTTATTTTAAAAAGTGAAAGGAAAAAAAAAAAAAAAAAAACACATACCATCAATAACAGCATTCCAAATATCTTTCATGTTCTTTCTAGTTTTAAGAAGGGCTAAAAATTCTGAGCACAGAGGATGCAGAACTGGCAGGCAAGCGGTTGTTTGCTAACAGAAGATAAAAGCACGTTAAATGTATCTAAAGATTTAAATTGACTAAAGAATGTAAAAAATTTTAATATTTAAAGCTTCTTACCCTGAGTATCTTTTTGCTATCTTCATATTTCTCGGGTGAAAACAAATCATTGGTTCCCCAATGCTTTTTTAAATATTTTTCCGTAACAATATCCTAAAAGAATTGATAAAAATTTATAATTGACATACAAAAATGACTTATACAATTGAAGAACTAAGTAGGTGAAGGAGATGTATATCAAGCACTATCTTTTGAGATTTTCTCTCTTAAGGTAGAGAGTACTAAAAACTAAAAAAAAAAAAAATTATTCTATTATTCCATATTATTTATTTGTGAAAAATATGTCTTTGATGATTTATATGTCTTTGAATTTTTTTTTTTTAAATATTGAGTTTATTTCTAAAAAAACATAAAGCGAAAAAAAATCTATAATAATTGATGTTTGTAGATCTCAAAATATAAAAGGCAAAGCCCTCACTCACTGAATGACTCACTTATCACTAATTCTCCCACTTCCCTATAGTCACAACTATGAAAACTGGTACAGATGTCAACAAGGACAAGCATAGAAAAAGTAAGCTATTCCTATCTTGATTAACCTACTTTAAAGGGTCGAAAAGGGGTCAAACGTTTCAAGAAGGGAAATTCAAATATCCCACTTCCAATGTAGTCACAACCCTGAAAATTGGTACAAATAACAAAAAAGGCAAACATAGAGAAAGTAAGCTATTCTGATATCGATTAACCAACTCTAAGAGGTGAAAAGAGGTCAAACGTTCTAAATAAGAGATATTCGAATGTCCCACTTACAATATAGTCACAACTCTGATATTCGGTACAAAGGTCAATAAGAGCAAGCATAGAAAATGTAAGCTACTCTAATGTCGATTCACTAATTTTAAAGGGTCGAAGGGGTCAAAATGTTCCAAAAGGGAATATTCCAATACTCTACTTCCAGTGCAGTCACAACTCTGGAAATTGGTACAAATGTCAACAAGGGCAATCATAGATAAAGTAAAACTATTCCGATGTCGAGTAACCAGTTTTAAGGGATCAAAAAGGGGTTAAATGTTCCAAATGTGGAATATTTAAATGTCCCACTTGCAATATAGTCATAACAAATTTTGGAACAAAAGTCAACAAGTACAAGAGTAGAAAAAGTAAGCTATTATGATGTCGGTTAACTAATATTTAAAGGATCAAAATAATCCAAATCAGTAACATCCCAATGTCCCTCTTTCAATACAGTCGTAACTCTGAAATTTGATACCAAGGGCAAGCAGATAAAAAGAACAATTCCGATCTTGATTACCTAAGTTTAAGGAGTCGAAAAGGGGTCAGAAGGTCCGAAATGAGAATTATTCATATATCCCACTTTCAATATAGTCACAACTCTGAAATTTGGTACCTAGGATAAGCATAGATAAAGTAAGTTATTCCGATCTTAATTAACTCATTACAACGAGTCAAAAAGGGGATGAAATGTTCGATACAAGGAATAGCGCAATGTCCCATTTTCAAAGAAGTCCCAACTCTGCAATTCGATACATGTGTCAATAACGTAAGCTATTCCAATATTGATTAACTAATTTTAAAGGGAGGATAGGGGCCTAAACATTCCAAACAAGTTCCACTTCCAATGTAGTCACAACTCTGTAATTTGGTGCAAATATCAGCAAAGCAAAGCATAGAAAAAATAAACTCTTTCAATATTGATTAATTAATTTTAAAGGGTCGAAATTGAGTCAATACATTCCATATGCGAGGAATATCCTATACCCAACTTCCAATACAATGACATTTATAAAATTTGAAACAAAAGTCAACAAGAGCAAACATATATATAAACTAAGGTATTTTAATTTTGACAAAACCAATTTTTAGGAGTCCAAACGAGATTGAACATCCAAGATGTGGAATACATAGATGACTTTTGATTGCTAAAATGCACATGGTAAAATTTCACGAAGCATGGGGTATTCAGTTAGTTTTTACATACAGCAAAAAAAAAATTTAAAGTGAAAGCTTTCGGTAATATGTACATAATTACAAAAAGAAATTTTTGTCTTCACAGAATTTTGATGAGAGAATTAGAATATCTTTTTTTTTTAAATCTCAAATTTAAAATATAAACAGATTTTAAAAAATAAAATTCTGAGGAGAGAAAATGTTTAAAACAATATAAAATAAATGCTCCATAAATTTGAAGAGCCAATTGTTGATGGTTCTGGAGATATATCGGTTTGAAGTTGCAACATCTCTGAAAAACACTAGTGCTTGAAAAATGCAATTTAAGCAGATGTCTTAATGTGCAATACCCATTAGTGATGTTTAAATAACAGGTAATTTCAGGCTATTCAAATCACAGGAGAAATAAGACAAAGAAATCATTCTATTCAGAAATGCATAAACTAATTTTTAAAAGCATTTGTTTTGTTTTGTTTTTTTATACAAAATTTCAGAACTGTACCTTCTTAAAGTATTTATTTTTGTAATATTTTACATGTGGCATGCCTTTTTCATTAAATATATACCACTAAACAGGTAAGAGATCCAGGGTAAAAGTGCAAAGTTAGTCTAAAACACAACTTTTCCTTCATTACAAAAACTTTAGATTTTTTTTTTAAATGTCACTTATTATGTGATTCTTCCACTTAACCTTTCATTTATAATTATTGATTATTTAATATAGTAGTTCAAATAACAGAATAATGAACTATTTTTATGTCAAATTTGAGATAATTAACTTACTGGAAACATTCTCAAGCATAATAACAGAGGCCAAAAGGAATCAGCTGAGCATTTTCCCCACCCAGTATCCAACTTCTTTTGCAAGTGGGGCCATACACTTTCCTTAAACTTTTCACTAGAAAGCTAAATAAAATAAAAATAAAAAAAATTGCAGAAAAAGACAGTAAATAAACATACCCTAATAAATTTGAATTAAACTATCAAAATAATTATAATATTACAGTGGCATCAGAAAAAATGGATAAATAGATATAAACAAAATAAAAATGAGTACATTAATAATAAACAATTAGAAAGTCAGTTTTTATATTTTCTTCAAATTTTATTGAATATCTTCTATAGTTACTAATGCAAAGTTAAAAATGTTTAAAGCAATATTTTCACCAATCTCAGGATTGAAAAAAATATTGCATAAAAGAGCCGAGAATTCTTTTTATTATTATTAAGAAAACCTACCTAAGATATTGTTGTAAAAAAAAAAAAAAAAAAAAAAAAAATACATCTTTTGAGGAGAAAAAAAATACATCTTTTGAGAAAAAAAAATATACACATAAATAATTTCTTATTAAGTTTTCCTGTTAAAATGAGAAAAAATAATTTCAGAAATGGATATACCTCCATCCCTCAACAATATACTTAACAAAATAATGTAGGAATAATTTAAGTGCTAGGTACCTTAAGGTGATAATTGGGAAAAAATCAGCAATCAATGTTTTAAGAATTGGCAATGACATACAGGAAATCACAATTGTTAAAAATTTTAAAGGATAAGCAAGAAGTTTCAAAGGACCTGGGTTAAAAAAAAATATGGAAATCTTAAGGTACTTAGAAACATAAACCAAAAGTGAGGAGTTTCCCAAGGACTTTTTTAAGAATCTATAGAAACACTGGTAATCCAATTAAAAATTTATTCTGTTTATAATTAAAAAAGTATATCAACACTTTTTGTTATAAATAAAGTCTTCCTAACAAAGAAAATCCTTGTGTCATTCCTTACTCAACAATTCATTATATGAAAAATCAGGAAATTTAATGTTGAAATTACATATTATTTTACTTTATGTTAAAAAAATATTAGAAGGTATTTAAAAGTTTGTATACATATTATACTCTACCTGAGAAAACAGATTTATAAGAATTTCATAAGAAGCATTTAAAATGTAACTCTTCCCTTGCCATAAATCAAACAATCCTAAGACAACAATTGATAGGTGACTGTGATCAGAAATTTTCCCAGACCGCACAATAGCAGAATAAGCAAACAGTTGCCCAAAGATAATATCTCGTTTATCCTAAAAAAGAAATAAAATTTTATTAGAAATATATCCATTAACTTTTGAAGAATTTTAGGTTGGAAAGAAAATGCAGGAAGGAAATCGATAACAAATGAAAAATACTGATAAATCGTTTCATATATATATGTGTGTGTGAGTGTAAGCAGGCGATTTCGTAACTTTTGCGATTTCGTATTTTGGAACATTCCTAGAAGTTATCACTATTTATACACAAAATCAAAAAAATAAAATATATAAGTGGAGTAAACTAGGAAAAAACCTTGTATCATTTCATTTGTTTTTGAAAACATTTGTTTAATGGTTA
The DNA here is from genome assembly GCA_963978545.1 of Linyphia triangularis. NCBI lineage: Eukaryota > Metazoa > Arthropoda > Arachnida > Araneae > Linyphiidae > Linyphia > Linyphia triangularis. The sequence goes on along the minus strand of OZ021726.1, from coordinate 27,308,847 downwards.
GTTGCTTTAATAGTTTTGGCTTTTGATTAAATTTTATTCGTATTCTGTGGAGTGCCATTATTTTAAATTCTAAAATGAAGTTTCTCTGTTCTAGTCCTTTAATTTCGGTGCCTAATACTTCAACTAACTAGTCAATGGAATTTTAGCCTTAACCACTTTGTTTTCACTTTCTTCAGTTTTGGATAAGGACTAACTTAGTGAATTGGCTGTATTAGCGACTTGCATAGAGAACTAACTGCAATGTGATTTCACAGAATGACACAATTGCTCACTTCTAAACAGAATTCGGAAATTATATAAAAATCCAAATAGTTTTTTAGTCTTTGCAGATTTCGGGTTGCCGAACAAAGGGTCTGTTACCGTATTTCCAGATTCCGGATATTTAACTGTATATATATTCAAAACATGTTTCAGGGAAAAAGTTTTGATAATTGTTGAAAAAAAAATATTTACCTGTTTGGTAGAAAAAGACAAATGTTTCTTCATAAGCTCCAAAACATCCTCGATAGTTACTGTATCCAACTGCTTAAGAATCTAGATAAAATATTACAGTTATTGATTAGATATTTCTTGATAAAGAAAAATGTATGAAAAAAATTATGCAGTTTGCGAGCCACACGTAGCTCCTTAACCATTTGAGGGCGGACAAATTTGACAATGAATAAGATTATTATTATGATATCTGGTTTTATTTAATGAAAAAAGTAGCTAGTTTAAACCAACTCCTAAAAAAATTGTACTGGAAATAAAATTTGGCACTAAAAAAATATCTTAATCGTTGTACTGCTGATTTTTGGTTCTTTTGACGACAGAGTTTGCTGACCACTGATCTAGGAAATATTTCTTCTAGCATAGAGCGTCAATTTGTAAAGAGGTAGGTTATAAGAACACAGAGTTCATCCTAGAAATGAAAAAGGGCAGGGTGCTATTTTCCAAAAAAAGGGCACTTCCTGTTTACGAGGGCACTTTTATGGTAAATTGCAGAAATACGCGTTTTCTGTCACAATTTCAATATTGTTATACTTTTCTACCACGATAAACAATTTTCAATAATCTGGAGAAAAAAAATTATAATGCAAAAATCCGTGAATCAAAAACTCGCTGAGAAACTTAAAAGATATCAAAATACTGATAAATGCTTCAGTGCTAATTCTGCTGGAACTGAGAAAATTCTTTCAAAATTTTCTAAAGTTTGAATGAATCAACCTTAAACTTCATCTCTTAGTTTTGCTATTGTCAGAGAGAGAAGAGAGTTTCTCCAAATTTAACATTATACATTGTGGAATATCACAAGGAGTATTCCAATTAAAGAACTTGGACTATGACCTGATATTTGTGCATTTTTTTATTTTCAAAATCTGATCAAATTTAGCGTCAAAACGGCGATTTTTTTGCCGTGCATGCCGCTATTATGCAAGTTATAATAGAAGTTTTATTTTTTTAAAAATCGGAAATAATCTGGGATTTTGGTTGCATTCCTGTTATGTTTAATTTTAAATATGAAACGGATGTTTAGAAATTAATTGGTAACAGGCAAATTACCAAAAACACCCCCTAAATTTAACAGGAGGACATTGCGATTACGCATGTCCAAACGGAAATATTCTTTTTAAATTCTTAGTGTAAACATTTGATAGTTATAAACCTTTAACTAAGTTGTTCAAGTCTTTCAAATTCCTTTCTTCACTATTTTGAAGGAGGCATGGTAAAAATCCAGCGAAATACACTTAATCAAAACACGTAAGAAATGGCCATCGGAGTTTACTAACGTGCACTTGGGAAATTGTAAGACGGCGCCCTACAATCCACCTACTAATGAAGCACGTTATATAGACATCTACTCAATGGTTTCAGTCCCCGATACATATGTTTCGCGTTTGAACATGAATGCGCATGCGCGACAGTCGATTTCAGTATGGGTGATCCACATATTGCGTACTGTTGGGAGGGAAAAAAACGCAAGTTTTTCGAATTCTTTCAGGATGAAATTTTTTCTGAAAAAGGGCAGGAAGGGTGCTATTTTTATAAAGAAAGGGCAGGAAGGGCGCTATTTTTATAGAAAAAGGGCAGGCAGGGCGCGCCGCCCCTCGAAAAATGCCTAGGATGAACTCTGAAGAACATATATTAAGTAATATTATAGACGGGATGAACATAAATTACGTCCCGCATAGAGGTAGTGGAGATTTGCCTATGAGACAGATCATGACATGAATAAGAGACTGGGAGATAGCTAGTGTGATGTAGGAATTTCACTTTTGCAGGGAAAATTTAATTACCTTTTTTTTCCCTTTCATTTAAAATTTTTAAAAATCTAGCTTCAGTCATTTAACTAAGAAAGTAAACCAATGAACATTATCCTATCCGCAACAATTTTGAAACTAGTACATAAATATGCAACAGAGGGAGATAGTAAAATAAATTAAAGTTTGTAGGAAAGGGGGAGAAGGGGGGGGGGGTGTAACATGGAGGCAACATGATATAATTTTATAAGCAAGGGGACAATCAAATGTGACCGAGCGTGGCGTGGGGGTTCAAAAGAGTCAAAATTTATCATAACTTAATTTATGAATGTTCCTAGAGTGTAGAGTGGATAACTTCACATAAATTTAATTAAAAAATAGCAATAAATTATTATACTTCTGTAAGCAATAGGGCAAAACCTAATCTTGCAGCATCTCTAGAAGAAGCCAACCCTTTCACAAGTCGTTCCACAACATACAGTAAATCTTTAGTTGCTTCTTTGCTGTTTGCCTAAAAACAAAAGTTACAAAATTATAATCTGCACACAAAGCAAAACATTAAATAATTAGTACTAAAACTTAGTTTCTCATCTAGAGTATCATTAAAAAGGTATTTTCTAAAACATATAGAAAATTATCAAGTTTGAAAAATGCTGTTACAAAATTAAGTTGAAAACTTGCATTTCTATGTTTTAAAAGAAGTTAAGAAATTTTAAAAAGACATCAATGCATAATGTTTTTTCAAATGAAAATGATTTTATTGCTGCAGCTTTGAGAATAATAATTAATGACAGTAGAATTTTGATCGTGGGCCCCGCCAGGAAGGTGCACTTGCACCCACCTGGATTTTGAAGATTAAAAATAATGGGGAGGAAATTGGTATGATTAAATGAAAAAAGTATGTTATAGGTTTAAAGTATTCTATGAATATGAAATTGAATACATAACTATTAATTAAAAATTTATCAATATATCAAATTGAAAAATCAAGATTTAAATTAAAAATTAACCGCCTTGCACCCCCTAAAAAAATTCTGTTGGCACCCATGATTTTGATGCAGAGAGTTATTGGGTAGAATATGATTAGTAGATGTAAAACAAGTTTCTGGAAACTTTACCAAAGGTATATAGAACTTTAAAAGTTTTGAATCACAAAGCCAGGCTTTGAAAGCTTAATAAGCATATGAACTTAAAATTGTAATATATTTAGAGGCTTTTCACTGTAGATTATCTCTACATGTGTAATACATATGCAATATTTAGAATGCATGAGAACAACACATGTAGAGATGCGCTCAAGAAATCTTTGATACCGTTAAGATCAGTTATGCTGGATTAGCACATAACAGCCACATATCATTTTGAAACAAATTTAATTTAAAACCTAAATTTTAAAAAAGATTTTCACAATTGCACTTTACTGTCATACTCGCAATCATGCATGGTAAAGGTTTACAACTATTTCCCAATTACTATTACACCAGATCAACATAATCAATCAGATAGCTAGTTGATAAAAGTATTGTAAGCGCTTTATTTAATTATAGCAGAAAAGCTTGCCAAGGATCCACAACATTGGCAAAATTTTGTAAAAGTCTAGTGAAATATCTTAGAAATTTTTTACAACAACCTTTAGCACTTAAAAAAAAAACAATGCAATGTTAATGTTACACTCAAAAGAGAATTTCATCAAGCAGAATATTTTTAAATATTTAAATCATTTCAAAGACATGTATAGTGTTACTGAAATGAAAAAGGGCAACTTATGTTTCAGAGGGCATTTTTATGGCAAATTGTAGAAAATTGTAATTGGTTTTCTACCATAATTTCTGTATTGTTTCTTTTCCACCACAATAAAGTTTTAAATTATTGATTTTTGAAAAAAATTAATAATGCACTCAACTTGCTATGTATGAAACTCAAATGATATCAAAATACTTATAAAATGCTACTGTCCTACTTCTGCTGTAATAAGAAAATTATTAAAAAAATTTTTAAAAAAAAAACAAAACAAAAAAAAACATTTGCACAGTAAAACTTGCAAATGATCATTTTTATAAAAATATCAATTTATAATGCAAATTGATAAAATGAATGAGGAGTTTTGATATAATGAATGTTAAGATAAGAATTTTTCAAAACCTAGCCCCCTTGCAAATTTTCTAAAACTTGAATGAATCAACGTGAAACTTAAGATTGTTTTAGGCTTTACCATTGCCTAACAGGAAATAGTGTATCTCCAAATTTAACAATATTTGTTGTGGGATATCATGGGAAGTATTCTGATTAAAGAATTTAGTATATGTTCTAAAATGTGTGCCTTTTTTATTTTCAAAATCGGATCAAATTCTGTGTTAAAACTGTGATTTTTTTGCCATACATGCCGCTGCTATTAAGGCTGTAATAGAAGTTTTTAAAAAATCAGAAATAATCTGGGATTTTCAACGCATTCGTGCAATATTTAATTTTGAATATAAAACGGCCGTTTAAAAACAAATTGGGTAAATTACAAAAAACATTCCCCTAAAATTAATAAGAAGACATTGCAATTTTGCATGTCCAGAAATGTCCTTCTTAAATGTTTAGTGTAAACATTTGATGATTATACACCTTTAACTAACACAGTGGTGGCTCATGCACTACAGCCGGGCTGCATCTAATTTTATTAGTTTAAAACTAAAATTATACATTTTACAATTATCTAAACTAAAGATCCAATTTATACGGTAAGTGTAAAAAAAATCCGTTGTTGTCTCATCCTCAAAAAGAAAAAAAACACACACACACGCTCCCAGTCGACCCAAACTGGTGAACTTACTGCGAAAACAGGAACCGATGCAGCCAAGTTACCCTGGAAAGAGTTGAATGTAAACATGGTAACATTGAAAAAAGAACCCCACAGATCCTTTCCCACTTTGCAATATATAGGGTGTCTGCCAGTCAGCACTTTTCGAACTTTGGCAAACCTGGAGAATTCGGTGAATTGATAGGTCAAAAATTAGCGTGGGTAGAGGAAAGGGGAAGCGAACCTAAAAATCCCTTCAAACGGAATGACATTTTGAAATAATGGAGACCTATTACGATAGTGTGTGTTTTATTGGAAACATCATTTAGAAGATTAAAAGAAGATGATAAACACACAAACTAATTAAAGAAGATAGACCAACACAAAAGTTATCCATCCATCAAAGAAAAAATAAGCATGATTGTAAGTTTTAAATTTCTTGGTATGAACTTTTCCCTTGGTGTGGAAGCTTTTACAGAATTCACATTCATTTTTTTGTGATGTACACACTTGAAATATCGCAAAAATAGGTCAAATGTATTTATAGTTTTTCTGCTTTAAAATAACCTCTAGATGGAATTTTAGCAAGGTAATGGTATCATCTGAAGGCTAGAGAGTTATTTTATTAGTTTGAAGTACTATTTTGTTCTGAAAATGAATTTGAATATTTAAACTCGTTATCTAAAATATCATGTTTTTAGCATGTGGGGGTTCATTTCAGGGATGAGAGTGATCAGAGAGCAAAAAGGAGGAAATCCCAAAATTCATCAAAAAAGCAAGTGGAAGGGACGATACCCAAACGTTTCGTCAAAAAAGCAGCTTGAGGAAGAAATACACAAAAAGTATGCAGGAAGGATGATTCAATAATTTTAAAGACACTATGACATTTCTCATACTATATAACAATTACATTTTAAATATTAGGAGCTTGTGAAGTAAGCTGTGAGGAAAGGGGAGCTAAGAGTGAAAATCTTCTTTTTTTTTTTAGACATGAGGAAAAGTATACATTTTGTAGGAAAAACTGGTTCATATCAGAAAAATGTGGATCCTCGAAACAGGGACAGAGAAGGAAAATTTTACACAAAAATCAAAAAAGGAGGAAAACTCTCATCCCTGCTTCATTTAAACACTGATACTGAAGTTTGATATAATCTTTTTGAAAAATGATTTGAGAATGCAAATCTGCATTAACTATAAGATGTTTTGAACCTCAGGCAAATTTATTGGAAAAGAATATGAATTTTGCTTTTTTTTCAAAAATTACAATTTTTTTCTACTTTCAATGTTAAAAAAAAAAATTCTATTAAAAAAAATTTATATTCTAGAAACTAGATGGAGGTTCATAACATTAAGAATGATGTTACGAACAATTTCCAACCATAATTTCTTTTCTTGTCCAAAACTCTATTAATCACTGTTCAGAAATATGCTAAAAGTAATGAGTTAAATATTAATTTTTTAATACAACTGAAATTTTTTTTAGGTAAACATCATTACTAATTATGTACTTTTAATTGTAAAAAAATACTGATTTTTAAAATGATAATTTTAAAAAAAAGTTCAAGTGTGATTGTACATGATTGTGGAAAGTGTGTGTGTCATTGGGAGTGGGGGGTTTGGGAACTTTCAGCTGCACTAACATTTTCGACCATGGGCCGCCACTGAACTAACATAATTAACCCTTTCTTCTCTGTTTTGAGGAAGAAGGCATAGTAAAAATCTTGCAAAATACACTTAATCAAAGTACATACGAAATGGTCATTCGAGCTAATTAACTAGCACTCCAAAAATTTAAGATGACCCCTTACAATCCACTGACTAATGATGCTCCTTATACAGCATCCATTCAATGATTTCAGTTACTTTTCTGTGTGCAGTGGATTTGAGCATGAATGTACATGAGTGACAGGCAACTTCAGTAGGGAGTGATGTACATATTGCATACTGTTAGGGGGGGAAAAGAAAGTTTTGCGAATTCATTCAGGATCAAATTTTTTCTGAAAGAGGCAATATTTTCAACGAAAAAGAGAAAGAAGGGCACTATTTTATTTTTAAAGAAAAAGGGCAGGCAGGACACACCAGAACCTGAAAAATGCCTAGGATAAGCTCTGCTAATATATTAGTTGAATAAGATTAAAGTGTATGTGTTGGTTGCAAACATATGTTAATGTTGGGTAATAAAAGTATTGTTTTCGGTCCAAAAATTTTTTTTTACTTTTTGGCATTTCTCCATGTTTCAAAACAGGGTGTCTACTCAATTTTTGTAGGTCCATTTAGGGGCTTAATCGGGACATTTTGTGGACCTTTTAGGGACTTTTGAAAATAAATTCATGGTATGATTTTACTCGATTATGCGAGTCAGTTAGATGCAATTATATTTTAAAATCACACTTTTTTTATTGCTTACAGTCTAGTCGAGGAATGACTACTCTAGTATCAAATTTCAGCTTTAATAAACTTTTCTAAATAAAACTTTTAAAAATAAAGACAAACCATTAATCATGTCAAAGTAGATGAATATTAAACAAATACTTTACATAGATATTCATTATTTTTGTTTTCTAAATACTTGAAACTTTAAAAAAAAAAATGAAGAAATCAACAACTACTTTAAAACTATACTAAAAATTATGTAATATAGTTTTGTTTTTATGTTTTATACATCAAATGAAGTTAATAAAAAATATAGTAGCATATCAATTTGTATATTTAAAAAAAATTTCACCGAGAGTGGTTCTATTGGGGGAATTTCACCATTTTCTATTTTTTTTTTTTAGTTTGCATTATTTCTTAGTCTAATTGTTCAATTTCCAGATTTGCAGTTTCCAATATTTTAAATTTTCTTTTTTTCATTCATTTAGTACAGCTGCAGCCACCGTTCAGTTACAGTACCCCAGTAAAAAAATTCAAATTTTCTCAAAATTGCAAAATCCATTTTAAACTACAATTATATAAAAAAAAATGCTTTCTTTATAAAAAAAGTTATATCCATACAGCATAAAAATTTATATCTATAACTAAAATGTAATTTTGTTTTCCCAAGCTAAAATAACCTATTTTAAATAATATAGCAGCTAAAATTACAATTTTAAATAAGGAAATAGAGTAAAAATAACTAGTACTAATTTCTTGCACATAATTAAAATAAAATTTTAGTAATTCAGAATCGATTCAAACCAAATGATGAAATCGATCCTCACACACACACATCACGGCTATCAGATTAACGAAAACCCAGGAGAATGACATCAAAACGGCTTTTCAAACATCAAAAATAGCTGCTATTAAAAAGGCTTAAACCTAGGTAAAATTAGCCACTACTCCAATGTATATATTGGCACCAAAATGGCTCAAATCTTGGCAATTACATTAAAGCAACAATAGGCGAAAATGAGCACCCAAATATCAGCGTTAACACCCAATATATCGGTGGAAATCTTTGCAATAAAGGTAATTTTATCGACGCATCACTCAACGAAATTGACTATCAGAACTACGTAAATCTAGGCAACAGCGACAACTATAGAGACGCATCTCTTCAAAATAGTGGTTACTATAATGGCGTAAGACTGAAATGAAAATCACAGTAACGTAAATCTCGGTGATAGCTTCTGCAGTAGCAGTGCTAATTTCAGCAAGAGCAGCCCTTACATCAGAATAACGTTCAGCGAAACTAACCATCACAAACTGACGTAAATAATAGAGATAGAGCTGGCAATCTGCAAGAAAAGTGGTCATTACATTGGAGTTTTGTTTAAGTCAGAATGTACGCAAGCTTCATGGTTGTCAGACTTGCAAGTAAGACGAGTAAAATTGTATTGCAGATTTGAAAAAAAACTGAAATCCACGTTTCAGCTGAACTGTATCATATCTGAAAGGTACAATCCCTGCAATACCGTCATTGACTATTACATCAGCGTAACACCCGATGAAAATGAGCATCACACAGCAACGTAATCCTCAGCGATAGCGGCTGTGGTAATTATGAGATTAACGACCATTCCTATAGCAAAACGCTCAAGAAAATGACCATCAAATACCAACGTAAATGATGTCGATAGAAACCATAGGACAAGAGAAAAATGTGAGAAAAAAATAGTTATTCCATCAGTGATTTTAGGAGATCTGACCATATGCAGGTTCCGTGGTTGTCGGAAAATTTACATCAATCTTGCACATGATCGAAATTTCGGTAAAAAACGTAAAATCTTCGAAATTTGACCATGCTTGAAGAGTGAGGAAAGAGAAACTACACTCTCTATCAGTGACATTAATGGGAAATGTGTAGAATAACACTGATTTTATTTGGAATTTGTTAAAAAAAGTCGACAAATATGAACATTAAAAAAAAAAGGACGGAAATTTCTTCGATCAGAGGAAGGAATCGCATCGTTCAGGATATAAATTTTTGGGACAAAATTTACGGTTTCGGTACTTTTGGTCCCAGTTTTCTATTTTTAGGACCAGTAGACACCTTGCAAAACATCCTGAATTCAAAAAAGTGATCTAGAAAAAATGTCTGTCTGTATGTACATGGTCAGCATATCTCTCCAACAAATTGACCTATGATGTTCAAATTTGGTAAGCTGGTTAGTGGTGGGCATGAAACCTACCGTTAAGATTTCGTCCAAATTGTGAACATAAGGTTGAAATCATGAAAAAATCACGTTTGTAGCAATTGCTAAAAAACGACTAACGTTTTTTATTCAAAATCTCTGTGTTAATGCCTCTTAAGATGTTCTAAGCATCCCCATCTTCGAAATTCCAATACAAATCAAATGCAATAAAATCGTAAAAAGTTGAAAAACGAGTGCCTTTTACAAAGAATTCACTGCACTTGAGCATCACCTTTCAATGATTGATTTGTTTCTGTTTCACGCATAAGAAAGAACAACATAATGTCGATCAAATAACAGCGCCAATATCGCAAGATTTTTCTTTACCCGTGTAAAAATTATGAAAAACATATTGACAAACTGGCTATTTTTACAGTAAATAACACCACATCAAATTGGAATACAATGATCTATCAGAGTTCATCCTAGGCATTTTTCGAGGCGCGGCGCGCCCTGCCTGCCTTTTTTCTATAAAAATAGCGCCCTTCTTGCCCTTTTTCTATAAAAATAGCACCCTTCCTGCCCTTTTTCAGAAAAAATTTCATCCTGAAAGAATTCGAAAAACTTTCGTTTTTTTTCCTCCCAACAGTACGCAATATGTGGATCACCCCTACTGAAATCGGCTGTCGCGCATACGCATTCATGTTTAAACGTACAACGTATATATCGGGGACTGAAACCATTGAGTAGATGTCTATATAACATGCTTCATTAGTAGGTGGATTGTAGGGCGCCGTTTTACAATTTCCCAAGTGCACATTAGTAAACTCTGATGGCCATTTCGTACGTGTTTTGATTAAGTGTATTTCGCTGGATTTTTACCATGCCTTCTTCAAAATTGTGAAGAAAGAAATTTGAAAGACTTGAATAACTTAGTTAAAGGTTTATAACTATCAAATGTTAACACTAAGAATTTAAAAAGAATATTTCCGTTTGGACACGCGTAATCGCGATGTCCTCTTGTTAAATTTAGGGGGTGTTTTTGGTAATTTTCCTGTTACCAATTAATTTCTAAACATCCGTTTCATATTTAAAATTAATCATAACAGGAATGCAACCAAAATCCAGATTATTTCCGATTTAAAAAAAAAAAAAAAAACTTCTATTATAGCTTACATAATAGCGGCATGCACTGCAAAAAAAATCGCTGTTTTGACGCTAAATTTGATCCGATTTTGAAAATAAAAAAATTTCAGCACATAGTCCAAGTTCTTTAGTCGGAATACTCCTTGTGATATCCCACAATGAATAATGTGAAATTTGGAGAAACTCTCTTCTCTCTCTGACAATAGCAAAACTAAGAGATGAAGTTTAATGTTGATTCATTCAAACTCTAGAAAATTTTGAAAGAGTGAAAAGTTCTTACCTTAACACATTTTCATTATACTAAAACATTCTTATCTTAATTTTACTGTATTATAAATTGATAATTTTATAAAAATTACTATTTGATGAAAATTTTACTGTGTATATTGCACTTTAATTTTAATGATTTTCTCAGTCTCATTCCAGCAGAATTAGGACTGAAGCATTTTATCAGTATTTTGATATCTTTTAAGTTTCTGAGCAAGTTTTTGATTCACAGATTTTTGCATTATAATTTTTTTTCTTCAGAATATTGAAAATTATTTATCGTGGTAGAAAAGTATAACAATATTGAAATTGTGGCAGAAAACGCGTATTTCTGCAATTTGCCATAAAAGTGCCCTCGTAAACTGGAAGTGCCCTTTTTTTGGAAAATAGCACCCTGCCCTTTTCCATTTCTAGGATGAACTCTGGATCTATATTATGGTATAATTGAAAGTGGTACAATGTTCCACACCACTAGTTTTTATGCACAATGACCGCTAATCAGGGCGTCTTAGGAGCTTACAGCTTAACGAGGGTTTTCCGACCAACAACAAACATCCATGCCTAACCCAATATTAGAATGTGGCACTTTCCATGTAGGAGACCAGATCACTAACCACACAGCCATCAGGTGGCCTTAAAGTGTATGTGAATGGATAATGGTTGAAATAAATAGTTTGTTGTTTTCTGCAGGGGTAAACACCTGACTTAACACCTCTCTCTCCCCATGAAAGAAAATAATGCATATTTTTGTTATGCTATTGATATTTTATTTGAAAATTTTTGATTTACCACATTTTACATTTGGATGCTTTTTAAAAACACGTTATTGAAATATCTTTTAAAAACCTTCAAAAAGTATAACATTAATATTTAATTCCAAAAAAATATTACAGTAAATATGAATCTGGAATTTTTCCCTATTTAATTTAACATTATTCAAGAAAACTATCATAAATGGGTTACATAGTACGTCTGATTGAAATGTCTGTTTGGGGACGAATAAGCGCTTACAGGAGTAAAATGTTATATTTTACATTTTGTCTTACGACTAATAATACAAAGACATGATTTCAATTTATTACACGAATTAAGTTAAAAAATAAAATGTTTTCATAAAAAAATAACTCACTTCAATTTGTTTCCTCTGTAAGATTTTCAGAATATCTGAGGAGGCATCAATTCTACTATTTGATTCCTTTTTCGCCAATTTCCAAAGTAAATTTAAAATATTTTTATCTACTTGTTTTAGAATATTTTCTGATTCACCCATGATTTTATACAATAATTATGCGGTCACTTTTGAAACACGTGAAATCATACAACGTCGCTGTCGAAGTAAACAAAACAAACCCAAGCAATATTTTAGAGTTGAGTAGTACAAAGGAGATACATCTCATTAACATTTTATATTTATCATTAAGTTTTTCAAAACATGCATTCTTGAAACTTTACCAAAATTAATGCATTTTGATTGCTTTCTATAAATGCTATATAATGCTTTTAATTATCTCAAAACTATATAATGGCAAGACAAATGTTGATACAATACATTTCTTGACAGATTTGGCAGCAGTGATTGTTAAAAATGTAAACAATTCGTAGAAATAGAAATTGAGATAAATTTAACTAGTGGTTTTAATATCTCTAAATGACTTTAAAAAAAATAAGACGTTGTTGATTTTATCTCAATTAATCAGTTGTTTGAATGCAGGCTAAAGTATTTTAATCTATACACATTCTTCGACTTTTTTTCAATTAAAATTTAATATGAGGAGTGGATTTAGAAACTTAACAAGACATGACTCAAACAGTTCTCGTTAATTCGCTTTGTTTAGTTTCACATATTCAGTAAATTTTAGATGGTTAGTGTCGATTGAATGAACATGAGTAAAGATCATAAGCGTTATCGACAGATAAATATAAAAGAAAGTTTTGCCCTATGCAAGAAGACTAAAACAAATGGTAAATAAAATTCCTATCTCTTAAAGATATAGTGTTCAATTTACCTTTTACTTCAAGCCATTATAAAATAAAGTTTTGAATTACACTTAAAGCAGTTTCTACCTAATAGATAATGAAAATATGCCGTTCCTGAAGAAGCTATAGATATGGGTTCATAACACTTGTTCATAAATTTTTTTACCTTATCCTTATTCTAGAAATTGTGGAACCCTGAATTGTTAACCTTAGAGGGAATACATCCTTAAAGAATGTGCTGGGCGTAAGAGAGCCAAGTCGTCTAGAACAGGGTTAAAAACTAATAGTAAATTTCTAGTACTATAAATGGAATGTTGACTTGATTGCCAAGTGCACTGAGTACCCTGTCTTAAATCGGTCTCTGTATATATACTAGTAATTGTAGTGCATCTCTTTACAATGAATTTTTTTTTTTTTTTTTTCAAAGCTAACTTTAACTGTACTTTTAAGTAATTCTTTGATTGAACTATCAATAGTTTGTAATTTAGTGATATGATTTATTTGTCACTGTTTATTTCACAGCTCCTGTACCTACTATGGAACAGAACCTTAGAGATTTAATGGCAGCTTCGTCCGAAAAAAGGTACCTGTTTATAGAGGAGTACAATAATTTTCAAAGAGTTGTGTACACTTATTCACATTAAACTTAAATAATAATCAGTCACTATAATTCTGGAATAAAATATTAATCGTAACAGTTTCAATGATCTTAATTTTTTGTACTTTTTTATTATTGTATTTACTTATTTATTGTTTGTATGACTATTGTAAAATGTTGCACTTTATTCCTCGTTTAGTACACCATCAGAGAGTTTTGATGAAATTCCTGAGACAAATAGTAAGCAAATTTTATTTGTTACATTAAAAAAATATATTTATATATTTACAATGGACAATTCCCGCATTTAAATTTTTTTTTATTCAATTTTAAATGTTTCGAAAAAGCCATAAACATCAAAATTTCTGCTCCCTGCGCCTTTTCCTTTTTTTTAAATTTGCAGCCTAAGTTCATTTATTGGATGTGGAACGACACATTCGACTCGAATTGAATGTGATGTCACTTTATCTGAAACAACTTGGTTTGAAACCCAGCAGCGGAAACTAGTTTTGCAAGTTTCTTGCTAATCGCACCAACCAGTACGAGATATGCAACTGTCTTATAAACACACACACCAATTATTTGGCAGAAACCTCACGATAGAGAACTGACCATAACAATAGAGAACGGAAGGATGTTGTGACGTCACAGCTATAATGGAACGTTTTGATCGGACTGCGAACGAACGTGGTTTCAGGGCATTTTCTTTACTTAATATTTAAATAACTAATTTTTTAAAGAATTTTATTTGAAAATTTGGAATCAAAAAGAAATTTTTCATAAATATAAGCTAATTTCACTTGTTTTTTAAAAAATGTAGAAATTATCCATTGATAAAATGTTGCATGCTTGTATTATTCCATAAATGTTGCATTTTTAGAATTTTTTGTTTTTTAATTTCAATTTTCTTGCATTATGTTTAACCTTTTATGATTTCGAAGCTATAATTGTATTTTTCGAAGTGTAAGAATTAATGTGCTTTTACTTTTAACAATATAGTTCTTTTTGCATACTACAAAAGTATTGATCATTCATTCGTCTTAGAGTAAGAAAACCTTTTCAGTTCAAAAGTGTTGTAAACCCTTGCAGTATTCTTTAAAAAAATATGTTTTCGGAAGATAAGCCCAGGGGTCCCAGACCTGCTCCAATTGCGCCCAACTGCGCAAATACAAAAATCTGCTCCAAGCTGCTCCAAATGCTTTATTTTAGCCATATTTGCGCCAGAACACGATTTTTTTTTTTTTTTTTTTTTTTTTGCAGGCCGAAACTAGATACTGTTCACCGCTGTTATTTTGAAATATTTCTGTATATTCGGCGCTAACGCTGATATTTACGATGGTGCCGTGTTCATTTTCTCCGAATATTATGATGATTTGCGACGCTAATGCTGACATTATTGTCAAGTTTTACGTTGTTATGGTGGTCATTTTCTTCGAGTCTTTCATCGATATAATAGCTCTGTAGTACTGAGAATTGCTCCTGTTAATTCGGCGCTATTGCTGATATTTTCGTTGGTATGATGGTAATATTGCCGAGTGCTACGATATTGTAATATCTGAAATTTGCCCTGATATTACTGAGAAAATGTCGATGTTACTGCGATGATTTGCGACGCTGATGTAGACATTATTGCAAATTATTGTGATAGTAATTTTCGTCGAGTCTTTCACCAATATATTAGCGCTGTTGTTGACAATTGCTTTGGTTTATTCAGTGCTATTGCTGATATATTCGTTGGTGTTACGGTCATTTTCGAAAAGTGCTGCGCTTTTGTTAACATCCGGTATTCCCGAATCTTGCACAAACATTACCGAGAAAATGTCAATATTACCGACGTTTGTGCCGATATGTACGTTTTAGTGATGGTCATTTCTGCCGAGTCTTCAACTTACGTAATATCCTCTATCTAGATTTTCGATGGTAGTGTAAAGGCTTTCGTTAATATTTACGCAAGTGTGGTAGTCATTTTCGCTGAAGTTTACACTGTTGTAATAGCAGCTATTGCCGAGATTTGTGACGCTGTTTGGTGACTTAAAAAAATACGATATTACTGGGATTTTGCGCCGATATTACCGAGATTGCAATGGTATGGTGGGTGCTATCCACAATATTTACGTTGGTGTTATATTCGTTTTTGCCAAGGCCTATGGTAATGTAATAGCAGCTATTGCCGAGATTTGCGACGCCGATTTAGTGACATTCTTCTCAGGTAATTCTGCTTCAATTTTTTTTTTTTTTTAAGTTTTTTTCCTAGTTTTTTTTTTTTTCTTTCTGCAAAAGTTTCTTTTACATGCTACAAAGGGCATTTTTCCTGCTACTAAACTTGTTTTTACCTGCTCCGAAACTTGATTTTTCCTGCTCCAAAAACTGCTACAAATCTTTCTGAGTGAGTGGGAGCCCTGTAAGCCTAAAAAAAATTTTGAATTTAGCTCTTTCCCCTTTTTGAATTTAATTTTAAATTTAGTATTGTAATTAATTTGTACATGTTTATTCCATAGCATCAGCACCAAATGTTAAGCAGAACCTTAGAGATTTAATGGCAGCTGCTGCTGAAAAAAGGTACCTAAACAGTTATAAAATAATTGCAGAACTTGTATTTCATTGTTAAGGAAATAATTCTAGACTAAAAAATTAATTTTAACTGCTTGTGCTATGTCCTGATTAAAAAAAAATTGATGATCATATATAAAATTATAAAAGTGATCAATTTAATATATTCCTGAATTTCACTTAATCTTGATTAAGGAAATTAATAGCCATAAAATTATACATATTTTTTCCCAATTTAGAATACCATCCCAAAGAATCGAAGAAATTCCTAAGACAAATAGTAAGCATATTTGTTTTTAAAAAAGTTATTATTTTACGTTTTATAAAATATTGCATGCTTTTGTTTCTTAAGTATTAAGTGTTTTAATTTAATAGTAATTTTTTGTGTTCTAGTTTATTACAGTTTATTTTGCTCTAGTTTTATAGTAATTTACTAATTTTTAATTTGCTTTTATTAAGCTTAAATGTTTTATAATTAAGAAGCATTTTTTTTAAAAAAAGATTGGGGAAATATTTTCTTGTAAATTCACAGTAATGTAATACTTTTCTAATAAACTCATTAAATATATATGCTCCAAATGCAAATAGGATTTTTGTGTGAAAAAATATTTCATTCAAGGTATAATTAAAACTTAATTGTGCATACTTTTATTATAGAATTATGTAATTCCAATGTTAATCATGGAGCTAGCACTTCTAAAAGAAACACTCTTCAATCTGAATTATTAGAAGTGACAGACTCTGAAGAAAACTGTATGTCCTGTTCTGCTGAGCTCTTTCCTGACTCAACAGAACTTTTTTCTGACTCTCCAACTGTGGAACAATGCTCCAGTCAGGAAACTGAGGATCTTGATATAATTGACCCTCCATCACAATCATCGAATTCTCCTGAAATATTTTCAGAGTGTGTATTTTTGTATCTATAAAGTATACTATTGCTCTTTTCTGTTAACAATTTGGCTCTGTTGAAGCTTTGCTTCATAATATAATAGAGTTGCCACAGAACCTGGAAATCAGGGAAATGCCAGAAGGCTTTCTGATTTTGGAAATGTAGGGGGATTTTTTTTAAATTTCACAAAAATTAGGGAAATTTTCTATTATTATTTAAGGCACGCTTTCCTGTTTATCGATATTTTGTGTCCATTTACATGGAGATATGTGGTGGTAATCATTAGTTTCACGTTACAGAATAATTTCAACTTTTCATTACAACCCAAACTATTTTTTAAAAAACTGGTATCTCTTTAGCATACATGTTCTATTTGATCAGGGTGTCTACATATCTGGAAATCCTGGAAAAATTAGTGAAATTTGAAAAAAGTTTGCCGTAAGATCATGGAATTTTCTATAAATCTGTTGAGGGATTATCAGAGAACTTTTTTTCCTGATTTTTGTGGCCATCCTGTAAAATATTTCAGCCCCCACTCTCAACCCCCTAACTCTGTGATGTTGTTGAAGCATATAAAGGATGTTACACAAAAACAATTGCCCATTTAAACTTTTTTTTTTTTTTTTTGCCAACAGTAAGAAAAATCCCAAAACAAAATACATGTCATGGATGGTAAACACATTTCTAGACAGTTTTAATGGATTAAATTTTTTGCTTCATCAAATTATTTTCAAAAATGTAATTTCTTGAATTCATTTTTAAGGAAGTAAATAGCCGCCCCCTGCTCGCTGGCGCTTGCCAACCCCCTAGATTGCTATGCAATCCCCTTTTCTCGCCTCAAAGTGAAGCATTTAAAATATGCCCTTTCAAAAACCTGCATAATGCCATGAAAATGAAAGCGTTTTGTTATTTATGAAGAGCCAGTATACTTGCCACGTCATTATGCTGTCGAGACGCGTTAAGCAGGGACAGTGTGGCAACGTAGTAGAAAATTCTTGGAAAACAGCAAAAATAAACAGTATTGTACATATGTTTAAAAAAGATCAGTTATTTCATTGAACAATTAAACTTTACTGGCTGGTTTTGTATGAAACGCCAAAATAATTAAAGTTGCACATCGACATTTCTAAACGAAGAAATCATATGTTTGCATAATCTTTTTTGCGATAGTTAGAAAATAAAATATAACAGTGAAAGGCCAATTATCCAGCATTCAATCAACAGAAATTTTTTGAAAATCAAATTTGACAAGAAAATCAGCCATATTTCGCCAACAGTTTTTTTTAATTTCATATGAGATTTTAAAGTTGAGTAAGTGGTTTTATTCATTATTTTGATAGTTTTCAATTCATAATAGCTGAATTTGCACTGATTAGAAATGAATATAGGTTCAGATTTACTGCACAATACCTCTTAGCAACATTTTGAAAGTTGGCATTATAGCACTGAATGCATTCCGGCTACTTGGTATTCTGCAACCCTAGTGACAGTTTGGATTTGACAATATGGCATTTTGACTCCATTTTGGATTGAGCGACACAACCGGCGACTTTTTTTAAAAGTCGCTAAGAGGCAATGTGCTGTAAATTATAACCTGAATGCACATATTATTATAAAAAACTTAATTCCGATTTGTACAGGATGCTGAAGTTTTTATTCAATCTACTGTGAATTTTCTGCATAGAAACCTTAATATTCTTACAAGAAATTCCGTGTTCAGTTTTTACAGGCATATATCCGGAAAACGTTCACATAAAATACGTTATGATTCTTTGCCGAATCTAAAAAAAATCTGGCTTATTTTAATTGTATAAGAAAGAAAGCTTTGTAGTCAAAATTCTATTATTCACAGTATCCGGAACGGTTAGAATGGCTTTATACGGTCCCCACTTTTTGTTTTGGCTATTCTTGGTAACCCGGCACCAAAGTGGTTCCATTCCAACTTGGAATCCATTTTTCCAAACCTGTAGTTTGGTGTCAATTCATCTTGGCGGCAAAATTGCCAAAAAAAGTGGGGACTGTAAAGCACATTCTACTAACCACCGAAACATGTTCCAGCAGATAACTTTTCCAAAAAGTCTGGTTTATCCGGAATTCTAATCCAAAAGAAATGTACACATCTTGGATCTATTTATTCTTGCATCATCGTAACTGTTAAATCAATACGTTTTAAATAGGCAATAATTTCTAACTGTAGACTGTAATAAGAAAAACAAAATATAGCGAATCCAAGTTGTTGTTCTTGCCAGATGTATTAGTCAAATTTCAAAAGCTATATTGTGATTGGGTGGATTGCTGGATTTAGAAATTCCTGCATAAAGTATATTTAGAGGATTTATGATTGGATGTTTGAAGTCGTTGCCATTCTGCTCACAGAAATACAGCCGAATTTGGACGTTACGCAAGAGAATTATATATATATAGATTATATCCATTAAAAGAATATGCTCTTTTTGATATAAATCTTTAGAACATTCATTTTATTTCACAAATCAGCGATTTCTCAAGCAGCAAATGTAACATCCAAATTTTGCAAAATCTGAAAATGGTATTCACAGAACTTGGATCCTTGTATTGTCTTTGTAATTACATCAGAAATCATATAAAAGCTCTATCCGTATGTTTATACATATTAAAACTTGTCCATCTGTTTGAGGTCAATGTTTCTAACCAAAGTACAAATGCAACAGACTTGTGTGCTATGTCAAATGAGAGGTCAGCAAAATAAGTTCCTATACTTATATATATATTCAATCACCTGTAAGTTAATTTATTATTCATTAAACCTAAATTATTAATGCTACCAAAAATATGTTATATATATATTTGAATGTGTCGATAAGATTATATAAAAATCAAACACATCAACTTGAAAGTTTGGCCAAAAATTACTTTTATAGTCTTATTCTAAATAGAGATATAATGATTCTTAGTTCTAAATAGAAATAACTGATTAGAACAGGTATTCAGTGACAAGTTATCTCACCGACTTGGCGACATTTTGTTTTTAAAAAACTCCTAATTGGAAAGGTTTTTTGTTATCTTGTATTGTCAGACTTTCCAGGGGAGATTTCAGTCATTAAATGTCCTCAAATTTGTATTTGGGGGTTTTCCAACAGAAACACATATAAAAACAGCCTTTTAGTCACTGTGACTGTGATGAAAATTGTGATCTGAAATTGGGGATGATAATAGAGAAATCAGTTTAAATGCAAATAATTAAATAGTGCCACATTAGTGTACTACCAAATTTTATTAATAAGCGTCTATTACTGGTGTTATATTTTATACAATAGTTTTGATTTAAAGAAATTTTTCTTTGGGTACAGTGTTTGTGAAATTGTGGCATTAACAATTTCAGATGGAAAATAACTAGTGGTTGCTCTTTAAGAGAACATACTTTTCTCATTGTTATTTTGTTAAAAAATTTGCTGATGGTAGAATACATCCAATTCCAATAAATGTTCTGTTTTTAATTTAATGAAAGTATTATTTTCATTTAAAAATTGCTGGTTAGGTCTTTGAATGATGTGTTAATTTGAATTAAGCAATGATTTCAGTTAAGGCTTAAATAAAGTGAGCTTAGCTAATACAGAATATTTTGAAGAATACTGACAGATATATTCTGGAATTGTTTATAACTCTTAATCTTATATGTCTTTAATATTTAGACCATGGCAAAATTTGTAAGACTAACTGAAATCTAAATTAACATAAATTAAAAAAAATTTAAGTTTTTGTTATTGGATATTTCTCAATCCCTGAATATATTTTTGTCATATTCACATCACATTTGTTGACATCTGGTACTCAAATGTTTATGCTTCATCTTATGTCTGGCAAGCATTATAGAAATCATCTTGAATAATCGGATAGATGTGACTGTATTTCATTTTCTATTCATAGTTTTCAATGTATAAAGTTGTAGAGATTTGTGATGTCATATTCTAGATGAAGTGTTTTTGAAGCAATATCATCGCATTTATGTTGCTCATGATAACCTAATTGTTACATATTTAAATTTTAATTTATCTAGATTGGCAAATTTTGAGGTTTGATCAAAATGAGTATTCTGCCATCATATTAAGTTAAAAGTCCCTAAATCTATTATTTTTAGATGCCTATTTTACCATTTCCTCTTTTGTCATTAAAAAATACATTTTTGTAAGTCATTGGTTTATTTGTATCGTACTTCATTTACAAGTTTTAAAAGAAAAAATTATTTTGTGAGATCGAATCTGAAAGCTTGAAAATATACATTCAACAAAAATTTGATTTGCGACTTTTTAATCTATGTTGGCAGTATATCATTTGTAATACAAAGTCAATTTAAAATTTTAATTTTCATCTACGTCGGTTTAAAAGTGTTTACTTTATTATTATTTTTTTTTTCTGGTTCTAGTGAGGGTGAAGCAGAAGTTGATTCCCAAATTGATGAAGATGATTCTGCCGAAGAGGTATGCAACCTTAAAATGTATTTTTTTTTACTATTAACACAAGACATTTTTTCCCTATTTAAAATCCTGTTCAATATCAACTTATAAACATGGGCTTAAAGAACAAAAAAATAGGCAATTCTGGAGTTATTTGGGATTTATAAAAAAAAAAAAAAAAAAAAAAAAAAAAAAAAAAAAACATTGAATATATCTTTGAACTGTGATTAAGCTGTGGGTGCTTTTTTTAGCAAAATGCTTAAGAACTTTCTTAAATGCTAAAATTAGAAAGTCTGGTTCTGCTTTTTTGCACAAATATTTTTGACACAAAATTTGCTAAAACACCATTTTTGTTATCCCAAAATTAGTCATCGGCCTAAAAGAACAAATAGCCTGAAGGTGAAAAGTATTTTTCCAATTAATATTTGGTCTAACATAGTTGAGTATTTAAAGTTAATTATGATTTTACAGTGAAAAGTGTTTTAATTTTATTAAATTAAATATCACGAGTAATGAAACTCGTAATCATTTTAGCATTTTGCTAAAATGAAAATTGTGAATTTAGCTTTTTTTGCTAAAGAAATTTAGAACTCCAGCTTAAACACTGTCTTTGAATACTTTTTTTTATTCAAAACAATTATTAATAAAAAGAAACTTCTAACAAGCATTAATTAAACATTTTTAAATATCTTTATTCTACTAACATTTGCGATATGAATGGTGCATTTGAAACAAAACAGCAAATGACTTATAGAGTTTTTCAAACATGGAGTTTTTACTCTCCCCATCTCTTTTAATTTCAGGAAACAAGGGTTAGTTAATTTTTTCTAGAAACTTTTTACTTAACTAGAGATGTTGAACATTAAACAACTTTCTATTGCACTTTAATGCTGATTACTTCCTTGATATTTTAAATGGATTGGCATTGGTCCAAGAGATATTCTGACTGCATGCAAATCATTTTCTTATTTTTTGAAGTCTGGACCTTCCAAAACACATGTGGCGACCTCAAATAACAGATAATGCTTCTTTGCACTGGAGTACTCTTTTGCACAGCGGTAAAGCATCTGTCTCGAGATACAATGGTCTCGCGATCGAGACCTATCACCCTCAACGAAAGCAGCATACGCTTTATTGGTGACCCGTACTAAAACGAATCATGCTGCCATCTATTGTCGCTTCTGAAAGGAGACACTACATCGCAGCAAGCGATCACATACGCAACTCGCATGCCACACCGCAACAAGCGGAAACAACGATGCAACTAGCATCCCAAACCTCCAACTCCCATCAGACGTTGATCAGAACAACAGTATCTCTCCTTCGTTGCTGGGAGGAGGCTGTGTGGCGACCTCAAATAACAGATAAAGCTTCTGTGCACTGGAGTACTCTTTTGCACAGTGGCAAAGTATCTGCCTCTAGATCCAATGGTCTCGCGATCGAGGCCTGTCGCCCACATGAAAGCTGCATACGCTTTACACATTAGATCGTTAATACAATCAACATTAATTTTTTTATCCTCCTAATGCACTACTTTCATTGTATTTATTACATTTTATATAATTTAAAGTAAAAAATATAGATTTTCATAAAGTCAGCGCATGCAAATATCCATCATAAATAAAACTAATCCTTTATCAAAAATGCCTGACAATGCAGGACAAGTACAAATAAAACTTCATCTTTTAGTGAGGTATTTGAAAAAAATTGCCAATTTGTTTAAATATAGTGCTTTTTTTATTTAGTTTATTTTAAACAACATCAATCCTCAATTTCAAAAATTTATGCAGATTTAGTTAAAAATTAACTTTATAAGAGATTCACATGAGTCTTCAGTTTATTAATATCTCAAAACTTATAATTCTTTTTACTTATATTGTAATAATTTATTTTTAGGATTTTTAAATTCAAAGAATGTTTTTCTTTGTGCTTGTGTTATATTTTTTTTAAACAACTTCTCTTTCATTAAAGGTTCTGTTGTCATTCCTAAATAGAAAACCAAAATGTTGCATGCCTCTGACTATTGACTCATTAAAGCCTTCAGAGAATCATTCCATTATGTTCTCGGTAATTATTCACTACATTTTTCAAATACAATTTTATCAGTTTTACTTCTTTGTCATAAATTAAAGTGTTAGTGTTAGAATATAATTTTTAGGAATTTATCATTTTGTTTCTCATGTTTTCTTGCATATTAATTATATTTATTCTCATTATTAACCAAATATTAGTATTAAAGTTTCATTTAACCCAATAATTTCTTTTTTAACTGCTGTCAGTTTACATTTGGCAAATGAAAGTATAAACATTTTAGTTTACAAAGTAGATTTTTTAAATCTAATTATTTAAAGTTGTTTATAATTTTTATAAGATGTTTGGGAAATGTTTTATCGCTTATCACTACAGTATTTTATTTTTCATCAAAATGCATAAAAAAATCATTTTTCTCATTTGGTTATATATATTGCAAAAATCCTTATCAGTTTTTGAAAGAATTGTCAACAAACAAAAGCTTATGAAATATTTTCCAGAAATTCTTTATATTTGATATTTAAATACAGTTTTCATATTTATCTGATGGCTTTAGTCTTGATTGAATTTTTATTTAAGTATATATTTTTATAAATTGCCTTTTTCTTAAGCCTCATATTCGACCTGGTGATGCTCCACGACCATATCCACCTACCTTTAGAGATCGGTGGGATTTTAATCATGTCCGAATGCCTTGTTCTCCTATGAACAAATATCCAGTTGAAAACTTGGTAAAATCCTTTTTTTTTAGTATTATTGCATATATATATATATATATATATATATATATATATTGCATATTAGTTTGGTTGGTTATTTGCATTAGCCTGCATGTGTTTATTTTCAGCTTAATATATTCAATAAATATACATGGAATATATGCTGTTAACACTTTAAAGTACACAAATTTCACATTTATTTCCAATTTTAATGAAATTTGGTATGAACCTTCTTTATGTGTAAAAAAATGTAGTCAACTTCCTTTTTGCAAAAAAAAAAATTTTAGCTTTTGTAAGTGATAATTTGTACGCTTTGTGATTTTGTTGTGAAACCATTCGAAATAAAAATTTAAGTAAATGGTTTCTGTATCGAACCTCTATGCTTCAAAGGGTTAAACATGCAATTCTGTGGAAATGTTTAACAGCATATATTCCAGTTTTATATAATCAAAAATTCATAGTACGTAAAATCAAAAATTCATAGAAACATGAAAAAATTATAAGGTTTAACCACAATTAAGATACTAAAGTGTTAAATACAAATTGAAAAATTTAGTTTTAATTGTAAAATAAATTCTTTTTGATAAAAATATGTAAAATGTTGAATGCTAACAATGTATATAACAATGTCAATAACAATGCAATGTTTCTTGCTCTTATGAGAAGAAATATAGCCTTGAAATGTAAAATATATTTAGACAAAAATATTCCGAGTTGTATAAACTGTAATTTAGCTATGGTTAGAAGAAATTTAGAAGTCAGAGTTTGAAATGGCCAAATTTCATCTTGGAAATTACTATTATAACACTTTTTGGCTTTAATTTTGGCAGTGTGCTCTTTTCTTAAAAACTAACTTTATTAATAACTGTAAAATTGCGAAAATCCATCTCTTGTCTGAAGTCATTTTTAATGTCCTATGCAACAATTTTAATGAATAATAATAGTATATATAGTGTTCATCTAAATTAAGAATTGCTAATAATTATGTATTTTTGATTTTCTTAAAATATTTTTCCAGAATGGTGAAAAAGAAATTCGAAGCAGATGGGATTTAATTTGTCGAAGTTTAAGAAGGCCTATAAATTCTTCTCAAGATTTAGAGGTGAGATTACAAAAGAGATTGAATTTGTATTATTATACTTAAATCATACATATATATTTCTTACTTTTATTCTCAGCAAGAGGATCGTTAGAAAGTATTATTTAAAGTGTTGCTTTTCAATATTCAACATTCAGTTATTGAAAAAGAAATCTGACTTAGCATCTGAATAATTTATATATATTTTTTTATCCTCTACAGAATGCTATAATGCAGTATAATTCTCAGTACAGAGCAAAGTGGAATTTTAACAATCTTCATACTTTGCTTAATAAGGTAATACTTATGTGTTTTCTTATCATATGAAATTAATATTACCATTAGTTGAATCTTTTAAAAATTACATATTGAAAATTTCCTTATTTTTACTGGTTTTGCTGCATGATATTAACACTTCAGAGAAATTAACTTAGTTAACTGAACTACTATACTTTAATTACCTGTACTACTCTACTTAACCTGCTCTTAACTTCCATATATTTTCCATGGAAAGGTTCCGTAACAAATTAACAAAGTTTCATTTAAAATGAAACTTTGTTCATTTAAAATGAAACTTCCCTCAAAATGTAATAAAATGTTGATGAATTTTTATATTTATATGGAAAAGTAAAAAGCACCCTATATTATGTTTGAATCACATTTGGGGCTCAAAAGTTCTTCACAAATGGATGAAATTTGGATTTTGTAATTTCTTGCAATACAAAATGCTCTCATCATAGTTTTTTTTTTTTTTTTAACAG
Organism: Linyphia triangularis; assembly: GCA_963978545.1. Taxonomy (NCBI): domain Eukaryota; kingdom Metazoa; phylum Arthropoda; class Arachnida; order Araneae; family Linyphiidae; genus Linyphia; species Linyphia triangularis. The sequence continues at coordinate 27,282,817 of OZ021726.1, read as the reverse complement.
AAGACTTCAATTTGGCATTGCATTAAAAAGTACTTCATTTAGACTTTCATTTGATGTATCACATATGAGTATTTATGAAGTGTTTAGTACCAATTTCAATTAATGTTACTATCATAATCTCAAAAACTATATTTATTTGTTATTTTTTTTTCTTCAAAAATTGTGGTTAAAATAATACAATGCTTTAAAAAAAATTATTCACATTTTTTGAGACATTAAAGGTCAAATTGCTTGACCTCACCACAAATACTCATTCCTAATAATCAAATAAAAGATTTTTTAGTGATAACAAAAGTCTTACTATGATCATGAAGAGAACACTAGTTTGTTTTGTAATGTAAAATGTGTCAACAAAGTAATGTATTTTAAAAGTGCAGTGAGATTCAAATATAATTTTGTAAAGTGTATTTTTTTTTATGAATAAACCAATTCAGCAAAATTTTTTATTAAATTCTGAGCCATAAATTGTGATTTACATCCATGCATTCATTTTCCTTTTTTTATATGTATATTTCGCTTTAAAAAAAAAAATATTTTTCATGAAAGAAAGAAAAAAAAAAATCTCCTCAAAGTAATGTTGTTTTTCTTTTTTAAATTCTGCATTTTTTTTTTTTTTTTTTTTTTTACTAAATAAATTAATTCTTTTTTTTTAGTATTTTTTTCTCAAAAGACATTTATATAAATAAAATTAAGAAACAGATATTTAGGTTTGTAGATTTGGTTTATTGTGTGACTTTATAATGTTATGTTTTCATAATAAAGTACCTTATAGAATAAGTAAAAAGTACAAAAGTACATTTTTAGAAGTACATACTTCTTCTTGATTTCTGTATTATGCAATATTCTTTTCTCTTATCTTGGGTTTCACATACAATTATTTTTTTATGATTAAACTTTTATAATCTTTAAAAATGAAATATTTTACTTTCGTAAATTAAAGTTTTAAAAAATGTCATTAATAATAAGAAATTTATAATTTGATGTATATTGACAACATATACAGCTTAACTGTTTGAAATCTCTCTTTATTGTTACACTTTCTATATTTTAGTGTTTATCTGAAGATGATCAAACCCACTTCTTTGAAGTTGTTTTACCTCTAATGATAAATATGGCTTTAGATTTACCAAACATTTGCACTCAGGTAAGAAAAAATTGCAAAATTGTTAATAAATTAATTTTTAAGAAACTAGTATCAATAATTAATGGCCAGTCTTTTTTTTAATAAGTTAATTGTATTTAAACATTGTTTTACAAACAGCAAGTCATGAAATAGTAAGTAATTTTACACAATCATCTTATATTTGAAAAGAACTTTCACTAAAAGTAAAAGCATTTACTTCGGCAAGTAATCTTTTTATATGAATTTCGATTTCAAGTGCTGTCAATTATATTTTCAAATAAATATTACCAGGGTAAATGTATATAACAAAATATTGATAATTTTTAAAAATTTTAATTCTTAAAGGGATCTGGTCCATTTCTTATGTGAATTCCTTATTTTTAGATTAAGTAATAGATATTAAAAATGGGACATAAGAAGGTTTTCTTTTTCACAATTTATTGTGACAATATATATTTAATCAGTTATATATGTAATAAGACTAAAAATATTTTAATATGTATACAATCTTAATTTAGAACTAAAAACAATTTAAAGTTAAATTTAAATGTTTAGAGCTTATGCTGAAAATTCTAAATAAAAAAAGGCCTTTTCTAATGCTTTCAGTGTCTGTGTTATTTAAGTACTTAAAAGAAAATCTATGAAACAAATTGGCTCCACGAGAACTTAGAAAAATATGATGTAACTAAAAAAATTTTCTTAATGCTTTTAGTGTCCAATAAGTGAGCCTGTTATATATATTTTAATTTCCTAACTAGCCAGTGCCTTTATTGAAGAAAAACCGTGACCATTCTGTTACGATGTCTCAAAAACAAATTGGATGCCTTCTTTTGAATGCCTTCTTCTGTACATTCCCCCGCAGAAACTTAGCAAGAAGATGGAACAATGAATATGGTAATTACCCTGATATAAACTTTAATAGGTGAGGAATAAGTCCTTTGTAGTTACATTTTTCTGCTGTTTAAGGAACTTATCAATTTCTTATTTTTACATGTTATTAACCAAATCTACAATCAAGGCCTATAATATTGTTCTGTTAAAATTTGTATTAATATAAAATAGTACTCTAAAATTTAAGTTTATGATGTTTGCTTGGTAAATTAAAAATGATATTGATATTCTTTGTTTTAAAGTTTGTTTATTGTTTTGTGTTTTTATCATATATGTCTTAGGACTACTGATTTAGTACACACTACTGATCAACTACTTGAGCCTAAAAAATGTAATGTTTAATAAATTCTTGTAAATATTTATTTGTTTAAAGTAATTAATACATTGTGAGGTACAAAACGTTAAAAAAAAATATTTTTAGTAAGTTTTAAAATTATAAATCACTCTAAATAATTGTATATTTTGTTACTAATACTATTTTCATTAACTTATTTTAATTTAAAGTTCAAACCAGTAAAAATACTATATTTTCAATAATTCATTCTTATATTCTAATACATCATTTTCAAGAGTATCTAGTCTTGTAAATTTCATAAATCTGTTTAAACTTCAAATTTTGCAAATTTGTCTCTTCAGGCTATTCTTTGGTGCAAAACATAAAACATCTACAAGTATAGAAAAGCTAAAGTGCCTTATGAATTACTTTAGACGAATAGCTTCTAAAGGTATAGAAATTTTGTTTTGTTATACACAGTTTATACTGGATTAATTAATTGTTTGTCTTTTTATTCTTAATTTTTATGCCGGATAGATTGAGATTATTTTTGTCATAGTCCAACTTTCCTATACGGAAAAAAAGCTACAAATTAAACAACATTTGGTCATCAAAACATTCCTGATTATTTAATATTTTTCTCTTGCTTTTATATGCTACTTATACTCACTGTTAAATAATCATTTGAAAATTGTTATATTTTACTTCATTTTATTTTAGTTATTAAAGCAGATTATCATTTTCTAAGTGATTTCTAAGTAGTTTTCTAGTGAAGTTTATCCTTATTCGTTAAGAAATGCCTGTCCATCCTTGATTGCCCTATACTTCCAATACTATATTTTCTTTTAACATAATACTTCCCTAAATATTATTTTGAATTACATTTAATTTTTATAAGCAATGCAACTGCAATGTAAATTTTAGTGTTAATTTGGTGACAACTAAAATTAGCGAATTTGAAAATAAAAATGTTTTGTTATTTTCAACGTATAGTGCCTTTAAGCAAACATAATCTTTATGAAAATTTATCAATAAATAATTCTTCAGTTAATAATTATAAAGATAGCCACATATTAGTCCTTTCAACATGTCATAGGAGTCATTATAAACTCCTAATTTTCACTTGATGTTGCTAAAGACCTTTATAAAGTACTTAGAAGCTATTTATTTTTTGTTAAAAGGTGTGCAGAAATTCTTAATTTTCTGAGTGTCATTTGACAATTACTTAGAGCAGACATGATTTTTTTTTTACCTCAATTTTGTTTTGAGAAAATTTTGATGAATTAAAAATTCAAAATTCCGATCCATCCGTCAAAAAAAAAAGGTTTTCCTCTACTAAATAATTATATTCTATTTCAATATTTTGTGTAATTTGTAACGATTCTCTAAATGTTTACTTCATCATTATTTTAGGATTTTTCATTCTTATCCAGAGTTCCCATGGTCCTGGAAAGTCCTTGAAATTTTTTTGATGAAGTTTGGTCCTTGAAAAAAATACGAGATCCTTGAAAGTCATTGAATTTTTAAACAACCACTGATAATCCCCGCCTCTGATTTTTTCGCCTCCATTTTGTATTTTTATGCCTAAAGAATAAATTTTTTTTGGTCCTTGAATTTTCTTTAAAAAGTCTTTGAATTTTCTTAAAAGGCCCTTGAATTTTCTTAAAAAGGTCCTTGTAAGTCCTTGATTTTTTTTTTCTTCAGTAAGAGTGGGAATCCTTTTATCAAACTTTGGAACATTGTATTTTTATGAGTTAGACAAATTTGATTGAACTAATTGATTGAAATGGTTACTGTCACTTAAAGTTTTATTTTAGAATGTGTAGTGTAAGATATTTTACAAAGAACAAGCTTTCATTTCTGAGAGTTAGTTTTTCATTTCAATTTTTCTTAAAAATGTCATTCAATTAAAGATCCTTATTTTATTTATTGTATAGTCCTTAATGCTACTTATCCTTACAAATTTATTGAGATTTGGTATCTAATAGCTCCAATTTTTTTATTTATTTTTCGCCCAGAACCCAGTGGAACTGTGACATTTCATCGACAATACCTACAAGAGTTACCAAAGTGGCAAAACTCAGTCAAAAATGTCAGATCAGTAGTCATTAAGTCTGAAGGTCTTATTGAAAGCGAAGGACATGGCATGCTTCAGGTATATGTTTTTAACTTTATTGTATGTGCAATTAATGTATAAGAAGCATTTAAACAAATTAATAGGGATTTTTCAAAAACAAATGCTCTTGTGTGAGTTAGAAGGTATAAAGGTAAGAGCCAGAATGGCAAAACATACAATATAAAGTTACAATCAATTGAAAAATGCTTGTTTTTATGAGTTTGCTAAGCTAATTGAAATAAATTTGAGATAGTATATTTCTCTGTACAATTCTCTTTTGTACAATCTTTGTTCTTAGTAACTTAAAATGTTGCATCAGTATTTTTGAAAACTAATAATGCATAATAAAATAATTTGTAAGTTTTTTTTTGTTTTTTTTTTAATTTAGCTTTGCTACTATATTAATAAATGCCGTTTATGCAAGTTTATGGGAAATATGAAAAGTCTTTTTATTTACAGTTTCTATTTGCCTTTATCATGCTTTATATTGAATGTTTAAATAGTCTTTCTTCGTTATGCAGCTATCTGATGGAGGAAAAAATGCCATAATAGGTTTTTTTAACTATCACAATTTTTATCACATACATCAAAGGTTCTTATGCTTCCTGTAATATATCTAGATGCTATTGGGATATTACTTATTTAATGTATTTATGTTAAAATCATTTACTTTGAAACATTAAATAAAACATTAGAGTTGTTCTTTGTCTAAGAAAGTATAGCTAAGTTTTAAATATAAAATTAAAAATTCTATGCTTTCTACAACTATAATTTTTCATTCATATTTCAAAAGCGTTAATAATATTATCAGCAATAGTAATTAATGATTTAACAGAGTATCCAACTACTGGAGAGTATGTAAAACAGGGAATTTGAAATTTTGGTACTGTCAGTATTTCTTGTAATAGATCAGAAAAATTATAATATATCAGAAAAAATTATATTAAACCAGAAGATTCAAAGACTTCTTTTTTTCAGAAGTTATAAAACAATAAAAATAAATTGCACTGGAACTAGAAATGTAATTATTTAAAAAGATCTACTAATATAAGCAAATTTTTCCATAGATCTTGGTAATAATTTATTTTTAATTTGCAATTGCTTTCTTATAGGTTGACTTTGCTAATAAATTTGTTGGTGGTGGTGTTTTGGGTCATGGTTGTGTACAAGAAGAAATTCGTTTTATCGTTTGTCCAGATCTCATTGTGTCACGATTATTTGTTGAATGTTTAGGTCCTACAGAAGTACTTATAATAACAGGTAAAGTGCTATTATAAAGTACTATATGCTTCTATTGCAATGTGTGTGCTATTTGCTATCATAAAGTTTTTAAATACTAAAAAGGATTAACTTCATATATTCATACATATTCATTCATTTTTTTTTTTTTTTTCGTGTGCTTATTTTTAGGTGTTGAACAGTATTGTGATTATAGTGGATATAGTGACACTTTCGAATGGGATGGAAGCCACATTGATAAAACTCCTCGGTGAGTTGTAGAGAATATATTTTAATATGCAGGGAACTCATTCATATGCTTTTTTATAGACTTTAATTTTATTTATTTTTCCTAAAATTTCCTTTCTCAAAGAAAAGTTTTTAGTTTCACAAACTATTTTCAAACTGTTAAGAGTACATTCAGTAGTACGGCAGTGGATATGGTCAAATTGTTCCACTATTTTTGTGATTGCCAGTTTCCGGAATTTAATGGATTAGAAAACCATTAAATTATTCAAAGTGTGCCTATCGTCCTTTAAAGCACAAAGACCATAGTAGCATTTCAGTTCATATTATATCAATCAGGTGAGTTATTTTTGACACTTGATACAAAACTTAAGGATTACTCAGTACTACTTAGGACCATCCAGAACTTGCATGGATCCATTGGGAAAAGTTTCAGTAAGTTTTATAAGCCAAAAATGCTGCTGTACATAATAGTTCCCCAGGTGTTTTAATATTTTTGTCCTTCCTCTGTGTACCATAAAATTATCTTACTTTTTAAGAACATAAGATAAATATAGTAATTCATGATGTAGTTGTTTTTATAAGAAATCTATATAGCTTTTTTTAAAAGCTTAGCACAAACTCAAGTAAATATTTAGTAAGCATGTAAAAGTAAAGGTTTTTAAGTAAGCATAACTAAAAAAATGTAAAATCACTTTATAAAAAGTGGATAAAATTAAATTTATGTTTTAACATAACAGATGGGTAAATAGCAGTTTGTTTATTTTATTAAAAAAAAAAACATCCTGACCTTTAAAAAATTAGTAACTTCTGTTCCAACTAATGAAGTGTAATAATCTTTAAGTAAAAGTAAAGAAGTTTCGATTAGCACTTTCAGCAACCTTTATTTAGCTAAGCTCTCACAGACATCTGTGGTAACCAATAGTGGTGGTCTGGAGAAATGCATGACACATTATTTGATCTCTTTTATTTTAAAAATTCATTTTACTAGAGTAGCAATCCATAAACCTTAATACAAAGAAAAGCATCATTTATTGTGGTACATTCATAAAAACTGTGTTAAAAGTAATATGTCAGAAGAAAAGCTAAATATTTTGCAGTACTAAATAGTGGTTTGCATATTGTGCTAAATTGTTTATATTTTGGCTTGACTTTATTTAAGTGTATATTTCAAAAATGTATACAAAATCATAACATATTTTTTTTGCATTTTTAGCGATGCATGGGGTCGAAGATACACTGAAGTTGTAGCAATGGATGCAACACATTTTACAAATGTTGCTGAACAGTTTAAATTGCCATGCATTGTAAGAGAACTGAATAAGGTGAGGATTGTGTTTGTTAATGTTTTTAAAGAATTTATCTTCAGATCACTTTCTTTACATTCTTAAAACAAATAATATTTAACCAAATAATTTAAAACAATAATTTTTAATAATTATCAAACTCAAATGTGTCTGTGCTTACTTTTCACCTCTTAACTCACTGTTAAATTGCCAAACCTTGCAACTGAATGGTAACAATATCTAGTTTTGTACAAAGACCATGACAACACTCTTAATTTAAATCATCTGAGTAGTTTTTAACACTTGACATAAACTTGCATAATTACTTATTTGACCTGTATATTTCTAGATTTCTACATAATCCTTTCTATTGTAGTCTATCTAACAGTGGCACAAGAACTTATTTTTTAACAGTATGTCAAGAAAAGAGCTGTTGAGACATTTTTTCAAGCCTTAACTCTTCCCCTGAATATTTTATAATTGAAAGCTGTTAATCAAATCTTTCGCCACACTAAAAGTTAAAAAGTGGAGGTCAATTTCTGGAAAGAGGGTGGAATGGAAGAGATTTCTGAAGAAGACCAAGGCCTACAAAAGGCTGTCGTACCAATGCTGATGATGAATCAAACCTTGAAATACTTTTTAGTTGAATTCTTTCCTAAGTCTTTTACAGAGATGAGTTTTTTCCTCCATGTGGCGGAATTCCGCTTTTTTAATTTTTTAGAAAAAAAATAATTCCGCTTTTCTATAATTTTTTTTAAAAAATCTGTTTTTTCCCACTTTTTCTATCCCATGGAAAAAAAAAATTCTAAGGCCAAATTGTGAAGCAGCTTCACTTCCGCCCAATCGGGAAGAGCAGAAAACCTACCGCTCAGGGGTAACATCGCATTCCTGCTCCAAATACAAAAATCTACTGAAATGCATTTTTTTAGTCAGGTTGGCGCTCAAACTCGCATTTTGTACTTTTTCAACAATGCCGAAATTTAATCCTTTTGTGCCATTTTTTTCTCTTCTCAAAATGTAATTTCTTTCATACTAATTCACACGATTAACATATACTAATAATGCGTATGGTTTCAATTCTGATATCCACGGAACTATCGTTTAGTTACGTTGGTATGTGTTGCTCGTTTTTGCTAATCGTTACATTGATGTAAAGTCCGCTACTTCCGAGATTTGTGTAGCTAAGATGTAGCTGGGATTTAGGTTGTTGTAGTGCTCATTTTCGCGGAGTATTACGCAGGTTTATAACAGCGCTATTGCTGAGAATTGTTACTGTGTATTGAGTATTGTTGCGGCGCTAACGCTGATAGTTACATTTATGTGATCGTAATTTTGGCCGAGTGCTTCCCTGTTTTAAAATCTGAGATTTGTACCGATGTTTACGTGATGAATTGCTCCCTCGCTGAGATTTACAATGTTGTGATGGTAGTTTTCATCAAGTGTTACACCAACACAATAGCACTATTGTTAAGAGTTGCTCCAGTATATTCGGCTCTAACTTTGACATTTCTGGTGGTGTGAGAGTAATTTTCGCCGAAACATACTGTATTAACATCCGAAATTTGCACTAGTATTACAAAGAAAGTATCAATATTACGGAGGTTTGTGCCGATATTTTGGACGCTATCGCCGATACGCACGTTGTTGTGATGTTCATTTTTTCCGATACCTAGATTTCCGCCGGTAATGTAAGCGGTATTTCTTATTATTTTCGTTAGGGTGATGGTCCTTTTTGCCGAGGTTTACGCTAATACATTACCAGCTATCATCGAGATTTTTAACACTGTTTTGTAGCCATTCGTCTAGACTGCCATTAATGTGATAGCCTTGATTAGTGCCTGTTTAAGGATCGATTTCGCTGTTTGATTTGATCTCTGCAGAATTACACAAATTTATTTATCATTTTATACAAAAAATATTCTAAAAATCAGTCCCAATTGTAATTTTCTAAACAATCTGTGTTTAAAATTATTATTTTAACAGCGATTGTGAGTAAAATTTTTTGTTGTTCTTTATTTTATTGAACAAGCTTAAAGATATGAATAAAAATTTTACGATTTTTAGTACTTAAAATGTAGCTTAAAAATTTAGAAAACTGGGTTTAATTACATTTGACTCGTTTGTCAATATGGTATAATTGCTTAAAGTTGTTTGACTTATTGAAATTTTGCCGATTTTCATTGCTTTCACAGGAATTTCAATGTTTTTTTTTTTCTTCTTTTGCTTTGGAGCTATACTACCATGCCTGATGACAGCACAAAGTGTATCCCTACATCTAAGTGCCACTATTTTGAACCATTTTTCCTCACGGACAGTCAGAGACGGTGCAGTGTTATAAATGTACATGGGAAAACCACAATTTTTTTAAAGTTTAGCTTAAAATTTGTTTTACAGAAAAATTTTAGATTTTTGTTTTCAGCTTTTTGATTTTTTACCAAACTCATCCCTGCTTTTAGTATTTTTTTTTTTTTTTTTAACTATTTACATTGTAAGATTTCAGATGCTATTGATTGATTAAACATTTGTCTTTTTTCATCTCCCACACATATTCAGTCTTTTTAGCATCTAATCCTTTTCACTGTTTATGAAACAAATGTTATATTTGTAGGCGAAAGATCACAGCTGTATATGGATTGAATAGTTCGCGTTATAGAACATTTACATGCAAAAGAACTTGGAAAGAAATACAATGTATAATTAATTTAATAATCAGATATGTAAACAATTAAATAAAATTGATGGCAGTTGCCATACTGGTTCCTGCACAACTGCTATCTAAATTGTAATCCTGTGTTCTACTCCTTCTTTCTTTGGATTAAATTAGTATGGTTTTAAATGCTTACTTGCAGGCATACTGTGGATTTTATGAGAATGCCCTTCCACCCAACTTGTCAGCTGTGGCTACTGGCAATTGGGGCTGTGGTGCTTTTAATGGTTACCCAAGTCTGAAGTTCATAATACAACTGATGGCTGCTTCCCAGACAGGGAGGGATTTGCTTTATTTCACATTTGGAAACAAAGCCATGAAAAGAGAGCTGAAGAACATCTCCAGTGTTTTAACAGAAAACAATTTAGTGGTTGGTAAGTTAATTTTATGTTTCAAGACTAAATTTTTTACACTCGAAAATTTTATTTAACTCTTTCAGGATCAATACTATTGTGAAACAAGGTTGTTCTTAAATAAATATTTTACAAGGAATTCAACAAATGATATTACTAGAAAACAGGTCTTAGTTTTTTAAGCACCATAAAGAAAAATATAAAGTTAAAGGAGTGAAAAAATAAAATTGAATTTGTAATTGGGGATGAAGCCATTTGGAATCACCCGTCACAAAAAGCTTAACCAAACTTTGCAGATACATTTATAGGGAACGGACGATATTTAAAAAATTCTGCAACTTTCTGTAAAAGAAAAGGAAAAAGATTGATTGACTTATAGCAATCGTTTGACTTGCATGGCTATGAAGGACGAGAGCTGTTCAGAGTTTTTGTTTCATTTCATTCAATGAGCGGAGCATATAACTTTTGGTTTAAATGTCACTGTTCTTTCTTTATTTTTCATTCATAATGCAGGATTTCTCTTGATGATTCCTTAATTTATAAATAGAATCTTCCAAAAGGGCAGTATTTTAAAATGAAACCTTTCGTAATATGGCTTTTCTTTTACGATTTATACTAAAAAAAAATATTGGTTTGATTTCCTGATGTAAAGGTTACTTTTTTTAGTTAATGTTTAATTTTAGTTTCAGAACTTTAGCTTAATTTTATTTGCATATATATTTTTTTATTACTTTTGTTGCCAAGTCATGTTGCTATATTAATTCCAAAATATTTCATAGGGCTGTTTGAAAGGGAATGATAAGTCATTAATTATTTCTAAACTGTTTCATAATGTCTGATTGTAGTTTTAGTTTCGTCTATTTTTTATGCATGAATGGTGTAAGTGTAAATTGTTTTGTAATGGTACACTGTGGTTTAAACTAAATTATTTCTATTTCTTTCTTAAAATAACCAGAAACTCTTATTTATTGTAATGGGAGGTATAAGGCACTGTTATTTTACTTTTGTTTTCAACTTTCTATGATAGTTTTATTTTGGGTGTGGGGTGAAGAGATCTATTTAGAAATTATTGCAGCAACTCAATTAGCAGTTAAACTCCCAAATTCTCTTCTTGGTCAATTACTTTAGAGAATAACTTGTCCATTTGATTTATAGTAACCAAATTGATTAATAATGTGAAGGAAAAAAAATGTAATAACTCTTAACTCTAAAAGTGTGCAATTTGCAGACAAGAGAAAGCAAATTAGTTATTTCCACTGCTATTATATCAAATATAATCTGAGGCATAAAAGTGTACTTTAAGGAAAAAATATGGAATTTTTTGTCAAAAACTTCAAGAATAAGATCGCAATCATTTAAAATCTGAATTAAATTGAAGCAGCAAAATGTTTAGATTAGCTATGAAAGTTCATTTTTTTTTTTTTTTTTTTTTTTAAATTATTAGTTGATCAAAGAAAAAAAATTACTATTAAGTAAACCTTTTGACTTCTAATGATAAATATTTTGTTAAATCTCACAGTTTTATCTTTTAAAAACTAGATAATTTATTGTTTAATCAGACACAATGCCTTTTAAAGAACTTCCTTTAATCGAATACCACTGTATCAAATTACATATTTTATCTAAAACTTAAAGTACTGAATGTTTTGTATTTATGGATTTTATTAAACATAGAATCCACCTTAAAAACTATTATGTCATTCGTATGCAAAAGGATAACCAGATTTTTAAAGTCTATTCCAAGGGATTTTGCAGGTATGACGAAAATTATTTACTTTTTCTTTTTGGTCCTTAACTTCTATTACAATAACACAATTTTGTATCAATCTCGTTATGCTTAGTTCATAAAAAAAAAAAATACTGAATAAAACTGTGATCTTATCTCAGTCTAGAGTATTTGTGTATACTCTTTTACAAATGGATTATTCAATTTATTCTCTTTTTAAGGAAACACAAGTCTCATTATAATACAAATGTGTTTATTAAAAAGTAATCAATACATACAAGAAGTTTCAGAGTATAAATAAGAAGTCTTTTTTTTTCTAGGAGACTTGTGCAGGATATTGATCGCTTACAGCAAAACTGTCCAAGTGTCTAAAAAAGGCATTTATCCAAAAATGCATGACTTCTTGTGTTCACTTTTTTCAAATGAAGACACCATTGAAGATGCAAGCCCAAGTGAGCCGGAACCAAGTATAACTGACAGTGATAAAACTGCCATTAATAAACTATTGGAAGCAGTGGCTGAGGATAGTAATACTGAAATTGAAGGAAATGATGGATCTGCAAGTGATCATGGTTAATGTTTCCTTGAGCAGCGTCGCCTTTTAAATTATTTTAAAATTGAAAATAGTTAATTTATAATAAAAGATATTTTTAACAAAGTTATTTCAGCCAAGAGGATTATAAGTTGTCCAGCCGTAGTTTTCCTTTATTTTCGGTGAAATATAACAGATCTGTCATGGCTTGTTCAATGGTTGCTTCATGGGCCAAGTCGCAGACCTGCAAGTTTTAATATATATTTAGTGCTGTAAAGAAGTTTGCATTTAATGAATTTAAATGACAATTGATTAATTACTAAATAGTTTTTACAAACAGAATCAGTATTACACCAGGCCATATTGGGTATTATTGCTCCTTCATTGTGCTTACCAATGGCCACAATTTCAATTGTGCCCACTAAGTTTAGGCCACTATTTTCAGTTGGGTAAATAATAAAAGTTTTTTTAAATTTAAACATAAGAGCAAATCATGTAGTGTAATCAGATTACTAATTTAAGAAATTACCTTGAGGTCCAATTTTTTTTTTATAATAATAGTTTTGGGAGAGGACAAACTATGATAAAAGGTTTACACTATAAAATAAAAGCAGTAAAATGACTTAAAGAAAAACACAGTAACAGATTAAACTTGTAAAAATTCATAGTTTTAATTAAAAACATATCCTAGACAATATAATTTTAGAAAAATAGTGTTCCCTTACAGCATCTTTTCCCTCATAAATTCTGAAGGTGGTATAATATTTCATGAAGCCAAAACTTATGCAGTAGATATTGGCTGTCTGAGAAGCCCGGAATTTTATGGAAGGGTGAAAAACGTTTCTTGGGGCATTTTTTCTAATTACATTTTTGTCCTGTTCTCAAAAATCTTTTAAAAAACCTAGTTCTCTGAATCCACTTTTATTCTCATGATTTCATCTTCCTTACTGTAGAAATTTACAGTTTTTTAAAATAGCAGACTTTGTAAATAGGTAACTGGTTGCAACCCGCCTTGCTCACACGTTGAAATAAAACGCATAAATTTTTGCATAATTACATACCTACAAAGAATCTCACTGCGAATATAAGTCAAAATTAAAACTATTTGTATCTAAAAACTTTTACTCAAACTTTTAATATCACCTAATTTGAATTTATATACTCACAGGTTTAAACTTTTCGTTGGGTGGATGCTTAAATGTTGGACCAAAATTGAGTGATACCTAAAAGGATGCAACAAAGTTATTTAAATACACATTCTAAATTATTTTGCATTCTGAAATTAAACCAATAGGAACTTTTTTATACCTACAAATATGAAATCACAACATTTCTATTCTTAGCACACACAATCCTGTTATTGTAAAATTTTAATATAAATTAGATTTATATTTGTTTACTTAGTAAAAGAAATTTTTTATCGACAGTACAGTTATTAGGATTTAATTGGTTTACAATACTGCAATAACAAACACACATCATCTGACAACCATTTAAACATTTGATCTTAAAAAGTAATATATCCAGAGGAAAATTGATATTGTTGATTTGCAATTTTTTTTCTATTGTTTGATTTCAAGAAACAATAAAAAAAAATCTGCAAATTACAAGAAGGAATGTGATTATTCAATTGCAATTTTGAGACTTTTGCCGTCATCCAAAGGTCGTCTCCACAGGTGATCGTATATATTACTGTAATAACCAAACTTAATCAATGAGTGACTACCACAACTTTTACATGCAGGTTGCAGAGTCCTCGGTAAAACAATATTTGCCAGGACACGTGTTTAACTTTTAGAAATTAGTGTAGATTGCACCTTAACTACCCCTCTCCCCAAAAAAAACCTAAACACTACTGTTCTAAACTACAAAATTCGCATTGACAGATGACTACATTTTTCCTACAAGTAAACTTTCAGTTCCCTTTTCTATTTAAAAATATTATTAGATTGATATTTGATGAAATAACAAACCTCTCTTAAGTTTCAAACATAATCAATTAAGAACAAAAATTGACTGATGCTACCGGACGATAATTGAAAACCGAAATACTTCAACAACTTCAAAATGGTGAGCTAAGAACCCCAACCTACACTCATCATATTAAACAATGTCTGCATTTCTGGAACTATTCTTTAGAAGTTTCCAAACACGATTGATCAACACAGGTTACAATGATAAAAACTATTTGCACTGGTAATATTTTATACATAAAATCTAAAATGATGAAGCTTAACTTACTACATGCTTTAACTAAGAATAGAAATAACTATCGAGTCAGTAAGAGCTTGTCTTTATTTTCTAGTTATTACATTGATTTGCAGTTTCAAGAATTTATCTGCGACATTTGTCTTACAAAATTGTTTTTCTGTTACAGAAGTATGTGAAAGATTTTAATTTTTGAATTTGATACTTTTCAAATTCCCATACACAATCAAATTTAAATGTTTTCTTAAACAAGATATCTCAGCCCTCTGGAACATGATAGCTAAACTTAGCAAAGTTGTGTGAACCTGTCAAACACTAGATCAAACAGATAGTTCTCTATATATTGATAACATGTTTAATACTGCCAACAACATCAATCAACTTTTAATACAATCAACCCACTACTTATAATTACTAAAAATACCACAAAACACTTGTATTTAAATGTCAACAACTGATTTTCTTAGCTGCCATATTGTTTAACTACTAAAAATAAAATTAAACATCACTGCACAGATATTAACCTCCCATTAGTCGTACGCACCTCACAGGTGCATCCCTACTACCACTTTATTTTTATTGAATTACTTCTGATACAATTTTTGAATAAATTTAATATTCAAATAAATTGTTTAATACTACTTTATACCTCCAAAGAATCTTAAATCGGTAACAATTAACTATTTAAACTAGAATGAATACCATTTGACTTAAAAAACCAGAAACACCCCATAGGTGCAACGCGACTAACCGTGTCGGAAAGCAGAGCGTGACTAAGAGAAGGTTCAACTGTGGGAGCTTTTTTAGAAAAATGCTAAAGAACTTTCTTAAATGCTAAAATTAGAACATTTTATAAAGCTTTTTTGCTAAAACATAGTTTATTTTTTAAGGACCTTCATGCATCAGATCTTTAATTTACAGCTTTTTTGTCCAGAGCGTTAATATCAAAATCTTTAAAGCACAATTTACAGTTTGCTTTAAAAAGAGACTTTGATGATGGTCTTTGATTTTTGTCTCGTAAAATGTAAACACTATTCTCAAATGTTTGTGTTACAGGGTATAGTATGCAACTAAAACCATTCGATTTCTATTCTACCAATCCACAAATACGAACCAAACAATGTACAAGTTGATGCATGCTTAATACAAATATACCAAAAAAATGTTGGTGTGGTGCAGATAAATGACAAAAATTAAGGACCTGTAAGCATTTTCAAGTACTTTTAAGGCCTAGAAATCCATATAAAAATATTAAGCTTTTTTAATGACCATGGAAACCCTGTAAAACATTTAACCACAAAATTTGTAATATCACTATTTTTGTTTTCCTAAAATTAACCATTCACCTAAAAGAAGAAACAAATTGTAGGTTTCCAATTGATATTTGATATAAAATAGTTTAATATTTACAAATCATAATGAATTTAGACTAAAAAGTTTCTTAATTTAGATTAAAAATTAGGAATTATGGACTTGTAACTATTTTTACATTTTGCTAAAAAGAAAATAGTTACTTTAGAGTTTTTACTAAATAAATTTTGCATATAATATATACTTACCGTACAGCTTTTATACAAAGACACACCAGGATAATATGTTCCAGCATTAATATCCTCAAAAGCTGTACCAATGCATTTTCCGTTTTTGTAACATACGATCTGCAATAAATCAGTGGAATAGAAAATTAATAATGGCTTTTAATATATGGTAGTACATTATACTTTAAAATAGTATCAATATTTATTTACTTTACTTCCTGGTAGAGACTTCATATTTTTCAACTCTGATTGCACTTCATCTTTCTCTTCATAATATAAGTAGCTTTTAAACTTCACCAGAGGCTAAAAGAAAATATATTATAAACTAAGACTAAGTCAAAAAAGACAATTATTGGCAATCATTACACAGCAGGACATAAACCATGATATTTTTCATACTTAAATAAACTGGAAACAACTTAACTGGCTGGTCGATAGCCATTGTTTTAGCCAATATTTTTAATATTTATAGATAGTTATTTTAATAATGTTTGCTTGATGTTAGCTCATAACAATAAAAAGTATGCTTCTTTATCTTTAAACTCTTTAATATTCAACTATTTTAGTGTATTAGAGCTCACAAGTCTCTGTATCCGGCTTTGTGCACAAGTTCTAATGAAATATTTAACTGTTTTAAAATCAACATATTTCTATTCCTATTAACTGTATAATGAGTAAACAAAATCAAGAGGAATATTTGTAGGGAAAAAAAAAACAATGTTTAATGTAATTTGAAGGTTCTCGGGTTACTTTTTCAAGGTGCAGAACTTATTTTTGTTTTACTGAGAAAATTTTCTCTGTTACAGTGAAAAAAGTCTGAAAGGGTGAGAGCTGTTAACTACTTCCTTTATAGCAAATTTGACTAAATCGTAGATACCAGGCTGAAAATGTGACAGATTTTTATATAATCGGCTTCAATATCCTAATGTTTTTTGTTTGTTTTGATTGTAAACTTGCAAAATAATTTTTATTGCAAACTTACAAAATATAACTTGTTGATCCCCCATACATTTCAAAACAAAATCTTGAAAAAAATTAGAAGAGCTTGAAATTCAAGAATGAATAATAAGCATGTAGCTTTTTAGGTTAGAGGATTTTATACTTAATTCATATTTAGTCGACATAATTAAATTAAAAAAAAAAAACTTTTATCTTAATTTTATAAAAAAATCAATTGTTTCTAAGAAATTATATATGCTATAATTATCCAACAAATATTAACTTGTTTAAAGTCTAATTTCTTGAAGAGATTTTGAATAATTTAATCCTTGAATTGTTCTTGAGAGATACCACATTTATGAATTTTTTTATTAAAGATGAATAAAAAGAATTTTACCTTATCTTTATATATTGGTGGAAGAGAAATTTGATCAGGTCTATCTGGAAGATGTATAAGAAAACCAAGAGTATCACCTTGGCCATATCCTTCATCTGCATAATGCTTTCCTTTACTTTCATGAAATTTGGTACCTTTGCGTGATCTCCAAGAATAGCTAAATTTGTCATACCCTAAAGGTCCTTGAAGATTGGCTGAAAGTATGAAATTAATGATTGCACAAATATATAACAAATTTATTTTTAATAAATTCTAACAAGTTAACATAACAAAATATCTGAATTGCAAATACATTAGGCAAAAGATTATGGACCTCTCCTATGCAAACATATTAGTTTGGCCATCTGGTAACCACATTCCTTTCAATCCAGCCGATCATACTGTATCTTTAAATTAAACTTATGCATGAAATTATGTATCCAGCTAATTTAAACATGTTTTCACTTTTTTCGTCCTTTTACTTCTTTTAGGAGGAAAATTAAATGTGTAAATTTATTTTTTCACTTTTATTTAAGTTATTATATACATGCCATATATCAACTATTGGAGCTCATTTCATAACTGCAGGGATGTTTCCAAGATTCAAAAGTTTATGAGCACCAAAAAAATTAGGTGTGACAAACCTTTTTTGGAACAGCACATCATAGATTTTGATCAATCAAACAATCACATTCCAGCAATGTTGGAACAAAGTATTTAATTTACAGGATAGTTTTCTTTTCAAAACAGCTTACGATATTCATTTGTAATTTTAAATAAATAAAAAATTAGTTAAATGGACTAATTGTTGTCAAACTCTAACTTGATTACCTTTTTTTTTATTTGCTGAAATAGTGACACATTTTTCCTTTTTTACTTTATTCAGGGTTCCCACTCTTATTGAAGAAAAAAATTCAAGGACTTTCAAGGACCTTTTTAAGAAAATTCAAGGACCTTTTTTGGAACAGAGTGTCCGCAAAAAAGTTATTTTGAAATCCCCTGTAACATCCAATGTTTCCCCTGATTAAGTCATCAACAAATTATACATATACTATAACTTTCAAATAAAAGAACATTCAAACTCACCATCATAAAAATAATTATGAATTATGTACTGTTTATCTGTACATCATTATGGTGCAAACAGCAAATTACTCTGTGCAGTGCAGTGTATGTATAGTGTACCTGTACTGTGCATGTGCACTTATACTTTAAAATCCCTTTTTTTTTCCTTCCCATTACAGTCTAATCTCAAGAAAAGAGGACACTAGTATTAAATTTCAGATTTAATAAGCTGTTTTCTAAGTAAAATTTTAAAGGGAAAAACAAACCATAAATCATGTCAAAGTGGATGAAACATTCAACAAAATACTCTATATATTAACTATTTTTGTTTTCTGAAAACTTATAATTCTAATAAAAATTTATAAAATCAATAATTACTTTAAAAACATTTTGTAATGTGAATTTTTTATGTTTTTTGCCTCAAATAAAATTGGTAAAAATATTATACAACAATTTGTGTATTTAAAAAAAAACTGCCTTCAATTGTAGATGGAATTAGGGGAGTTACATCATTTTCAGTTTGCATAATTTCGTTGTCCAAATTGTTCAATTTAATCCCTGGCAATATTCTTTTTTGCTTAAGTTCAGCTGTTGCCACTGTTAAGGTACAGTACCCAGGCAAAATTTTACAAAATGAAAAAAATTTCATAATACAATTAATTTTATAATATTATAAATAAAAAAAAATTGCTTTAACTTTTAAACTATTACTTATATCTATAGTTAAAATGTAAAATTGTATTTCATGTTAAAATAAACAATTTTACATTCAACAGCAGTTAAGATTATAATTTTAAATAAGGATACACAGTAAAATTTGGCAGTTGGGATTAATTTCTGGCGCAAAATTAAATTAAAATTCTAATCAATCAGCATTGACTCAAACCAAATGGTGAAAACGATCCTCACACACACATTAATCACGGACATTGCAGCTTTCACATTGGCGGAAGCCCAGGCGAATGAAACTAAAATGACATTGCAAATCTCGCCAATAGCTACTATTAAAACGGTTTAAACCTAAGTGAAAATTAAAACTAATCCAATGTAAATATCGGTATAACGCCCAGCATACCGGCGCAAATCTCAGCAAATACATTAAACCAACAATTGGCAAATATTGCCATACCGGTGCAAGCAAAATGCACAGTAAGCAGGTTCGATGATTGTCAAATTTGAAGGCAAACCTAACAAAATCGTAATGCAGATTTGTATCGAGCTCAGGAATGATAGAAATTTCAAATGAAAGAAAAAGAGTTGAAACAGTGTTTTAGCTGAACTGTATTACGTCCGACAGGTGAAAATCTCTACAATAACGTCAGTAACTATTATATCGAAGTAAGGCCTGCGAAAATGAGCATCACACAGCAACGTAATAATAGCGATAACGATGGCATTATTCACAGGAATAACGGCCATTTCATCAGCATAACGCTCAGCAAAATGAAGGGGAGAATAGTGATAGAGGAAGTCTGAACGTACGCAGGTTCCATGATTGTCAGTCAATTTTAATCTCAGCGAGATCAATGGGAAAATTGTAGGAAAACTTTGATAAACGAAAAAATAAGATTTTAAGAAGTGGACGAATATGAAATAAAAAAAAATCCTTCCTTCTTTGATTCTTTCCGCAGATCGGCGGAAGAAATCACATACCTGCATTAAGGCAACAATCGGCAAAAATGACTATCACACCAACTTAAATATCAACTAGGGGGCTTCGCCCCCTGCTCGCTAACGCTCGCCAACCCCCAAACGCCTCGCTGCGCTCGGATTGAGCGGCTTTGCCGCTCGAATTTGTGGTTAAAACATCTTACTGCGCTCGAATAGGTTTGCCAGCCATAAAAAATGTAACCAAATTTTTATAAATTTAATGTAAGGCCTAATAGAGAAAACACCCAAATTGCAGTTTTATAATAGAAAGTTAAATATACTATCCGCCAACATTCTGACTTAAAACTTCATTAGCTATGCCCTTACATTGAAGTCCCAATATCTTTTATTTATTCTGATAAGTCGCCCCGTTAGAGAACGACGTCCAACGCGAGGCATTTTCTGGATAGAAATACTTCAAAATAATAATTACTCTAATACAAAAATGCTTCAGAAAAACAGAAAAAATCAATTTTGAAACGAAGAGTTTAAAAAGAGCTTTAAAATTAGCAACGGATTTGTTGTTTACATACGTAAGGATGTTGCCATTCATATATTCAAAATCATTGAGGCTTTGTAGTAGCTTAATGATGAAAAATATTGAAATTTAACTAAATAATAAAGTGTTAATAAATTATTTTGGCACGTTTTGGCAAATCTACAGCTTATTTCCTTTAAAATGACACCTTGATCATTGAAATTGGTTGAGCAGTTTAGGCGGACGGACTAACCCCAAAAAACGTATTGCCTATTAAATATATAGATGTTAGTACCCAATATATCGTTGGTATCGCTGAAACAGAGTCAATTATATCGACGTCACAATCTATGAAATTGACAATCACAACCACAAATCTCGCCGATAGCGACAACTTTTGAAGTTCAAACCATCGGAATAGTGACTAATAGGGACTAAAATTAACATCACAACTATGTAAATCTTGGTGATAGCTCTCGTCTTAGCAGCGTAAATCTCGGTAATAATAGCACTAACACCAGTGTAAAGTTTGACGAAACTAGCCACCACACACCAACATAAATAACAGAGATAGATGCTGGCAATCTGCAAGAAAAGTGGTCAGTACATCAGAAGTTTGGGGAAGTCTGAACGTATGCAGGTTCACCGGTTGTCAGACAAGCAAGTAAACCCAATAATATTGTAATGCAGGTTTGTATCGGTCCCAGGAATGATAAAAATTTCAGCCAAAAAAGAGCTGAAATGCATGCTTCAGCAGAACTGTACCATGGCTAACAGGGGCAATCTTTGATCACCACTATGAAAATGAGTAGCACGCAAGAATGTAATTCGCGGCCATAGCGCTCTCTAATAATCACGAAAATATCGGCCCTTTCATCACCGTAGAGTTCAGAAAAATGACCAGATACCTACGTAAATAATACCGATAGAGGCTATAACGTTAACGGAAAAATGAGGGGGAAAGTAGTCATTCCATTGGCGATTCTGCCATTTTTTGAGTTTTTAAAAAATTTTATAATTTGTTTACAAATCGTTTTTGGTATTTTTGCTAGCAGTGTATCTTCAATTAACAAAATTAAAAGACTCAGTTTAATTCCGGAAAATTCGCTGATTCCTTTAAACTTTTTGACAAAATCCCTGATAATTCCCGAAATGCTGAATTCCCTGACTTTTTCCGATCTGTGGAAACCGTGTAGGAAAATTCAAGGACCAGAAAATTACATACTTTAGAAACAAAAATACAAAACGGAAATTATCAGTGGTCACTTAAAAATTCAAGGACTTTCAAGGACCGTACCTTTTTTTCAAGGACTAAATTTCATTAAAAAAAATTCAAGGACTTTCAAGGACCGTGGGAACCCTGTTTATTGGCAAAGTTGTTAAAATGGAGGTTTTAGAATAATTTGATTGAAATCGGGGCATTTTAGAGCAGTTTGAGATAGAAAATTTGGATTGATATAAGTGCAACACTCCTATACTTGGAAAACAATTTTTTTTGTACTTGCAGGGCGAAGTTTCGTTGAATGTTTACATCATCATGGAAATGCTAATTTTAAAAACAATAACTATTTAACGCCATCAATTAATCTTTTAAACTAATGCAGTTGTATTTTTCCACAAGCATATTTAAAATTCTAAATGGTAACTCTAACTGCAACTGAAACTTTTTAGATGTTGCCACAAGATTAAAAAAGAAAAACTTAAAAGATAATATGGAAGTAGTATAAAGTAAACATAGTGGCATCACAACATATTGCATATTATTTTTTACAATGTTTTGTAATATTTGTACAAGTATTTTCCACATTTTTGCTTAGTAACATCACAAATTTTATTATTTTCATTTTTTTTTAGATATCAGATGTCACAAAGAATTTATCATAACAAAAATAATTCAACTAAAATATTTATATCTATAGCGAAAATTCAATTCTTATCTGGAAATTTATGGATTTTGATCTTATAAGCAAAATAATTAATTAATTAATTAAAATAATATAATTTAATCAGTATGAATTATAGTTTGATAGTGATAACAAACCTTTTCATTAAGATGTACATATTTTTAAGAAGTGGGTTGATTTCGAAAAACTAATAACACTATACCAATTGAGAAATGTAGGGATATTAGACTTAACATTTAAACTCTCGGAGCACAAAAAAATTACAGGAAAGAATAGTGGAAATTGTATCAAATGGAATACTAATACTTCTGGGTAAAAAAGCTAAGCAGCCTAAAAAATCAAACGTACATTCTGTGGGAACCTTTGAATTTTGTCATAATTCAAATAAATTAATGTAATCAAATTATATACTTAAATTTCTTGTCAGTAGAAATGAATTTAGTGTTTTAGCTTTTTTTTCTTTTCACGATCACAATTTTTATATAATCTAAAAAAATGGTATACAGATTAAAACATGCATTTTAAATGAAAGATCAGGGAAACTGTCCTGGATGAAAATATATTACTCAAAAACACTGATAAATTTTCTAGGATCTAGCATTACTTATTTCTAGCCGTGTGCACATTCTATCACCTACAGTAACCAGCACTTAATAATTCTGATAATAAGATTAAGGTAAATTTTGGGAACCTTAAGAAGAGGCACAGACTACAGCATGGTTTAAATCTAGTTTCCAAAAATCATAAATTGTCCAAGAAACTTAAGAAAATTTGAATTTTTTTTCTTGCCTTTTTCAAATACTACATATATAAACTTAAAAATGAATAAAAACAAGTTAAATAATATCATTCTTATTGTTACTTCGATTTCCTAAAACAATTGCTTACTATAAAATCTTAAATATTAAAATTGAAAGAATACTATTTAACATCTTTCTACTTAAAAAGTAATACATTCACACCTCGTTAATGTGAAGCCGATGGGAGACGCCGAAATTGTTTGCGTTAAACAAATAAATTAACATTAAAATTTAAGAATGGAGAACTGCTTTTACTTCGCATTAAATGAGATTTCATGTTAAAAGATTTGGTGTTAATGGGATTTGACTATATTTACACATGCTTCATATTCACTAATAATTCAACATAAGTCATACTAACGTACTTTTACTTACAAACACATAATAAATTTATAGAAAAATACATTATTTTCTTTCACTGACCTAAAGCTTGGGACCATCCAAGACGAGTTGCTGCACCATCAGGTACATCATCCATTGTACACTCAAAATACCATGTGCCTTTATTAACACCTACAATACATCAAAGAGTACAGTGAAAAAGTAATTCATTTTCTAGCTAAGCAGCTAATTATGATTTTATCACGTATTTCAACTGTTAAATCTCATAATGGTATGTTTACAGAAATACTCGTAACTTGAAGTAAAAAAATGTATTTTATTTTAAAACCAAGTTTTGATACCCCACCTTCAGTAGGAAAATTATTTGAATTGAAAGAGATTGCCGTTACCTCATAGACTTAATACCAATTTCTGGCTATACCTGCCAAAGGATAGCTTCAAACCAAGTGAAATTTTAAACAGGTATATTGACAGCAATAAAAATCATTAAAAAAGTTTGAAGATAAAATAACTGGGTGTTTTTTATTACATTTTAAAAGCTTTTCTAATATTGTTAATAAAACCTTTATAAATTAATTACAAAAAAACACTAGTTGGTTTATCTTTCAATTTTGAAGATGATCGTGTATTGCTGCTACTACACTTGGTGTAAAAATTTATAAGTTTTACAGCAATATGTTAGATATTGTGGTCAGGACAAAATGAAGCATTAAGTATACTGAACAGGGATAGACTAATGATCCCTCTTAATAATAAACCAGCGGTAAAAAAAAATATAAGAGTATAGACATCAAATCATTTTTAAAGAAGATAGTAATATTTTAAATGGAATATTCAAGTAATTTTGAAACTGAAGTTTTATGCACAATTTCAAATTAACTAAATTCAATTATTTGACTCCTTTCACCTCCCATCTCTCTTCTTAGAAGTTTTTGTTTAATTTTTTGTCTTAAAAAGCTATTCCTTTTTCGATGTTATTAACAAGAGCTCTTCTAAAAAAATTCAAGAAAAATCTAATTCCTAATAATTATTGTCCAAAGTTTATTTAATTTATCTTATAAACATAACTTTCTCTTGCTGAGAGAGTTCATTATCATTGAAGTCTAATGCCATTTTTTAAATATACTCTATTTCATATCGATAAATCTCAGTTCTAGGCATGCACAAACATAAGAAAAATCTATGCAAATACATAACATATCAACAAACAAACAACAATGAAAACATACCATGAGTTGCACGAGCCATACAATAGCCCTTTTCACCAGTAACAGATAATCGATCCTCTGATATTTTAAGTTGAGGAGCTAAAATAAATTAAAAGACGTACATTGACAAACAATTTGTTTTAAGCACATGAAGAAAATACTTATAAATGAAACTAATGAGAAAAAAAAATTAATGAAATGTGGACAAAGTTAATGTCATTTTTATTGACAACTATGTCTCTATCAAGAATAATAAACAAATTTATATGTGCTTTAAATAAAATATACATCTTTCAGATTTATGGAAGGTAAACAATTAAACAGTTTACTATAAATAAAAAAAAATACAAGCAACACATATCAAATATTGATCAAACTACTTTTGGAGATACCAAGTTGCTGGTTAAAATTAGGAAGAAATTTATCAATTCTAGCTTAAATTTATACTTTTTACAGCTTCAATATAAGAAAACAAAAAGAAGGAATTATCCTGTTATTTGAAATACTGTTCATAATTATTCAGTTTTTGATACCAATGAACATAATTGTGTACAATTCTAAGGAGGACAGATTAGCAGAAATTCTAATTTATCTCAGAATAGGGTAATTTGGGGTAAAATGGGTAGTCAAAATATATTGTTTAAAATTTTAGAAGTTTCTAATATATTCATAGGTTTTAAAATTATATATGGTAGTATGATGCCTAAACTTTATTTCCCCACTTTATTTTTGTTTCAATAATTTGTTTTAAATGAATGCCAACAGTAAAAATACTCATGTACAGCTTCATGCCATATGTTGTCTACTTAAAACTTCTGTCTGTAGCTCAGTATTTTTAACAAAATTACATTCCAGTGACTTGAATAGATAGACTTGAATGTGTTTATTGAACATTTTTTTTTTAATACTTATTCAAATTGCAGGTAAAATCAGTTTTTTGAAATCCAAATTTTGTGAATAGGGTAAAATAGATATAGTGTTAGGCTTAACATATGTAGGTGTTTTTAAGGTGATAGTATAAAGTTTTTTTGAGAAAAGTCTTATTTCTTAAAAATTAGAATAAAAATATGTTTTAAAGTACCATAATAAAAAAAAACTTGTTTACTATTTAAAGCTTTTAAAAATTAAAATGGCTAATTAAAAATTCTTTTCGAAAGGTATCAGGAATATCTCATCTGGACACTGCCATATTATCATTATTCAAAGGAGGACCCACTTGATGGCTGTGTGGCTAACGCTTTGGCCTTGCATGCCAAAGGTGCCAGGTTGGAATCCTGGGTTAGGCATGGATGTTTAAAGTGGTTTGGAATCCACGTTAAGCTGTAGGAAACTGCCTGGTTAGCTGTAATTGTGCATAAAATAAGTCGACAAACCAACTAACTACTTAAAATAGAGTTAGCTTCAAACACAATACCTGTCTCTTCTTGTAAAGATTTTGTCTTATAAAAAGCAATTTTGTCTGCAATACCTCCAAAATCTTCGAGTCTTACGATAACATGTATAAAAAAATTTGAAATTGCAAGGTAATCATGTCCAAGTTAAGCTGGCAAAGTTTTAATGAATGAAAAAGTCATATGAAGTTAAAAAATGAATCTCATAATTGGACCACTAAATAAGTTAAAACCAATAAAATTAAAATGCCAAACAAAGTTCAAACTACATCATAAGATATTGGCTTAATAGTAAAGAACAATGAAAATGGGCCTAAAGTTCTAGTGTGCATGGGTTAAAGTAGAATATTTAAGGGGGAAAAGAAGCAATAATTTATTAGAAAAATTATGGCAATCAAAGAAGACACAAACGAAATAAAAATTTTGAAAAAATCCTAGATTGGTAAGTTTTATGTTTTCCCTGATGTGGAGCTCACAAACCTCATTGAAAATAGCCAGACAACAAAAATTTTAAATGAACCAGCATTCAACAATACGAGGAATTATATTTTTGCTAGATTTTGAACCTTAATACTAATAGTATTTTGCAGTCATAAGTGTAATTTGGAGAGGAATGCAATTTAAATTCAAATATTACCCATAAACGTTTGAGTTGGATGTTTTAACCAATTTCAGATTAAAACAAGAGTTTTAAATGATTCTATGACTTGCTATATTATTTTTCATATTTCATTAAGCTTGTGCTTTTCTTTTGGTAAGTATGCGGTTTATCACTTATTCTATAGTTTTCATTGTTAAACTATAGTATACCCATTTTACCCCACACTATGCAACATAATAATAAAAAATTATATATTCTTATTCTCAAAATGTGCAATGTAAAGAAAACTAAAATAAAAATTGAATCGGTAAACATCTATATAAAAATTTTAGCTGAACATAAAAAAAAAAAAAACAGTGATTTTTAAACCCATTTTACCCCCACCCTACCCTATTGCATTATTAAAAAGATTGCCACATGGTTTAATTATTTTTTATAACCTAAGTTATAAAGTACATTTTATTTCAAACCACTAGACATGGCCTTGTCATATTTTTTTTTTTTTTTTTTTTTTTTTTTTTGCATTTCTATATTCTAGTATTAATAAAAACGATTAGAATTTCGTTACTCTTATTTTCCAAAAAGAGCAAGTAATAATAAATTTAAAAAAAAACAACTTTATCCTTCAAAACAGTAACAAAATAAATTTTGAATTTAAATATGAAATCCAAAATAAAGCTGGTTGGATATGAACCTATTTTGGAACAGATGTAATTTTTAATCCGAATCATTGTTTTATAAAGATTATCTCACAGAAGAACTTTTCTAATTGTAAGCACGAACAAACCAAAAATATTCTATGTAAACTGTTATTTAAGCAAATTTTTTTAAGATAAGAGAAAAAGGTTTCAGCTTTTAACAAAACAATTTTTAAATGTTAAACTTACCTCTATCATGTAATGCAATTAAAACACTACTAGGAGTCAATTTTCTATAAAGCCAACCAGGAATGGGCTTCCCAGCCCAATCTTGGCTTTCATCAAATTCTTGCCGAAAAGGAGCATGTGGATCTGGTTCAGCCAAAATGTATCTGTAGCCATCTTTATTGAAAGGATGTTCTGATGGATACCCATTTGGAGGCAACTTTGGCATTACCAAATCACTAATAAAATATTTCTATTGAGTAACTAAAAGTTAAACTTATTACGAAAAAAACCTATTACGATTAATTTAAAGAATCATTAAAAATTATGACATGTGTTATTAGTTATATTAACAAATTAAGTTTATTTTTTGCATTGAATGTATGTTCCAATAAATAATCAAAGTTTGTACTTCACCCTTAGTGTAAAAAAATATTTTTAACAATATAATTTAATTAGAATTTAAAAAGGTTTTTTAAATTACAAAATACAATGCTACAAAATATCTTCAAATAAAATAACATACTTAATAATGAATCTGAAATAATAAAAAAAAAAATTTTAATTTAAATATTAATTAGAATAACTTCTCATAAAAATAAATGCTTACGTAAATCTATCTCATGATCATGAATGTGTTCTGATATTATACTTTCAGGCACTTATTTTAAATTACTATTAACACAAGCAAAATATATTTTTTTAATGCAAATGTATACTATTTACCTTTTAACTCTTTTGCCTGTTCCAGACATTTGGTTATCAAAAAATTTTCTTTTACTGCTACGACCTTTATTAAAAGCTAAAATAAAACACACAAATAAATATAAGATTGTATATTCAATAACTTTGCATACAAATCTGTTTAAACAATTTTTTTTACATATAAGAGAAAATTTCTGTCATTGATACTAATTAAAACAAAATTTGCTTATTTTTATCAATCTCGACAGATAAAATTTTCCCATGTCCCAAAAGCTAACTCCAAAGAAATAATACTTAATGCAAAATATTTTGAGATCACAAAAAAAATATTAAATATTTCATAAACGTTAAATGTGTAAAAAAATTATCGAGTAATATTTATTCAATAAAAATTAGAAAGGAACAAACTTGCCTCCTTGAGAAGATGAATCCATATTAATTTTTTGAGGTCCTCTACTGGGAGCATCATAACTTGGACCAATTTTGGACAGATCCTAGAGACAGAAAAAAATAGGGCATTGTGTAATAAATTTGAATGAAAGCTAATAGCACAAGAGCCTATAATCATTTTTTAGTTAATTAAAAATATAAATTAATAGTTAATTTTAAAAAATCTAATATTGTTATTATATGCAATACATTCAGTGATAAAAATAGCCAAACTTAAAAAAAAAACCTTGAGTCACAATATACAAATACAAATTTTAAGACCAACAACAGGCTCAAGGCCCAACAGGGTTGCTCGAGAATATATATATATATACACGTATATAGAAATAGAAAATAATTTGCATACAATAGTTACAGGATCATACATACAATATAGAATAGTTACTGGATCATACTCACAATATACAATATTACAGGATTATACAATAAAATATACAAAGTTGACACAGCGTTTGACAATCATTCTGGAAAAATGCAATACATAATGCAAGCTGACAAATATCACACAAATATGACAATATCAAAATCTCTCAAGCAAGTATTCATGCAAAAATGTAGGAGCATTCCAAATGCTTCAACACACCAACAAATCAAACAAGTACTCATTATTAACCATTCAATGCTAAATCTATGCTAGATAGATGCATAACTTTCCTGCACCGTTAGATTTAGATTTTACATAGCTTTCACTGTTTTAAGCCATCAACATTTTACATTAAATATTATGGCATTATCAATATAACATATCAATAAAGCAATGTAAATATGTTCTACACAATTTGAAAAAAATCTAACCTGATTGACTAAACCAAATGTAGGAGTATTATCAAAACCCTTTTCATCACAGGTGAAAATATCTGAATCTTTGACCTGTGAAAAAATTTTAGATTATATAAACAACATGATAAGCTATCTTTACATTTTATACAAAAATTGAAAGTACATACATAAGAATTTAAAATTGCAAGTACATACCATAACTTTGTATACTGTTGTATGCCAAGTTTGCTTTATCCTTCTCTGCATTGATGTCAAATTTTCCCAATTTTCAACAATGTATGGTATGACTTCCTATACAATGAATAAAAAGATAGTTAAACACTTTTCAATGATATTGTGTCAAGTGTGAATAAAATCTAAATTTACATAAATACAAATGAAATAAAAACTCAAATTAAAGTAGTTAAATCATGTAGAATGATTTATGAATAATTATTTTATGGAAAAATATTTATAGAAAGTAATGATGTTTAGAGTACATAATAATTCTTAAGATTCATAAAACAATCGCTATTTTAGAAAAACATTTAAATATAAATTCAAATTGATTACCTTATCTTTTGAGAACATTGTACGTGGTTGACCCTCTAATCGAGATTGCTGCATTAAATTTGCAAGAGCTGTTCCACACATTTGACTAAAATCTGAAAAGTATTTTTAAAAAATTTCAATAACAAATACAAACACATTTTTAGTAGAATAAAATGGGCGCAAAAAGAAACTTACTTGGTTGCTTTTTTGAAAATGTTTCCACTCCTGATGTACTACAATGTTTACAGCAAAAAGAGTAGTAACTCATGAAAGGGACACATTTTCTGAAAATGAAATAAATATTTGAAAAGAAATTTAAGATTAATAAGTTTATTAAAGAAAATTCTTGAAACCGAATTCCACACATTAATTATAATAATATACCTCAATTATCAATATATTAAATTTTTTGGTGAATGATGTGTAACTTTACAGCTGCTTTGGCCATACCAATAATATCCAAGCATTTCATGTACAATGGACAATTCCCGCATTTTTAAAAAATTTTTTATTTAATTCTAAATGTTTTGAAAGGACCATAAACAGAAAAATTTCTGCTCAATGATATTTTTCTTTTCTTTTTTTTAAATTTACAATCAAAGTTCCCCTGACCTGTTACACGTTGGCAAGAAAATGATTCATTCGGCTCGAATTGAATGTGATGTCAAGGCTTCCCAAGCATCTTGGCTTGAAATGTGGAACCAGAAACCAGTTTTGAATGTTTCTCGCAAATCGTGCCAACCTGTAAGGGATATTGCAATGGTCTACCTATGCCAACTATTTCAACAGCAACTATTTGGCAGAAACCTCACGATAACCATAAAAACAGAAGGAAGCTTTGAGGTCACAGATTTTGTTGTGTGATCGGACTGGTTTTGGAGCATTTTCTATTCTTAATATTTAAATAACTAATTTTTTTCAAAGAACTTTTGTTTAAATATTTGGAATCAGAAAGAAATTCTTCATAAATATAAACTAATTTCACTCATTTTTTTAAAAAATGCAAGAATTGTCCATTTGCATTTTGCCTTATGAACAGACTTTGATGATGTTGCAATCCATTTTTCATATGCACTGTGCACTATAGCACATTAAATGTGCACTTTCCAGACATAGTATTTGTAAGTTGCTTCTGAGGGGAAAAAATCAAACAGCACTTGTTGATCGCTAACTCTTTTTAACTCTCAAAACATAAACATTGCTTCCATGTGTTCATCTCAGAGTACAGTGTGTATCTAAAACTATGTTTAAATTCCACTCTACCAATCAGAAAATATGAACTAAACGACGTACAAGTTGACTCATATGTAATACAAATATACCAGAAATTTCTGATGTGGATGGAATAGTGGCAGTCCTGATTAGATCAAATCAGAGTTCTATTTTTATAAATATTGCAGTCAGACACACAGCATCAGCGTGAAAATTAACGACTTTTAATGATCGTGGCAACCTTGAATACAAAGTCTGAGAAATTCATAGCAATTTGCTGAATTTTTTAATAAATATTTCTTGATGGAAAATAATGATTTTAGAACTGCATGATTAGAAATTTTTACTTTTTAAAACTTGATTAGTACAAAATTATGGATTTAAAAAAACACAAATATTGCTTCTTCCTGATTAAGTTGGAGACACAGAAATTCAATGCAAAACTATTTTTTTAATTTTGTAGTTAAGTATAAATTTGCATAATTATATGGTGCTTTCAAGGGATTGGTGAACGAAAAGAACTAAATTACTAATTTAAAAAGACATATACAAATATTGTTTTTCAAAATAAAGTTGTGGGTGCTAAAAATTTACTAAGTGTTTTAATATGAAGTTGAACACAAATTTGTACAATTAATTATGCATTGCTTCCAGGGGGTTTGTGAGCAAAGAGCAAAAACAGGCTCTCTAGTCATCAAAAAAATAATTAAGCAAAGATTTTACAAGCTTTGTTTTAGATTGCTCTGTTTGCTACATTTAAATATTGGAATCAAGCATATACAATTATCAGTGTATTACTCTTGATTTAAAAAGTTTACTAAAGTGGAAATTACCCAATGGATATACTTAAGCAGGATTCATGATACCACTTGGAGCATCCACTACATTGTAATTCTACAATGTTCATATTTCTTACTTTGCCACTAAAATATAATTAACAAATTTTAAGTTCAATTATAAATAATATAGATCCAAGCAAAAAGTAATGAATTTATATTCCAGTATAAACATTTTAATGTAAAATAAACTGGAAATAATACGGTTTTAAAAATTGTTTAAATTTAAACTATATAGTTTCCAGTTTAATCAAACATTCATGTTAATAAGAAAACATCATGTTAATAATAATTAATATTTATCAAAGAAATTTTTGCTTTTCTAGAAGGATACTATACAAAATAATCATGACTATAATTTAATTATGGGATATGTTACAAAAGCTACGTATCTAACTAGCTGCGTGGTCCTGCATTGCAGAGACCCGTTGTTAGTGTGCAAGTCCAAGCTTTTTAAGCTTCGAGAACAGGCTTGCTTCACTCGTAAAAAGGTTCACTGCTACTCAAACACAGCTCGCTTAAAGAGTTCATTGACGCATAAGCACAGGTTCGCTCCACTCTTTGAAAAGTTCATTGCTACGCAAACACAGACTCGCTGGAAGGTTCATTGCTACACAAGCATAAATTATCTTAACTCGCTAAAAATTAATTGCTACGTAGACCAGGATTGGTATAGTTTAAAGAAAGTGGTTTTTCAATTTCAAAGATATATTTTTCAAATGGAATTTATTGGAAATGTAACAGATATAGAATAATGGTGAATGCAAGAAAATTATATAAAAAAATTTAATGCTAATGTATTGAAAGAAATTTAAGTAATAGTCTTACTGCAAAAGTAACTACAGCGAATGTTGAGAGAATTTTTCTTCTTTTGGGGTTGCAAAATTGTTTCGTAACAGACTGGGTTTAGAAAAAGCTGCAAAATTTATTTTCTTGTTCAAAATGTTAAATCTAAAAACTGTTTTTAAATGGAAATAACAAAACAAGAATCTAGTTTGCTTTCTATTATTTTTTTTTAATTAATTCACTAAATGAAATACATACATTCTTGGTATAATATGACTGAGTGATGTTTTTGTGAATGAAAAATTATATGAATACTATAGATAGAATAAGATACAATATATTTTAAAATAAATCTTATAATTAAAGACAATTGAACAGTAAGTTTTTATATTAATCTAATAGATATATCAATATTTTATAATTATTCAACATTATTAATTAAACTCAAATTATACGCTGCATTTTAAATTCTTTTCTAAAATAGAGGTTTGTGTTTTAACAACTTATTTCTAAACTTTAAAAATATGATTTTCAACGATTCACTATCATTACTGATTAATCTAACTCATAGGTATTATGTAGTAAAAATTACCATTATATTATACTGCATACATTGAATTCAAAAAGTAGTATCTCTAAATAAAACATTAAAATTTAATATGATTTGAATGTTCATATAAGTAGCAAAATTTTTTTGCTTAGTTTACATTATTTTCAAAAAGAATATTGTTGTTTGAAAATTAATTATTCTAGTTAATGTCAAATTTGATTTCTAAGTACACATGTAATTAGAAAGACCCCGTTTTTTTGTGGTTTTTTAAAAGAAAAAAAAATTCCAACCCTGATGTAAACCCTTAATATACGAGCTCCTTCCCCTGTTGAGAAACAAAACAAAAAAATTCTCTGTTAATATAATAATACAATCTCCCCCCCCCCCCCATCCTTTTGAGAATATTTTAATATATGTGTTTGTGAAAAGCAAAATTAGAAGACCAAAACTACTTAATATGTTTAAAATTTCAAAGCTCTATTCGAAGTTGATTTGTAAAAAAATTAATTAAAAAATCTCATAAAATTTTTATTATTCTGATTGTCAAAAGTCCAATCAAGAAAATTTTAGAGCTCTATGCCTATTTTAAGTAACTGTAGTGTTTCCTGTAATGAACTGCAAAAAAGTAGGTGTGACTATACATTTACATATCATTTAAATATGTAAACATTCAGTGCATGGGGACAACTATTCGTCTAATGGAACAGTACCAAAAAGCGCAACAGAAGTTATAGCTGAAATACCCAGAAATGGCAGCCAGAAGTCAATTCACAAATCTTAAACTCTTTTATTCAAATGTGCTTTAAAGTTTGACCAGAGAGTGAAGAGCCTTTTTATAGTTACTTTTTGGGACGATCTTATCTCAACAGTAAATAGAGATACCAGAAAAGAACTTGGATATTTACTGACAAGTTTTCTCTTCTAAGTTTGTAGGTAGTCACCAACTTGGTAACATTTTTGTTAACAAAAACCCTACATATTGGCAGAAATTCAGCATTGCATGTCATAAAATTCTAACAGTGGGTGAAATCAGTTATTAAATGTGGCCAAATTGTACATGCTTGGTATCTGCATATAATGCAATGAAATAATGTATGTAGAAGCTGCCTTTTAGGAACAGTTACTTTCACAATCCAAATTGCTTATTGTTACAAATACGTGTCTTCAATTTTTCTTTTCAGAAAGTTTTTTGGCAATGAATATAAAAATTTATGCAAAACCATTGTTAAAAAACATGAACGAATAAATATGCATATTTTGTTATGCTACTCTCAGTGGGTTAAAGGCATAAAAATTTGTGTTTATGCATTAGACCAATGATCGATAAACTCATTCGTCAAAAGACCCTAAATCAAGCAGTACAATGATTATAGCCAAATTTCATTTCAAGGAACACGTTTCTATGAGTCGGTGTAAACCAGCTACTAGCATAAAATAACACCAGATATCATAATAATAATAACATTAATTCACAAATTTAACAGCGCACTCAAATGACTAAAGAGCAGCATCAATTGCACTAAGCCAACCTTGTTAAGAAACTGGAAGCTAAACCTATGATAAAATTAAAAGAGTTTCAGATTAAAAAGATTATTTAAAGCAAAATAAATAACAATTCGTGCTTCCTGAAATATTTACCAATAACAATTGTGAGGGTCCTGAGACTGATCATCCACCGAGCATTGACTTTCCTCGTTTCCATTCGGTGGTAGCATTTCTTTCTTCTTCTTTTCTTCTATTTTACCTGCGTTAGGACATAAACTCTCTTTATTGTTCTGCATTACTTGAAAATTCTCAGGAAGCATCTTGTCATTATAAACAATTTGGGGCAAACTCTCATTTGGCTGAGGAGTAGGTGGTTCTAAATAAGTTTCAGGTATTGATTTTTCAACATCAGTTTCTTCCTCTACTAAAGAAGCTTTGTCAATTTCAAGATCTGTGTTCTGATCACAGTCCATACTTTCAAGATCAGTTATCTTTGAACTTGCATCGGTACTCTCGTCCATTTGCTCATTAATTTCCATGTTATCCTTTTCACTGTAAATAGAAAGTAATGCATGCAATATCAGATTCAAAAGAAAATGAACCAACAATATTCAAAATAAGGTAATGGAACATGAAATTACTGGTAGGTTGGAGTGGTTATTTACAAATGAAAGAGCTACATGAAAGCTAATGTGATGTAATGTAAAACATTGTAACAACTAAGGATTACTGAGTAGCCTAAAAGTAAAAGGGAGAAACGTCTTACAAAGGTCTATTCCAAGTTGACATGGAAGTATCACCAATTGGTAGGCGATAAAGTTTCATATTGAACAACCCTACTTCTAGTGAACTTTTTGTTACTTCTTAATTGCTTAATTTTCATAATTGGAAATTGATTATTTGCCTATCCCATTTTTTCAGTCATTGTTTAGTACCAATGGCTGCTTTGAATTAGCTGCCTTCTTGTAGATTTCAAATCAGCCATCATGTTGAATTGACAACATTTGGACCTTGGCAGCAACTTTTCAAAATCAAGCCAACCCATCACATGAATTAGGAACTCTTCCGTTTGATGGGTACCAATTGGTACAGTTGTCAGCACACCTAAATGTTTACACAATTTAATGAGGCATAAATGTATCGGCAAGCCTAAATGTGTGTGGTTTGTTATAGTAACAGTATAATGGTTTAGTAGGAATTATAAATGATTTGAAGGTTGTTTTTTGGTGGAGTCAGTGGCGGCTCGTGCACTACAGCCAGTGCAGCGTGGCTGCATCTAAATTTATTAATTCAAAACTAAAATTATATATTTTACAATTTTCTAAAATGAAGGTCCAATTTCTACAGTAAGTGTAAAAAACTTCTTGCCTCAATACTTAATTCACAAGGAAAAAACAAAACGTTTCCAATCAAGGTAATCTTCCTCCGAACAGCAGCCATTGGTTCCTGAAACGTGTTTCGGCTGCAACATTGCCATGGTAACAAAGGGAATCCAATAGAGCCTTCTCTCCACGTAATGTTAGCAAGGCAGCCAAATCAGCGATTTTCCGACTTCGGTTGCCCTTGAGAATTTCTGCTTTAAAATAATCTCTAGATGGAATTTTTACAAGATAATGGTGTCTGAAGACTAAAGAGCTATTTTATTAGTTTGAAGTACTATTTTCTTCTGAAATAAATTTGAAATTAATTCTGAAAATAAATTTGAATAATCTAAACCCATTATCTAAAAAATCGTATTTTTGGCACGTGAAACTTCGTGAATGATTTAAACAGAGATATCTGAAGTTTGATATAATCTTTTTGAAAAATGATTTGAGAATTCGAATCTGCATTAATTATTAACCTCAGTCAAATTGATTGGAAAAAAAAATGAATTTTGCTAGATTTTTAAATGCAAAACTTTATAGAAAAATTTCTATTTTTTCTACTTTCAACTTTAAAAAAACCTATATATTCTAGAAACTAGATGGAGGTTCATAATGTTAAGAATAAGATAATGAACAATTTTAAACCATAATTTCTTTCCTTGGCCCCATAAAACTCGAGTAATCACTGTTCAAAAATATGCTAATTATAAAGAGTTAAATGTTAATTAATTTTTGAATAAAACCGAATTTTTTTATCATTTAAATATCATTATTAATTATGTACTATTAAGTGCAAAAAAAATCCGATTTTTAAAATAATTTTTAAAAAAAGTTCAAGTGTGATTGTACATGATTGTGGAAAGTGTGTGTATGGTTGAGGGGAGGAGGAGTAGTCGGGAAGTCGCATGTTTCAGGATGTACTAACATTTTCGACCACGGGCCGCCACTGGGATGAGTTATTGCTGAATTTTGGTGGTTTGTACTGAACTACAATCTAAAGCGGTTCTTGCTTTGTATCAAGTGAAAAATATCGTGGGAATGATTGCTCCATAAAGTTATTTGTACAATAAAAACCATCATTTATCAAATTGGCGCAGATACATCATACGCTTTTAAAGATTTTTTAAGGATATGTGGTCAGTATGTACGGAATGGTTTTGATACTAAATTTGGATTTGGTATGAATTATTTCAAGCCACAATCACATTATTATTCTATCTATATATGTAATTATTACTTCTCTATATTGAGAAGACATCAACAGCTATAGCAGTTTATATTATCACATATTAAATTACAGGGGGAAAAAACACCAACAAATTCATGAAACCAAAAAAGAACCAGTTAGAGGTTTATGATGCAAAATAAACAATAAAAAGCAGAAAATTAGAGCAATTTTAAATTTACCATTTCCCGCCGTTCATTTCTTTGGCTTCGGCATCTGCCATTATTTTGTTTACATTATGCAACAGTTACACTTACAGTTAATGTCTTTTTCTTTACTTAACAACTATAAAGTGGGTGTTCACCTATCAAAAAATTATTGAAACCAAAACAATGGAACAAATTTTGTCACAATAATTTTTCACTTTTTAATTTATTTTATCACCATGATATGATAATTACTCAAGGCTGTGATATAAATTAATGACCAAGATTACACCACTTGAAGTCTCAATCTCCAAAAATACATGCAAAACCAAACGTAAGCAGTAGGCTTCCTGCGATTGAACTGAAACTTACTTTTTTTATTGCGGGGGATGGCTGGAAGGCTGGACATACGCAAACAATTGTAAATCTGGACTTTTTAATCTATACTCTCCCAGTAACTATTTCATCGTCCATTTTATTCCAAAAATCATAAATGAACTATAATATAACCATATTGTGCTAAAGAAGACATTATGTGTTTGTTTTGTTCAATACAAAACATCTGTAATAATCATTTCAAAAGGAAGTTATTAGTTTTATGGGCAGATCTGTTTGATCATAACGTAAGTTACTTTATTTAATTTGAAAACATGTAAATATTTTGAAATCTATCTATTTGCTTATTTTTAGTTTCAAAAGTGATATCGACATTATTCAGTAATTTTGCGTTGTAGTTATAACTTTAATTTTTTTCAATAATTTATAACATCAATATTGTTTTTTCTTTACTATTGTTTGTTTTGGAAGAAAAAACCGATAAATGTTATGTATTGTACGACATTTTGAGTCCTTTTAAATAGTGGTACCAATGATTGAGACGTGTTGTGACAGTTGCTAACAATATATTTCATAACTGGAGCTTTCTCTAGTTTGTCATATTTCTGCTTATTGATGAATTTCTTGGGTAAATATTTGTCTGAAAATGACTTGCTTTCACAAAGACTCTAATGCTTAATATTTTTCAACTGTTTCAGGTTATGTAATAACTGTTAATTTTTGAACTTGACCTATCAAAATGAAGAAATTATTTTCAAGATTTGATGCACGTGGGGAACAATCAAGCAAAGAACCAAATACTTTCATAGGAAAGGTTTTTTCTGTAGGGAGATTCACAGTTACTGTTGAAGATATCATTGCTGAAGGTAATGTATTGAATTCCTGTTTTCTATTTAATAAACTAATGTCTCGGATCAGGGGTTTTCTAGTAACAATGAACTTAGATAGGATTATAATTCCAAGTTTAAAATTCAGAGTACATTTTGAATAAAAATCTAGAAACTTGTTTTTAAAACAAAACTTAGCTTAAAATCAATCACACTTATAATTGAATGTAGAAGCTAAAAAAAACAATGGTATGTATTTAGTAACATTGTTTAAAAGATTTTTTTTTTTGTACTCAAGGTTAGGAATTTCCATTGTTCTCTTTGTAGCTTCTACCCTTCAAAGATCTAATTTATTGGTCTTTATTCATAAATTGTATTGCCTCACTTCTAACAGTACACTAATTTTGGGAAAATTTTACTGTATTGTTAGAATTTTACTTAAAACTAGCGTTACTGTGACAAGTTACACTTTTCTTAGTTTTAAGGTAAAAATTATACATCAACATATATACGAGTTGATACTAAGATAAGTATCCTATATAAATGTAGATCTGTAGCAAGTTCCACTCTTTCTTATTGCCTATTCTGACCACTATAAGAAAATTCACTTTGATCTGTGTACTGGAAGTCATCATAAAAACACAAAGGTATTTCATTTTAGAGGGGAAAATAGGAAAGCGTTTAAAATGATCGGCACATTACAGGGAGATAATTAACTTGTAGTCTAGCAACGTCATATCTAGATTTTTAGTGGTTCTGCTATTGTTTTTTTACAGCAATATTTTATTAATCGACTTACATCAAGTATGAGTTATAAAATAATTGTTTGTTGCCAATGTTTTGTATGGTCCTTCTACTTTGCCTATTTTACTTTAAAGCTCCCACCTTTTTCATGCTCCTATTTATGTCATGCAAATTAATGTCCAAATAGTGCTAAATGAAGAATTTTAATTATATTGATTTTTGCTATTAGTGCAAAAAAAAATATGTTAACCGTTAGGTTAATCACGCAAGATAACCATAGTAATGATCAATTAATTATATTAATGTAATTTGTGCTTTCAGCACACTTTTTTATATTTTTAGATTATTTATTCCTTATTGAAAATAAATGCTCATTCAATGCCTGGATTGCTGAGCATCAGTTTAGCTTGTAAAAAGTCCTGGCATTGAGTCTAAATTGAGGGTTGCTGATCTGCAATAAAATATTAAACATAACTGAAACATGTAGTCGAAATTAATGTAAATTTTCGTGATTTTCTTCCATTTGAGATACTATGCAAAGCAGTTTCCTTCTGAAAGAACTTCCTGAAGATGATCCTAACCCTTCCAGATATTTTACATTTTTAATAAATGTTTCCTTCTAGTATAGTACAGCGACTAGAGGGGGGGAAAACTGCACTTCGTGAAACAAGTCTGCAATTTTGCACATCGATAGATAATGTCATTTTAATCATTTTAAGAAATGGGGCCACTCGAATTTCACTTCCGGGCGAGGTTTTATACTACTCTAAAGTTGGGCCTAAAATATGCATTTTTTTGCAATATATAACGTAAATTGCATTCTCACGGCCAGAAATATGAACACTATTAGCACGCATAATATGTTAAATAGTTAGGCTTGTATTAAAGAATAAAAAAAAATTTAATTTCAACCGGAAGTCTGCTCCTAATCGACTCCCAACAGCTTGAACTATACACATAAAGCACATTCTATATATATTAGGGTTAAATTCGACAATGTACCAAATGGAAATATTTCACTTGGGTATTACTTCCAGTTGAAATTTTAGACATTTTTTCAAAGTTTGGCTTAAAAATGCGCATTTTTTTATATTCCCCCCTTCATATAAAGCGTCATATTTAAAAATTAATATAGCCTTTCATGTTCTATTCATCAATTGTAAGAATAAATGTGCTAAATTTAAAATGAAAAATTTCAACCCGAAGTGACTGTAATTCCGACCAGAAGTCAACGCATAATCGAATTTCAGAGCTAATAATGACTTTTTTCTTAATGCAATTAAGGCACGAGCAAAATATTTAGGGTTGGAAGATTTTATAAATTAATAGTAGAGTTAAAACTGAATTTTCTACCTGAAGATAATGAAATTATGAAAGAAGTCTTCTCAAATGAACTTCCTGTCGTCTATACAATATCATCTACAAGAAATGTAATATAAACTGATTTGTAGGTATAATTGTATGATTAGTAAAAAGATTTAAATTCTACAATTGCTGACTTGAAAATTTTAATGAACATTTTGAAATAACAGACTATTCAAAATTGCATTACACATATTTAGAAACATAAGGAAATAAAATTTCTATTACGCATGTTTTGTTCTCATTGAGAGCATTCTCCCTTACAAAAACACATAAGAGTGCAGTTCATATTGTTTCTCTTGCGTTTACAAAGCTTTTGGCAGCCGTTCTTGCATTAGCAGGTCAAAAAGTCTTGTAGTTCTTGAGAAACTTCTGAAAGTGATGAAGAAGTAGATGATTATGCTGATTATAAAATAGTAAATATCAACCAGATGACTAAAATTCCGACCGGAAGTCTGCTCACACGAATATTTTTCAATAAATTGAGATATGACCGATATATAAACCTAACTAGTTGCAATCTTCTCAAATATGGGCTAAGGCAGGAGATTATTTTCGAAGGGATGCACATAGCACTACCTCCTGCACCCATTTTTTTTTTTTTTTTTTTTGAGAGGGGGATGACTTTTTTTGTTGAATTTTTTTGTATTCCTTCAGCGAGCTTTTTTAATGAATTTTTGGATTTCCTCCTTTTTGCTCTCTGATTACTCTCATCCCTGCGTTGATCATACTTTCAGATATTTAAATTTATTTTAGACTCGTTTTGATTTTTTTCTAAACTTTGTAGAAATATCCTTTATTTCGCACTTTTATGAGTCAATCCCAATTGAAACCCATACATGTATTTATAAGCGCAATTCAATGGTGATCAGTAGTTGGCTTAAGTTCTTTGCGAGTTTACTTTTATGTGACTGAACAGCTAGTATAGATAGTTTATTTTTACAACTTAAGGAACAAAGTTGCACTCTTAATATCTTTTATCTAAAAAACAAAAACATTTATTTAAAAAAGATTCACTCCTTCATCGGTTACTTAGTTTTACCTTCAATACAAGAATGTAGATGATAGGTACTCGACGAGATTTGTGATCCATGATGGTCATTATGATGACCATCGAAGAACGCAACAGTCGTCAATTATCAACTAAACAAGTGCGCTTTCCAATAAAAGATTTTTTGATATGCAAATACAAAAAGGATTGTCAAGAGCTATGTAATTGCAAGAGAAACATTTTGAACAACAACCATAAGTGTTTATGCAAGGTAGAATGCTATACATGAGAACTCAAAACATACGTAATAAAACATTTATTTTCTTAATGGTTTCTTTAAGTGTAATCCAACTTTGAACAATATTTTCTTTCAGAATGTCCATTAAATTTTTTTCTAAGTTGGTAATTGTTGAATTTAAACATATTATTAACCTTGCAACCATGTACAATTAATTTTTTTTTAAAAAAACAATTTTGTAGCTAATAATGTGTGTTTGACGGGAGCTCACCAGAAAAAACTTTAGGCTGCAATTTCATACTCTTCATGTAAAAAAAGTATTTTTGAATTCCACCATCAATATGCAAAACCATTCAAAACTACTTAGATTCTGAGGGTAGACTTGTGTGAAGGTGCAAGAGAGTGGACTGGCACCCTCTGTAATTTGAAAATTAAATGAAGAAAGGGGGTATTAAACTCTGGAAAACAGATGTTTGAAAGAGATTTTGTATTTAATTGAACAGAAATTTGTTATAAAACTATTTTTTAACATTTAATTAGGAAATCCTCTTAAAACTCAGGATTTGAAAAAAAATCAACCACTTGCACCAAGCAGTGTATAATCTGCATCCCCCTTGAAAATAATTCTGTCGTAGCCCATGTTTGAGAGTAAGTCCTTTAGTTACATTTATATTTTGGTCATATCTGAGTTGCATTGAAAAAAAACTCAGTGTGTAGGAGTGAACTTACCGTCAGAATTTCCAGCTCTCTAAGACGATATCACTGATATATATATATATATATATATTGGTATATGGGCAATATCAGTTCCTTATAAGCAGACTTCCCCTTTGAATTTCAGTCACTTCCGGTTGAAACATTCCATTTTATGTCTGGCATATCCATCCTTACATTTGATGTTACAACATGTAGTATTAATAATTTTTAATTGTGACCCTTTATAGTTTATATGAAGGTGGTATAATTTAAAAAGTGCATTTTAAAGAAGTCTAAAATTTCGACTGGAAGGCGCTTTTTAATTTTAGTTCATCATAAAACATTACTAAAATTCTCTTTTTATTGATAGTGTGTGTTTCATATATGAAGTTTAAGCTGTTGGATGCAGTTTTAGCTCTTATCAATAGACTTCCGGTCAAAATGCAAATCACTTTCGATTTAACTTTTTTTACTACTTATTTTAACCTTTCATCTCAACCTAATAATTTAACATACTGCACATGTGTATAAAGCTCATGATTTTTCTGTGACCCCACATATTATAACTATTTTTATTGATAAAAACGGACATTTTATGCCTAACTTTAAAACTAGCAGGGATCTCAGACCTACACCAAATACAAAAATCTGCTCCAAATGCTCTATTTTAGCCATATGTCTGCCAGAACACGATTTTTTTTTTTTTTTTACTCGTCGAAATTTGATATTGTTCGCCACTGTAATATCGCTATTGTTGAGAAATATTCCAGTATATTCGGCGCTAACGCTAATATTTACGTTGGTGTGGTATTCATTTTCTCCGAGTGCTACGATGATTTGCGATGCTGATGCTAACATTATTGCAAGTTTTTCGTTGTTATGACTGTCATTTTCGTCGAGTCTTTCATGGATATAATAGCTCTTTAGTATTGAGAATTGCTACAATTAATTCGACGCTATTGCTGATATTTTCGTTGGTATGATGGTAATTGTTGCTGAGTGCTACGATATTGTAATATCCGAAATTTGCCCCGATATTACTGAGAAAATGTTGATACTGTGATGATGCTGCGACGCTAATGCAGACATTATTGCATATTATTGTGATGGTCATTTTCTTCGAGTCTTTCACCGATATATCAGAGCTGTTGTTAAGAATTGCTCCTGTTTATTCGGCTCTATTGCTGATATTTTCGTTGGTGTGACGGTCATTTTCGAAAAGTACTGCGCTTTTGTTAACATCCGATATTACCGAATCTTGCACAAACATAACCGAGAAAATGTTAATATTACCTATATTTGTGCCAATATGTACCTTTTTGCGATGGTCATTTCTGCCGAGTCTTCAACTTACGTAATATCCTCTGTCTAGATTTTCGACGGTGTTGTAAGCACTATCGCTAATATTTACGCAAGTGTGGTAGTCATTTTCGATGAAGTTTACACTGATGTAATAGCAGCTACTGCCGAGATTTGCGACACTGTTTGGTAACTTAAAAAAATACGATATTGCTGGGATT
Source organism: Linyphia triangularis (assembly GCA_963978545.1). NCBI lineage: Eukaryota > Metazoa > Arthropoda > Arachnida > Araneae > Linyphiidae > Linyphia > Linyphia triangularis. The sequence continues at coordinate 27,238,195 of OZ021726.1, read as the reverse complement.
TTGCGCCGACATTTCGATGGTATGGTGGGTTCTATCTCCAATATTTACGTTGGTGTTATATTCGTTTTCGCCAAGTTCTATGGTAATGTAATAGCAGGTATTGCCTAGATTTGCGATGCCGATTTGGTGACATTTGTCTCGGGTATTTCTGCTTCAAAGTGGGTTTTTTCCCCCCTCCAAAAGTTGCTTTTACATGCTACGATGAGCATTTCCCCTGCTACTAAACTTGTTTTTACCTGCTCCGAATGTAATTTTTTATGCTCCAAAACTTAATTTTACCTGTTCCGAAAGGCATTTTTCCTGCTCCAAATCTTTCTGAATGAATGGGAGCCCTGAACTAGTATAAAAACTCGACCGAAAGTGAAATCCGAGTAGCTCCACTTCTTAAAATGATCAGAATGACATATTCTATTAATGTGCAAAATTATAGACTAGTTTCACGAATTGCAGTTTTTGGCGCCTAGCCGCTCTACTATTACGGATATAGATATTTTACGAACTTCCGGTCATAACTTGCTTTCTAATTTTGATATATATTTAATATATTATAATTTTTTTATTTGATAAATTTTCGAAGTCAATCCTTCTATAAATGGAATGTATTTTATATATGTAGTTCAAGTTGTTGGAATTGAATAGGGATACACTTCCGGTCGAGATTTTAATGACTTCCGGTTGAAATTTAACATTTTTTTTATTCTTTAATACAAGTCTAACTATTTAACATATTATATGTGTTAATAGAATTTATGTTTTTGACCGTGAACCTATAATTTACGCTTTTTATTGAAAAAAAAATGCATATTTTATGCCTAACTTTGAAGTAGTATAAAACCTCGACTGGAAGTGATATCCGATTGGCCCCACTTCTTAAAATGATTAGAATTACATTATCTATCGATGTGCAAAATTACAGATTTGTTTCACTAAGTGCAGTTTTCGGCTATTTTTTGGCGCCTAGCTGCTCTACTAAGTATAGCTCTTGTTCCCGGTAATGTCAAAAGCAACCAATCAAAAGGGAAGAAACCACTTTGACTTTTATAATGAATGCACCATCTATGCCTGACTGTTTACTTGTAAATGAAAAGCTGAATAACTCGAGAACCTCTGGTTGTTTTGAAAACTGACTCGCTATCTGTGTAACAATATTGTGCAATATAACTATATTTTGCAGTAGGTTGTCATAATACGAAAAATCCCCAATTTTTGGTTAGGGATTTTAATTTCCGTATAATTTTACAACTTCTATCAGATCTAATATTATTACAATCAAAAGCAAAACTTAACTGTATGCATGATTTCAAAATTTCTAAATCAAAAATATAAAAAATTTGGATAAGACAAACTTTAAAATTCACAATGTATAAAAATTTACAAATATTTTAGTATTTCACAGAGTGGCCACAGAAACTGGAAATTACATTCATGATATAGGTTTTAAAATGCTTTATTTTGTAATTTAGTTTTATATGTTATAATTATGATGACTTTAATTGTTTGTTGTTTTTAAATTCTATATTTGTATTTCAGGGGGATTTGCAATAGTGTTTCTAGTGAAAGGTACTAATAATGTGCGATATGCTTTAAAGCGAATGTTTGTGAATAATGACCATGACTTGAATGTATGTAAAAGAGAAATTCAAATAGCTGTAAGTTTTCTTTATCTATTTTTAACAGATTTATTATCCATTTCTGCATAGTAAAATATGTTCAGGTTTATCCTATAAGATTTAAATTGTAAACTTAGTGACGTCATTAAAAATTCCTAACATAATATTTATTAATCTCTTGATATTTTACATGACTGCAATGATACAATTAATTTATTTTAACTATGTGTTAAAATAGATTTGGTTAACGTAGAGTTTTATATATAACAAAAAAATATCTTAATCAAGTTATTAGGGTGATTGTAATATAAATTTCAATGCTGTTCTGTTCATATGGATTGTTGATTTACATATTTCCGGAAATACTAAGGAATGTAAATCAATTAGAAATTATTTTTTTTTTTTTAATTTCACTTGTTTTTAGCAATAAGAATACTAAGTGGGAAAACATACAAATCATGCCTGCCCAAAACATTAAGGATTAAAATTATTGGGCATTCTTTTAGTGATTGATATAAAGTTTGATTAGTGTGTAGACATTTTTTTTTTTTTTTTAATTTTTGTACTGTAACTTTTAAAAAAGTAACTTTTAAACATCATGTAACTTTAAACAATAATAATTTGAGAAAAAAAAATTATTTATTGTGTTGTGTAAAGCTACTAATTTCAATAATAAAGTTATTAGGATTGTGGTGCCTATTAAGAGTTGTTTTAACAAAATATATCGAAGGAAACAAAAATTTTCTCCAATAGATAAAAACTGCTTTCAGAAAATAAATGGTAAATAAAAAATGTGTGATAGTAATATTTTCTAAAATAAAAAAAGTTGTTTACTATCCTATATCTTTGAAAGTTACAAATATGATTTTTTATTCTAAAATTTTTAATTTTTCATGTTTTCAAACTTTAAAGGGAATGAAGTTCATTTTCTAAGTATTTGATCCAATTAATATTCTTGCACTAAGAATTTTTATCGATATATTTTATTCAATAGGAGAGGGTTTTTAGGGTTGGAATCTCCCTCTCTTCCCTCTCCCCCCCCCCCCCCACATACACCTAAGATCCTGGTATTTTGATATGAAAGAAAAGCAAACACTTGGTAACTGAAGATAATTTCAAAAAAGAATTTGTTTTTAATCTACCATCACTCAGACAGAGTAAGTTACTGTATAGCTCTCAAGTAAGTATTAGACTTCAAAACTGAAATGAATTACATATTTGTAAACCTCATACTATCAAAAAATCCTTGTAGATGTAGATTGCTTTTCGACTTCTGAGGTCTAATTTAAAGTATCGTTTAAAACTATAGATGCCTGTTTTCCAAATATTGTTTTTGTGTTTCACCGTTACTTGCCCTTTATTTCAAGCGCTATTAATATATAATAAAATGATTCTGATATTGATGTTTGTCCGTTCACCTAAAAATATTATTCCTTCACTTTTTGAATTTAAACAAACAAACAAAATGTTGTTTTTATAATCTAGTTAATATGGGATCTAGATAAAATGTGCCATATTGAGTTGTTTTGTATAATTCGAAAACTAGGTAAAACCATTGTATTATTTTGCATATGTTGGTAACATATTAAGAAACTGCAAAAAAAATTATGACAAGTGACAAATATGGAATGAGGAATTTTTGTGTAGAAGTTGTTTTTAAAAGAGAAATACTGAAGCTAACATAATGGAAAGCCCCTCTTACGGAAATCTTTTGGTTGTGTCCCTGTTCACTAGAAATTAAATTGTTTATTTTGTACTTTTCTGTAATATTAAACGTGTTTTCTTTTTACCTATTTTAGAGTAGCCTGAAAGGCCATAAGAATATTATAGGGTTCCTAGATTCCAGTATTAATCCTGCAGGAAGTGGGGTTTATGAAGTTCTTATGCTTATGCATTATTATCGAGGTATACAATTCTGTGTTTACCTTTTTAATTTTATTCTATAGTATTCAGTGTATTTCAAAGTTTTTTCAATAAATAAGTGGCTATTGCTTAAGTTGAAGAGTTTTTGTGTCTTATATTTAAAAGTAAAACCCACCTTTGTTTAATCAATATTTGAAATGATTATTTTATGAAGCATTAGCTGTGTTAAAATCTGTCATTTTACTGCTAAGAAATTATTGTTTGAAATTGTTTAACTTCTTAATGTGAATTTAGGACATAAATTTAAGTTAAAATAAAATTCTTGATAAAAGCTTTAATTTGATAGATAAATATCTTAAAATTACGTAAACATTATCTTTTTTTTTTTTTTTTTTTTTTTCTTTTTTTATGAAGAATAGAAGTTGGAGTTAGATTTCTTGTGTTATTTTAAGGTTTAGTTATTTAGGCATTATATAATTTGAACTCCCTTATGATATTTCAATTCAAATAATCAGTACATGTAATTGTAAACTTCAAAAAAAATAAATTGTTTTGCTCTATAAATACAGTCCGTGTCATTCAGACTTAATTTTCTTAAGTGAAAAATTAACTGGTTTCACATTATTAAAAGTTATATTTGTTTACTTGTATGCATGTATTTTTATTATACATTATGTAAAAAATCATGACAAATGTCTTAATTCTTTGTGTTTACTGTCATTTGATATATCTGATAAATAATTGAAACTAACCCAAAAGGTATAGTTTATGTTTACTCTTTTTTCCAATTTTATATCAATTTACTCAACTATAATTTGCCTAGGTCATGTACTTCAATTTATGAATGAGAGGCTACAATCTGGATTTTCTGAATCTGAAGTACTTCAAATATTTTGTGATGTCTGTGAAGCAGTGTCTAGACTACATCATTGTCAAACACCTATTATTCATAGAGATCTTAAGGTATGCAATTATTTAGTTATTAATTCTCCACAATTGATATTTACTTATTTCAAACTTTATTGAGTTTCTTAAGCACTTAAACTTCAATTATTCATTTTGTTACATTTAAAATGTTTTTAGTAATTTAACGTTTACTTTTTAGGTAGAAAATATACTTCTTAGTGACAATGGTCATTATGTTCTTTGTGATTTTGGAAGTGCTACAGCTAAAGTTATTAATCCTCAGTCATATGGTGTAACTCAAGCTGAAGATGAAATCAAAAAGTTAGTTGTCATTTTTTCTATTAAATGTTTAATTAAATTGGCAACTTTTATTTTACTAGTTATTGTTAAAAAGAATATGTTAATTTTTTTTAGAAAAATAAATGTATTGAAATTCTCTTCTAATTGATGAATGAATTAAATGTTAACCACAATTTTAGAGAAACAAATTACAGTGAAAAAAATTGCTGATAGTAAACTTATTTAATCCTAATAAAAGCTTGTAGACAAAGTTAATGGAATTGAAATTTTGTGTTAAACAAATTGAGTGCAACTTAACAGGAAAATAATCCAAGTGATAAAAAACATAATTTCTTTTTAAAAGAATGAGCAGAGTGGGGACAGAACCTAAAAATCAGGGAAATATCAGGGATTTTTTTTTTTTTTTTTTTTAATTTCACAAAATTCAGTGAAATTTGGAGGCATGTTTTTGCGTTCATACATATTTTGGCACCATTTACCCAGAGATTTGTGGTAGTAATCATTAGAAGTTTAATGTTAAGGAATAATTTAAACTTTTCATTACCACCAAAACTATTTTTTTTTTTTTTTAATTGGCATGTTTTCTCTTTAGCATACATGTTCTATTTGATAGGGGTATCTTCTGAAATGCACTTCTGAAAAACTTTTAAATATTGGGGAAATTTGAAAAATAAAAGTTTACTGTAAAATCAGGGAATTTTTTTTGTAATCTGTCAGGAAACTTTTTTACCTGAATTTTGTGGCCACTCTGATGAAACATTATTTGACTTGACTGAATATGATGGGTTTTAAAATGTTGAATTGACTTGTGTTAATTTTTTTAATTATAATTTAAGCTTAAAAACTCCTTAATGTTTTATTTTCTGTAAGTGTTCAATTTTTTTTTTATTTTTTTTTTATTCTTTAGGTATACCACTCTGTCTTACAGAGCTCCAGAAATGATAGATTTGTATTGTGGTAAATCTATTACAACGAAGGTTGATATCTGGGTATGTTTAAGTTGGCAATGAATTATATCACTTTGTAATGTTTAATTTTAAAGTTTATATAATGGATTTTCTAAAATGTTGAATCTTTTTTTTATTTAAATTTATCTTTTACAGGCTCTTGGGTGCTTGTTGTACAAACTGTGCTTCTTTTCACTGCCTTTTGGAGAAAGTGCTTTAGCAATTCAGGGAGGAAGTTTTAGCATTCCAGATAATTCCCGCTACTCTAAAAATATTCATTCCTTAATCAGTGTGTATTTTTAATTGATTTTCAAACTTTGAATTTATTCTTAAGTATTAATTTTGTTTGTTATAATGTTGTAAATTTCTCTTCATATTCCAGGGTATATGTTAGAAGTAGAACCTGATAAAAGACCAGATATATTTCAAGTTTCTTATGTAGCATTTAAAATAGCAGATAAGGAGTGTCCTGTTCCAAATTTAAAAGTATGTTATTGCATTAATATATCAATTGAAGTTACCATTTATTTTACTTATTATTTTGTAGTATTATTATTGGTATATTATTGTAGTATATGTATTATTTTGTTATTATTTTCGTAGAACAAATGTATTTTTTGGCCACAATATCTGCAGACGTATTGTTTTATAACATATAAATTTTTACACCAAATATAAAAATTATTGAAGAAAATTTTATTAAAATTTGAAAAAGTAACTGCTTTTTTTTTTAATAGTGTTATTAATTTAAGTTTATAGTATTATTAATATAAGAACTATATTATAGTATTATTAATATAATAAGATTAATATTTGCCACAGAACCGGGAAAACCTGGAAATCAAGGAAATGTCAGAGAGCTTTCTGATTCTGGAAAAAATCAGGGAAATGTCAGGGAACTTTTTTAAATTTCATGAAAATCAGGGAAATTTTATATTGTTTAAGGCACGCTCTTCCATATTTTGGTGCTATTTACTTAGAAATTTGTAGTGATAAGCCATTAGAAGTTTAATATTACGAAATAATTTAAACTTTTCATTACCAGCAAAACTATTTTTTAAAAAATAGCATATTATCTCTTTAGCATGCATGTTCTATTTGATCAGGGCAAGGCCGAACTTGATTGAACCAGGCCGTGACAACTAATATTAAAGAGTGGAAACAGCCGCAGTGGACTAGTGGCGCTGCATTCCAACCAAAACATTTTTAAAATGCAAAAAGAACACGGCGAATATTGCCAAACGATAATATTAACGAATGAAATAAATTTATACACAGTTCACTCGCAACAATTTATTATTCATATTTCATGCAAATATGATGTCAGAAGCCACACTACACTATCATTTATTTTAAATTTTTTTGCTTTTTGTTGATTATTACGCATCAAATATAAGACTTTGATATCTATTTTTAGAATTAAGTTGTTTATTTAAAATAAAGCGTATTTTTGAATTTTATTTTCATTACTCTTTATGGAAACAGAGTTTGGAATTCTTTTTAGTATTTTTAAAAAATATTAGAAATTATAAAAATTACATTAAAAAGTCATCGTTGGCAATTCTCGTGATTTCAGAGTCGGCAGCCATGGATATTTTTATTTTAGCTGGCGTTCTAAAAAATTTTCATCGCAGTTTTTGATTTTTATTTTTTAATTTCTAATATTTTTTGCAAATAGAATTGATATCATCCTCATAGATTTACATTTATTAATTAATTTCATTATCATTTAAAACCAAACATGAAATTGTTGCGTACCGCACTGTACTTCATATTCTGGAAAGAGAGCTGATGTTAAATTTCACGAATTCCCCTTGGATCCGGATCTACGACAACGAATCTGCCTTATCGACAACGAATCTGCCTGTCAAATTTCAGCTCGATTGGATGACTGCAAGTTGGTTTTTTAGTATACTGAAGATAGAAGCGTGTGTAAAAGCGACCTTTTAGCGACAGTGACACCTCCCAAAACATGATACAATGCAACTTTATCTACAACAAATATACCTGTTAAATTTCAAGGCGATTGGATGACAGCAAGATGTTTTTTTTAGTATATGAAGATACAAGCGTAAGTAAAAGCGACCTTTTAGTGACAGTGAAATTTGATAGAATGCCCCCAAAATTTGATAGAATGCATTGTCATTCACATCAAATCTATCAGCCAAATTTCAGCCCGATTGATTAACGGCAAGTGTGTTAATATCACTATATTGCAGTTTCAAATCTGGTTGGATTGCAACGCCCCCTTGTTTTGTGGGAGAAAATGGAACTAACAACTTGTTTCCTTCGCACCCATAGACTTTTGAAAATTGTCACGGCCTGGAGAGTGCCTTAGCGCTCTTTACAATCCAGTTCGGCCTTGATCAGGGTGTCTAGACATCTGAAAAACCCAAGAAAATTGGGGAAATTTGAAAAAAAGTTTGCCCTATAATCAGGGAATTTTTTAGAATTCTCTCAGGGAACTTTTTTTCCTGAATTTTGTAGCCACCCTGAATATAGTATTATTAAGCTAATTTATAAGAACTTGTAAAATAATGAAACTCCCTTTTATTTTTTATTTACATTTTTTTAGAGGTTTATAAATAGTAATTTATATGTTTAATTCATTTACATTTAATAGTTTTAGTAATTTATTGCTGTTCTTATATCTGGTGTAATATTTTATGTGCTGTAAACCAATACTTTACCAGATATTGTGGCTAAAAAAAAAAACATGCATTGGATTCTATAGACAGGGACAGACTAATGACCCCTCTTAAGAGTTTGCATTAAATAAATATTTACTAAAGGACTTTAGACTAATGTTACCTATTTTCAGAACTCTCCCATTCCAGAAATGGACAAATTGCCATCTCCACAATCTGAAACTGACGCCAAAAAAGCAATTGCCAAACAACAAAGGTATGCGCCATTTTTAATGAATATTTTCTAAACATGTTAGATCCTTGTTTGGAAGCTCTTTATGACCATTTATAGCATGAGTCTATAAGTTCATCACATTCCTATCTGTCAATGGTTACTCTCCTCACTAAAACTTAACTTGGCCATGCATAAAAATATATTTTCTTCAGTACCATTTCTTTTCAAGTTGTTGAAGTTTTCTCTCATTTGATATACAAAAGTGGTGTAAGTTCACCTTAAAAAACTTTCCTGGATAGTCGCCCTTAAATTTTTTGTCTTACTATAGTTATGTTTCTGCTCAGTATAATCCTTATGCAGTTCTTTTGGCAGGAAAAATATAATACAACCTCTCCAAGTGAGCCTGTGTCTTTCTACTTTGTGTGTGTATTATCAAATGTGAAGCTTTGAAGATGTTAAATATAGCTTATCATATATATTTTTTTTAATTTTAGAATTTCAGGGTAAAGCTCTTAAATTTTTAAAAATTTCACTAAAAGAGCAAAAAGGGTACAATGTTTAAATTTTTTATCACCAGAGTAGCCACAGAACCTGGAAATATCGGGGAGCTTTCTGATTCTGAAAAGAGTTTGCGACCAGTTTTGATTTTCAAAGACTATGCTCGGGAAGTGCACATTTAATGTGCATTGAAGGTGAAAATAAATATTGGGGATTTATCAAGGAATTTATTTAAAATTACAATTAAATTACATTGTTTAATTTTTTCACAATTCTCCAAATAAAAATAAATTCTACTAAAAGCAAAAAATTTCTTTTTCTACCAATTCCTTTACTTTTTAAGAAATTTATAAACAAATTAATTTTAGTGTAATAAATTTCTCTTAAATTTACTTTTTAATATTTAATTATTTACTTTTACATTATGGTAAACATTTAGGTGTCCAGGAAATGTTAGGAAAATTAGCACCTTACAATTTAATATGTAGTTATAACTTCACGATATGAAAAACACCTTATATTCATTACTATTGAAGCTTCTACTTGTGTTTACTTTATAAATTTTGAGCATGAATAAAGGTCTTAGATTTATTATTTATTGCAAGCAATTTGAACCATTATCACTGACGTGACTAATAAACAAGTAACATAATCAACAATCATTTGTTTAACTTATATATTGGTTTTCTCTTAAATATTTAGACAATTTCAAAATGAAAATTTTTGACAATCTTTTTTCCTAAATAAAAAACCAAATCAAGGTATCATGATCTATTTCTCTCTTGTTACTATAAACATCTTTCATGTCATTTGTGTATTTGCAAAATAACATCATTTGATATTTTATCATTAAAGTAAACTTTTACTTTATTTAGACCTGCCTCGACTCCTGTGGTGGAAGGTACTTCCGTTGCCCCCCGTCAGAGGCCAAAGGGGTCTCAAGCTCCACCTCCAGGGGTAGGCAGTTTGACTCTTTTGCCTCAAACCACTCCCAACACTGTCAAAAGGCTGACTCCAACTACTCCTTATGGTGAGACTTTCATTCAGTTTGGGTGTTCATGGGAAGAATTTAGATATCCTAATTTATCGAAAAGTAATTTTTTTCAAAGTGTTTGTACAAAAAAAAATTGTATTAAAAAAATTATTTTAGAGGTTAATCTCACGATATTTTCATAAAAGTCGCCAAAATCAAAAATTACGTCAATACGTTGTGTTGTCAAATCCAAACGATCACTAGGGTTGCTTCAAAACCAAGTGCCAGGTTTGCCACATTCGGCGATTCCCACGTTTCGCCGCCAATCCAGCCGACACTGAACAGTAAATCTGAATCAACAAAAGACTGTAAACAGGGATAAAAAGAAAAAACTTAAAGAAATTGGAACAGTTAAAAATGCTGGAAGCAAAAGACTCATGATTGCAAATAATGTAATTAATAAAACTTGATTTAGAGATGGAATATTGAGGCAATAACGGACCACGTATTCAGGATCAGGCGATTTCTTTTTTTTAAAGGTGTGTTTTCTATTCTCTTAAATTCAATATAACGAGTATATAAATGTATAACGAGTTAATTTTGAAGTTCAGTAGCAACTGTGTGCAGTTATTTGATGTTTTATATTGTCCTATATTTTTTTTGAAAAAATCCTATATATTCTTATTTTGTCACTTTGACCCCTGGTCTTGGAAAGTCATGGATTTATGACATTTTATTTTAGTAGAAACCCTGTATCTAGTTGAAATGGCTGTATATTGAAATGCCATAGTCGTATATCTAATTGTTCAGTTCAAGTGTCAGACAGTGTTATGGATACTTTAAAAAAAGCCAAGTCTTCAATATTGATATCTGTTCCTTCACTAGATATAATATCAATTCTTCAACTTGAAAGCAAATCATCGTAATTGTATCTTCTTTTTAGTTATATTTAACTGATACATGTGATTCTTTCAGAATACTCGCTATAAGCTGTGACAATATTTTATTAATACACATGGTAATAAAGAAATGTGAATTTGCTATGACTTTTCAAATTACAATTTTTATCAGCAAAGAATAGGTAAAAGAGTGTTAGCCTTATGCCATTTATATCTTTTTGCATGTCACCTATTCCAGTGTTTTTATTGTGTTACATGTATAATTCTAAATAATTTTTATAATTTTTTCCATCAAAAGGGCAACTATTTTTGAAATTAGTATGTTTGACAAGTCTTAGATGGGAAAAAGGGAGGAAGGTGATTGTTATGATGCTGCAAAGTTTGCACTTGAGGAAGGTTGCATTTCTGCTAGATGGTCCGACTCCGTTTAAAATTAAGATATTTACTTATAGTTCGTAAGTTTTTAAAAAACCTTGAAAAGTGCTTGAAAACCTTGAGATTTTAAAAATGTGTTTATAGTACTTGAATTTTATTTTCTAAAAATATAAACTCTTTAAAAATGTTGGTTTTCTAAAATAGCAAAATCCTTCAAATTTAGTTAAGCTAATCTGCAACCAGAAAACGAGAACATACAAAATTGCGTCATTCCTCCTGCTAGTTTGTTTTTCTACTTTGATGCATACAGCGCTGTGCGTACTGCGAAACATGATGCAACATATTTGAAAACTGGTTTACTCCGATCAAATCACATGTTCTCTTGTTTGATTTTTCCGCACTGTTTAAAAATGGCAGTAAAATGCATTTTCAATTCAAGCCGGTTAGAAAAGCAGGGATATAATTCATGGGCATGGTTGGAAGCCTACGTGTTGGATCCGCATTTTGCACGATGTACTTCGTGTGACAAAAATTCCAGCACAGCATCAATGGAAAAGAAAGTGCTTTAAAAAGCCATGTGAAGAGAAAAAGCACATGGATTTAGTTTCTATAAGAAGTAGTTTGATGAGCATTGTTGGAACTGTTTCAATGATAAAAAATACCCCAAAAGCAAGTATTGTCTGCATCAATCAAGTCGTCATCGATTTCAGCTCAAGCAAGCACGATGGAGGTGCATATAGTTTAAAACGTAGTTTTAGATACTGAAAAATTATGGACATTGAAAACTGTTGGTGGGAAGAATAAAATAAGATCCAGTCTTGATAAGCCAACGTTTATTTAACGTCAAATAAAAAGAACCACACACTTTAGGAACTCATCACCAAGAATATATATACGCACACAAGTAGAAAAGAAATTTGCATAGACAGTTATAGTGAATGCAGTTAACAGTTAAATATTCCTAGACCGACAACCAATTTAAAATTACCATCATACGGCCCCATCGGTCAAGGAATATGGCAGATATACATAATAAGTATTACAATGCATAAATTTCATTTGTTACCAATTCAAATTTAGTTTTTAACAAAGGTTTCGTTAAGAAATAAGCTAAATTATTCTGAGATTTAACAAATTTTAAATTAAATACTTGATCATTTAACAACTGTCATACAAATTGGTATTTGATGTCAATGTGTTTTGTTTTAACACTTTCTTGGCCATTCTTTACAAAAAATATTGCAGCTTGGTTATCACAAAATTGTATAGGAACAAAATCTGGAGTTAAATCTACCTCTTGTAGAATTCGTTTGTACCATAAAAGTTCTTTAACACACTCTGTTAAAGCTACGAACTCCGATTCCATGGAACTGAGGGCTATTGATCTTTGCTTTGATGATTTCCAAGCTATCGGAACACCACAAAAATAAATCAAATAACCTGTAACTGAGTACCTTTTATTGAGGTTACACCCCCAATTAGCATCAGAATATGCGTAAAGTAAAGAATTATTTCTTAAAGATAAACTAATTTTATGGTCTTTAGTTTGAAAAACATAATTTAGAATATCCACAATAATAAGCCAATGCTTATAGGTATATCCATTGTTAAATTGAGCCATTGTGTTTACTGCAAACTCAATGTCTGGCCTAGATCTATTCGATAAAAATGATAAACAACCAATTATTGAACGATATGGGTATTTTTTCCATTAGGTAATTTTCCTCAATTTCATTTACTTTATCTGGTAAAACACAACCGATTTTAAAAGGCAAACTTGGAAAGCTTTTTGGTAATTCTTCAAATCTTCGCATTAATTTATCAATGTAAGTTGCTTGATGTAAATAAATATTACCGTTTATTTCTTCAAAATTTACTCCTAATAAATATCTGATCTTTCCTAACTCAGTTATATCCAATTTAGATTTAATCAAATCAATTGCCTCATTTAATACCTTTTCATTTTCCCCAAAAATAACCATATCGTCAACATAAACCACAAGTATAACATTTTGATTCAACATATAGGTACAATTAACCCACTTCAATTTTACAAAACCAATATCTTCTAACAACTTATTTAGCGTATTATTCCAATACCTACTAGACTCATGTAATCCATAAGTACTTTTATGTAGTAAACACACTTTATTTTCAGCTCCTTTGGCTACATGACCAACTGGTTGTTCCATATAAACCTCCTTGTCTAAACGTCCATACAAATAAGCAGCTTTAACATCCAGTTGAGCATGTCTCCAACTCAACATTGAAACTAACAATACAAAAAGAAATTTTGATTATTGAAAAATTCACAATGGGTGAAAAGACATCACTGTAGTCTATTCCCCTAGTTTGAGAATAACCTTTTGCTACTAATCTAGCTTTAAACTTTTTAATATTATTCTTTTCGTCCCTTTTAGTCGAAAATATCCACCTGCTGCCTATAATTCTAGCGTTTGGTGGTGGATCAACCAAATCCCAAACTTCCCTTTCATGCATAGTCTGCAATTCTTCTGTCATTGCCCTGTCCCAATGTGCTTTATTAGGCGAATTTTGCGTGTCTTGAAAAGTTTGAGGCGATTCAATCATATACAGTTCTTGCTGAAAAATATCACTCAAATGATTATCTATAAATTTTGAGTCATTTTCAAATACCAAATTAGATTCTTTATTATCAACTTCAGTCGTTGTCGTTTTAAAATCAAACTTTTCAGGATTAAACAAAATATTGTTTAGTTTACAATATTTTTCTGCATCATTTAAAGATCGTAATCTTTCATTACTTCCAGGCGGATAGTAATAAACATCGATTCTATCACTTTTATATCTCGGCCTTTCAACTCTATTCCAATTACTAACATCTAGAGGTAACATTTCGGTCTTAACCGGTAAATCGTTTGTAACATCAGATACAATCTTAATGGGTTGAGTGTTAGTAGTTTCAATAACATCAAGATCAGAATCACAATTGTCCAACAAAAAATGCACATTACTACATACATTTGTACTTCCGAATAAACTAGATGCCCCTTTTCTGTTCTCATCTATATATACATGAATTGTTTCCTCCACAGTACGTTTCTTTGGAATATAAATTTTATAGCCCTTGCGTTTAGTAGCATAACCAACTAGAATTCCCATTAGGACTTTAGGTTGCAATTTGTTTCTTTTAGTACTAGGAATATGAACATATGCCAAAGAACCAAAAACTTTCAGATGCTTAACTGAAGGTTTATACCCTTTCCAAATTTCTATTGGAGTTTTACACTCGGTTAATTTATGGGTACACCGATTTCTGACATACACAAAGGTCTTAAGAGCTTCTGCCCAAAAATTAGGCTTAAGACCGCTATCTTGCAACATGGCTCTGACGGCATCTAAAGCAGTATGGTTAAATTTCTCGGCAATACCATTCATTTCCGGGGAATAAATTGATGTACGCTCAATTTTAATGCCTAAATCATTAAGAAATTTTTCGAATTCTGGACTACAGAACTCCAGCCCGTTATCAGTTCTTACTGCTTTAACTTGTTTACCTAATTCTCGCTCTACTCGCGTTAGATACGATTTAAAACAACTAAATACATCATTTTTATTTCGAATCACAAAGACATCAATTTTACGTGAATAATCATCAACTAGGGTTAAAAAGTACTTATTTCCACCTATTGATTTAACTGGAGCTGGTCCCCATATATCCATGTGAACCCTTTCTAATACATTTTTAGTATTACGTCTATATACATAATTTCGCTTAAATGACGTTCTTTTCGACTTAGAAATTAAACAAGTTTGACAATTTTTGCAGTTTTTAGTCAATGAAAAATTTTCTAAACCTTTCACACTTTTATCTGAACTCATTTCCCTTAATAGAGGATAGTTAACATGACAAAACCTTCTATGAATCAGTTCAGGGCTTAAACTACTATACATTGCTGAAGTTTGAATTTGAGGATAAGCAAATAAAATATAAAATTTTTCTTTTCGATGAACAGTTAATATAAAATTTTCATATTTATCATATATAATCATCTTTGAATTTCCCCATACGACTTTATAACCAGCAATATCCAAATTAGCACCTCCTATTAAATTGCGTCTCATATTTGGAGAATAAAGTACATTTTCAAGGGTAATATAAACGTTACCTGATGAGTCTTTAACTTCCAAAGAAATATCACCAACTCCACATATCACCGAGGTAGCATCTTTGTCACCAATCAAAGCCTCAGTATCCCGTAACTTCTTGAAGTTTTGGAACAGCGATAAGTCGTTGCAAAAATGGGATGTAGCTGCTGTGTCCACTAAGAATTCGACCATGTTGACACCAGTGTTAAACGCTTCACTGTCATTTTGAGGGTTGACTTCACTGTAAAAGTTCAGTTGTCGTTTAGACTCTTTCTTCTTCCAGCAATTTTCTTCGGAATGATTTGACATCTTACAGAACCTGCACGGCCCCATTCTTCGATATCGCTCGTTCGATGAGCTGGGTTCTTCATTACTTCTGGGTCCCAGTGCACTTCCACTGCTTGCGTTAGGTTTCGTTGTGCTTCTGGATTGGAAAGGTGGACGTCTTGACCTAGCCAAGTATGCGTCACCTACTATTGACGATTCAAGTAGATCATCTTTCTTCTTTAATAATATTCTTCCCGATTCTGTAATAAGGTCATCTTGAACTCTGTCAAATTTGAAATCTTCATCTTTTAGTCGATACAGTTGTTGAACAATGTTTTCATAGTCAGTTGGCAGTCTGCGTATTAGTTGAAAACACACTAAAAGTTCCGGTATCTCGAAACCTGCTTCGATTATCATCTCTTTCTTTTCATACACTCGTTTACAGTAAATACGTATAGTTTCTTCTGCCGGGTTGAATCTTAGTTCATAGAACTCGTCCAATAGACCTGCTAATCTGGCTCTTGACTTCGGTTCAAAATTTAGTTGCAAAATTTCCCAAGCCTCTTTTCCATCCGTTGCTTGAGAAATTAACGTTTGAAATTTTGGCTCTAATCCTTGATAAATGGAAGTGTACGCTCGTTGCCTTCGAAGATTATACGACCGTTTTTCTGCTGATGAAGCACTCACACCAAGGTCTTCCTCTTTACCTTCTACAAAACTCCAGGAATCACGATTCATCAAATACACTTTCATATCCGTCTTCCATCGGGCGTAATTCGTCCCGTTCAATTTAGGAAAACTCAATCCAGCCATGTACTCGTTCATACTTTTGAAAAAAGTTTAAACTACGGCAACTTACTTCATATAGTTCAAAGTTACGCAGGGCCACGTTGCTCGGCCCATAACCCACTATTGTTGGTGGGAAGAATAAAATAAGATCCAGTCTTGATAAGCCAATGTTTATTTAACGTCAAATAAAAAGAACCACACACTTTAGGAACACATCACCAAGAATATATATACGCACATAAGTAGAAAAGAAATTTGCATAGACAGTTATAGTGAATGCAGTTAACAGTTAAATATTCCTAGACCGACAACCAATTTAAAATTACCATCAAAAACCATAAAAAAAAATTAAGAACTGGTATAAATTCAATTGAAGGCATTGTTAAATTATTTCAGTGCATGTTCGCCGATAGCCCGATTCCATTATTTTTATATGATAAGGGAAAAAAATAATAAATTATACAGTATTTGGAATCATGCTTTATCTTCAGAGTGTATTACGGGGATGAGTTTTTTCCGCCATGTGGCGGAATTCCGCTTCTTCAATTTTTTAGAAAAAAAAAGAATTCCACTTTTTCAAAGAACTTTTTTACATACTTTTTTTTTCCACGAAAAACATGTTCCGTGGAGTGCATTTCCATTTGAAGGGCTATGGCAAAGAATGATTAGTTTGTTTTTCTCAATTCTCCAAAAAAGCTGATTGAAAGTTTCAAGTCTTGAGGCTTGTATAAGAGTTGAGGTAAATGGTTGCTCAAAATCTCATGTACCAAGATATTTATTTGCCAGAGCAGTTAAACTATCTGCTATCTTGCAGTTGGGGGGAAAACCTTGATTGCAAAAAAATTTAACCTAATCGTACTTTGCCGTAGCCCTTCATTTATTATCCTTATGCATTCATATGTATAATTAATACGTTCAAAGATGGGGCATTACTTACTGATTACTATGTATATCCAAATTGTAAGCAGATACGTTAAATTTTAGTCATATATTTTAAATTAATCAGACGAAACGGTCGTTTCGCCGCCAACCTTAAAAAAGGCAGAAACGACAGTAAGTATCTATTCTCTGCACAACTTCCAGCGAAAAAGCCGAAATTGACTATTTTCTAGCGCGCTTACGAAACTTCACATAATTATACAAAAAATACCATAGATTCGTCTCGGTGATATCTTTCAAAGAAAAAAAAATTGAGTACCTAGGACAAAAGACAACGAAGAAAAAAAATATTGAAAATTCCAAAACGAAATAAAAAAACGAGTTCTAGCCCGATTTTGATGTAAAAATTTAGACAAACGTAAAGCCCTAACTAATCTATAAATCTTCAAACGGATTGAATTATAGGATGCAGAATGTTTCAACTTAAAATCCTACGCTGGTTTGAACTTCATTAAATAATTCTTTCTATTTTTAATTAATTTAAAACCACTTTTTTTCATTTCATAATTTGGCGACAGATAAAGGCGATCAGCTTGTAATTGAGGTTCAGATATATATGCCAAAAGTTGCCAAACAGGTTTGCTATCATTTGGAAGTAAGTTTTCCGACATGTTAGGCTTAAGTGAGTTTTAACGTAATGTTAAAGTATAGGAGAACGAATTGGACTATAATTATATGGCTTATAACATCTTTAAAATTGAAATAATTTAATTTTTGAAGAGACAGAATTAAAGAGAAATATTTGTTCTTTAAGTTGCATGTGTTATTTGAACTGTAAGACAATTTAGAGAGAGTTAACTTTCAAAAACATTTTAATTTCGGGAAATCTCCATTGAAAAATGAAAACAATCACATTTTGTTGCAAGATACTATGGGCTAAATACAAAGTATAAATGTGGAGGTTGTGCGAGCTGACGTCACAGTCAACTCATTACAGAGGACTAAATGAACCACGCATTGCGATTGGCTAATGGAATTTGCAAAAATGTCATTCATTTTTAAAGATGTGTTGATTTTTACTTTCCGTTGTAAAATGAAATTGTAGAATCATATATCATCAAAATTGTAATTTCATAGTGAATTTTAAAATTGTTGTTAAGAAAATATTTTAAATTTTGTCAAATATCAATGGGTTATTATGTGAACCAAAATAATGCTTGGTATAGTAAAAATAATTTATATTGCAATAATTAGACTGTAAAAAACTTGTAATATTTATTTGTAACAATTTATTAGTATAAACTTTCAATGGGATGCACGCTCTGGCCTTGTAAGTTAAAGGTGCCGGATTTGATTCCTGTGTTAGGTGTGGATGTTCGTTGTGATTCGGAATCCACGTTAAGCTGTGGGTCCCGGACTGATTAGTCGTTATTATGCACTAAAATAGGTCGTTGTGCGTACAAACTAACCAATCGATCTGAAACTTGGCAGACTGTCAATGGCAACGTATTTCTTTAAGTTTTGGGAGTTGAGTTGCCATACACAAGTTTCTAGTACTCGTTCGTGGTAGATTTTGATAGTTACTGCCGTCCGCATTCAACCAATTTGTCAATTTTCAAGTAGATTTTGGCATGCAAGATATCATTGAACTCAACTTGAAGAATTATGAATATTCATGGTACCAGGTGTACCATAGGTGGTACTACTTCTGGTTTATCAATTTTGAAGATAAATATGGCATGTTGGGTGTCGTTAGGCTTGTCTTGAAAAATTATGAATGTTTAAGGTACCAGGTATAGCATAGGTAGTACCACTTTCGGTTTATCAATTTCCAAGATAAATATGACATGTTGGACTTTTGTTTTGATGAATTATGAATGTTTAAAGTACCAGGTATGCTATTGGTACCACTTTCGGTTTATCAATTTTAAAGATAATTATTGCATGTAAGGTATCGTCGAACTCAGTTTGAAGAATTATGAATATCCCTGGTACCAGGTTTACCATAGGGGATAAATAGAAAAACGATGAAACGGACAAATTCAAAAAAGAGAAGTCGTCAGTGTTTAAAAAAAAGTTACGGTATCCCCCCAAAAAACACCTTTGAAAAGTAGAAGAACCACCAACCTCAAAAACACAAAAAACTTTCTTACAATAAAAAAATCATAAACATGATGAAAATTTTCAGCCACAAACACAGTGATATAAAAAAATGGCCAACCTCTGATTAGAACTCTCGGTTGTGACTCGCTTACAAATGTATGCTTACTTAATTTATTTTTAACATTTAAGTTCCGCTCCCATAAAAATTTACGCTGCTTGAGGTTGGCGCCCGTCTTAATCACTAACCTTTAAACCCCCCCCCCCCCCCCCCACACATAAAAACTTTCCAAAATGTATGTATCAACCAAACAAAAGCTTACTAGAAACACTTTAGTTTCCTACTTAAAAAATTCTTAATAACGATTCAAATGCAAGCGTTTGAGCACAGTTTCTCTATACTATTTTGAAAATTACACGAGCATGAATATTTACACCACTTTGTATTTCCTACCCATCCAAATGAAATCATAAACTCGAATATTCGTGCAAACATCCATAAATTAGTTTAAACGCAAGCATTGTTAATATTCCTATGACGGGCGCCAACCTCAAGCAGCGTAAATTTTTATGGGAGCGGAACTTAAATGTTAAAAATAAATTAAGTAAGCATACATTCGTAAGCGAGTCACAACCGAGAGTTCTAATCAGAGGTTGGCCATTTTTTTATATTACTGTGTTTGTGGCTGAAAATTTTCATCATGTTTATGATTTTTTTATTGTAAGAAAGTTTTTTGAGGTTGGTGGTTCTTCTACTTTTCAAAAGTGTTTTTTGGGGGGATTTTTTCTTCCGCGTGAAATAACTATTTACCAAACAAATGCGCTCATTACAACCCTCATCCATTTTGCTATTGCATTTTTTAAATTCCCATTAATATTCATTGCATGATTGTTGCCTAAAACTATTTTTCATCAAGATAATTTGGCATGACTGCTGTTTACTAATCTTATTTCTTTATAAATAATGGCCTGTTCTTTGAATTATTTTTAATTGTTATGCATACTTTATCATAATACCTGACTGATAAATAAGGTTCTCTGCTAAACTGTTTTCAAGTTAATCTAATTTACAGTGCTTGAAACAAAGCTTTTTTTTTTAGTAAAAAAAGCACAAAAGATATTTATTGCATAAAAAATAAGTAAATTTCACTTACATTTTACATAATCATTTCTTTGACTAAAACATTTTTTATTCTGTGACACAAGTTTTCTGTCCCTCACAAGGAAAATCCACTGCTAATTATCAAAAAATGCTACCATTCCACTATCATCTGCAAAACAGTAATAAAATTTGAACATAATTACTTAAGTTACTTTAATTGTAAGACACATCAACCGTAGCTTTTGTGTCTCTTGCTTTAATCAAAATAGCATTCAAGTAAAAATTACTTGAGATTTATTTGTTTTTTATTGCAATAAATGTTAAATAGAAGAATAAAAGTCAGGAAAATATGAACTGTTGTCTTTCAAAACAATTGGCAGAGAACATATTAACTTTTAACCACATGTGTTTAAAAGGAGAAATTATATCGTAATTTACACTGTAATTTATGTTTCCTAGGCAAGTTATGAACTCTGACTATTTCAATAAAATTATAAATATAAGTTTGGAATATCTGATTATATAAAAAAAAAATTTTGAGATACTTTATGGAATTATTTTTGAAATTTGCATTTCTACGTTTTTTTTTTTCTTAATCATGTTTTGATTTAACATTTGTATGGGATAGTGTAAGTTTCTTGGGTTTGCAAATATTCCACTATTCTGTTGTATTTTAACAAGGCATTTTTTCTTCATAATTTAAAATTCACGTTTAAAAATAAAAATTCCAATGTTGACTGCTACAAATATTTAAAAAAGTTACATTGATTTCCAAAAGCTCCAGACAGTTGTAACAATTGCGCCAGCTGGTATGCTGTATGTTACTCTGAATCCTCATTTTAATTTTAACATATTAGCATCATTTTTTTTATTTTAACATTTTATTTAAACATATTTTAGTCGGAACTATTTTTAAATTAAGGAAAGTCTATCATTCTCTTTTGGCCCCCCCTCTACCTATGAGCCTTCTGACACATGTGGTTAAAAGTGAACACCATTTCTCCTTTGCTTCACTCATCCCTCCATACTCTTCCAGATCTGGCTACCTCTCCAGCCCTCCTCCTACCGCCATCTAGCACATCTCGTCTTTCGACTCCAGTATCCCCTCTCACAGCCCAAACCTTCCCCACAACCCCTCAATCAGCTTTATCTGCCCCTTCTTTAATAACCCCCTTCAACCAAAAAACCCTCTTCATCCCTTCACCAAGTTCTTCAACCACCCTCTTCGTTCCTTCACCAAGTTCTTCATCCACTGTAGCAGCCGAGACCCCTCAGCTAGTCACTCAAAGGAAGACATCGATCGTGGATGTAGATACGGTTTCGCCGCAGTTGGTGATTGACGAGCCCAGGAGCTATCTGGCAGCTGCCTCAATCCCGGAGATTTCCCCACATAGTCTAGTTTCTGTGACGCCTCCGGCTTCCCCTACTCCGAGTCAGCACAGTCACCATAGGAGGAATGCTAGTGATACATCTGCCTTTGATAAGTAAGTTGTTGTATTGGTGAAATATTTTACTGGTGATGTTTTATTGACATGTATTCTGGTTTTGAAATTATGATTTTCCTTTGATCTCAAGTTTTTTTTAACAAAAAAATATTTTATCTGTAAAAAGTGGTAGGAAAATTTAAAATGCCAGTATGCTTGCTTGGAAGACAATTTACCTATGATGTTAGATATGTTTAAAAAATTACTTTCAATTTTAGAAAACTGCTGATAAAAATCCCTAAATATAAGACAAAGCTGATTCATATTTGATTGTAAAGAAAATTATATGAAATAATTACATTAAGATGGGCCAAAAAAAAATGAATTTTGGAAATCGAAAAAGTAATTGTGCTGAAAAGTTGTTTTTTGACATTAATAGTAAGTGTGCAAAATCTTACCAAAATTAAAAAATATCTTCCGGAGCCACAATGGACGTTAAGTTTCGAAAAAGAGTAAAAATCAGTAATCAATTTGTGGTTTTAAGGTTTTAAAAAAATTTGAAAGTGGAAACGTCATAATTCAGAAAAATTTGGTCTAAGAATCTGTAATACGCACACAAAAATTCAATTTGATAAAGCAATAGCTTCCTTTGCTACAAGAGCAGTGAACTTACTCAAAATATTGATAAAACTAGCAGATTTTCATCCAAGTTTGAATTCTCAATCTGTAGTTGCAAGGAATCACAGTGAATACCTGCAAGTGAACATACTTTTTTTACTGACCAGAGAAGTATTTGCACACAGAGCCTTATTTGTCCTTAAATCCACAAAGCTTAGCTTGACACCAAAAACCTAAAAAGTTCAAAACTATTGCGCGACTATCAATATTCTGTTCAGAACGTTTGATCGATGCCGTACAATTTAAAAATATATTTTGATAGTTCATTAGTTATTGAAATATTAATATATTGGCAATAATTTAATTACGACTGCATTCAAAATTGTTATTTATATTTAAGTAACACCAACTATCATCAGGGGGGGGGGCCTCATCTACTATATTATGACTTTTGGAATCAGTTCAGAATCACTGTTCGTGCAATGGTTATTAGATTACTAGATTTTTTGGCAACAATACGGCTACATATGAAAATGGCTAAAAAACCAAATGAAACTGCACATCTGACATCATCTGTAAAAAGTAAGGGTCGTCCCAGTGACGGCACTACAGCTGGGTTGCATCTAAATTTATTAGTTCAAAACTATTTATTTTACAGTTTTCTAAAATGAAGATCCATTTCTATGGTAAGGGGAAAAAAATCCCATAAACAGCAATCTTCTTGCCTGAATAATTCAGGAGAAAACCCCCGCTTCCAATCAAAGTGATCTTCTTCCTCCGAACACAGCAGCCGTGTTTACTGAAACATGTTTTGAGCTGCCATGGTAACCAATGGAAAGCAATAGAAGCCTTCCCTCTACGCAATGTAATAGCGGTGCTACCGATCAAGTATTATTTCTTACTTCAACTGCTAGAAAATCTACTCCTATGTATGGCAACTGATGAATGGTGCTCATGCAAAATGACAGCAAAATTATAAAGTACAAAAATATCAAAACCAAAGACATCAGACGTATTAAATTTTAATACCACGCAATATATAGACCTAATCCAGTGGCAGGATTTCAGTATCACAGAACCATAAGTATTTGTAGGTTTGTCTGATGATGGCATACAGTTATTAATTGGTGGTGAGTTACTTCTATAGTAAGCTTCCCATGTTTTTGTTGTCGCATGCAAAGTATGGAGAGATGTGTGAAGATGGTAGCAAATACTGCTGCTTTGTTTGTGGTGAGAAAAATAAGGATAGCTACATAAGAGATAAGATTCAATCAAGAGCAATTATGCCTGAATTTAGAATGAAATCGGATTATCGACCATAGTTACCCCTTATCAACCATGTTCAAAGTATAATAGATACTATAGCACTTTGTTGGTTCAATTGTTACCAGCTACGTGTTATAATAAAATAAATACCATGTAGGATGAAATGTGTAGTTTCTAAAGTATTGTTACGAACTTCTGTATATTTGTAAATATTTCGTAGCATTAATTATGTAAAAAGATAAATTTATGTACACTTTGCATAAGGCAGTGCAAGAGTTCTTTGCTTGGCTTCCCTGCAATATGTGTCTTAATGCTTGATAACGAGTTTTACAGAAATAACGCTGGGATGTGAGTTTTACAAGGAGCAGGGCATTTAACATTATGGTAATGGCAATCTTGCCAAATTGGCAAGAAATCGCCAAATGTTGCCAAACTTGGCGACATTTTCAGTCCTCATGTACATGTATAGGACTTTTCGACTACGATCTGGAAAGTCCTCCAAATTTCTATCTCTAGAAGATTCACGAAGGATTGACTTTCCTATATAAGCCCGGCCATGAGTCAGTTAGTTGACTGGAATTACTGAGTTGAGATACTGAGTTAGCTGTCTCTCAGTGAGCATTCAGAGTAATTCTAAAGCGAACTGTATTTTGCGATGATTTGTAGCAGTTGTGAAGTTTTTTTTAACTGCTGTTTGAGCTCTATTGTTGTGTAAAGATCTGTTATTGAGTCTTCTAGAACGAGAAACTCGGAGTTGTAAGAGAATCTGCGAAGAGTTATATCGGAATAAATTTCTGCACGTTTTGATCTACTTTGGCTTCAAATCTTTCGAACCCATCCACGCAACAATATATTATCCCAAAACATTGATTTAAACACACAAAATTATTTTAGAGATTTTTCATTACTAACATGACTACTGCACATTAGTTTAGATATTTAGATTGTAGTTAAGAAATTGAATTGCATAAAAAAAAAATTGAAGTAATATCTGGATAAATATAATGCATTATTTCAATATTTTTGGCATTTTCTCAACACTTGTGACAATGTAACCTATTACTTTATAGAACTGCCGACCAAACGGTATAGTGATTAGCATTCTAGCTTCTAGACCGCGAGGTTGCGCGTTCAAGTCCTGTGTAAGGCATGGGTGTTTGTAAATGTATGTTGGCTTGTCAAATGACGAATGTTTTGGCGCATTATATCCCTCATGTTGCTGACAGCGCCAGATAATCTGAAAACAACCAACCAACTTTATCGAACTGAAATTTTTTTTACTTATTACAATACTTTAGACCTACTTTTTTTGCACTTTTACATTTTCATTTTCTAATCATTAAAATTAACCAATGGATTACCGATTTTGATTCTTTTTTTTTTTTTTTTTCGAAACTTCACGTCCGTTGTGGCACAGGAAGATATTTTTTAATTTTGCTAAGATTTTGCATGCTTACAATTAATGTCAAAAGACAACTTTTCATCACTATTACTTTTTTGATTTCCAAAATGTGTTTTTTCGGCCTACCCTAGTTAACATTGATTGGTTGTAGCCAAGAAAAAGTATATTGCTCGTTAATTCCACATTCTGAATAAGTACAATTGAAGACAAGGATTCCAATGTGTTTGAAAAAGTAGAGGTCATTTTAAAGCTACTAACATGCATTTTTTTTTCTAAAAAATAGTGAAGGTAATTTGCAAATGAGTCTGCAAAACTTAAAGAATTTTAAATTTTCTTTCTTTTGTAAAATCTCAGTTTTTCATCTAATTTCCTCTTTCTCTCTCACCTTTCATATGCATTAAATGTGATTAGCTTTTCAGCATCAGAATTAAATATCTTAAAACCAGCCATATGTTACCATTACAATATTTTTTCTATAGCTATTCAATTGATTTTTCTAATGTTTTGTCTATCTTAATGATTGTAATCATTTTGAAAATAGGAATGTAGCAAAAGAGATCACCCAGTTTTTGACGCCCTATGAAACCTCCCAGAACCACTCAGTTCTAGGAAACGAAGCCCCTTCTACAGCTGCCTCTCAGCAAAAGCATCTGAGTGATTTGTCGCAGTGGAACCCATTCCTCAATACAAATGCCACTACAAACTTGGCCGAAGATCAAGCCTTTGGTCAAGAATTCGATAAAATTCGACGCGGATCCCAGAGTAGTGAGTTTACTTTTTTAGAAAATTTTAAAATTATCCTCAATATTTCCCATTTCATTATTGTTAATGCTTTAAATTTCAAATTTAATTACTACCTTATGATTATTGAAAAATCTTGGAGATTTAAATTTAACAACATTTCATGACAAAAATGTAAAATGTTGATGTCTTAACAATACTTAATGATAAAAAGCGTTTCTAAATTATTAAA
This sequence comes from Linyphia triangularis, assembly GCA_963978545.1. Classification (NCBI taxonomy): domain Eukaryota; kingdom Metazoa; phylum Arthropoda; class Arachnida; order Araneae; family Linyphiidae; genus Linyphia; species Linyphia triangularis. The sequence goes on along the minus strand of OZ021726.1, from coordinate 27,212,014 downwards.
TTTCACAAATTTTTGGTAGAAGACAAAATTGTTTTACTTTAAACATTTTCCTTGTCAAATGTTTTTTTTTTTTTTTTTTTTTTTTTAACGAAGGATTAAAGTGCTGATGTACTGTTTTAAAAAGCTGTACATATGCTAAGGTAAAGTCCAAAGCTTAACCCCTTTGTGATATTTGCTAGTCACAGAGTAAAATGGCTAGTTAATATCCAAATAGTGACTCAAGTTTAACTAATGTACAAGAATGTGTTGGTATTTCTCAATATTTAGTGGTTTGTCTGGTGAATGTTGACCAAAGCCAAAATACGAATTTTGTTATGATTATTAATAATAATTATTTCTTTAAAGTTGCATATTGTTGTACATTGGCCACTGCAAAATAGCTGAATCCTATGGCTTTAACTTTCATTTATATATATAATGCTTCAATAAATATGACATAGTAAAATATTTCTCACCAATCCTGCATTAAATATTTTCTAATCACAACTCTCTTGATGTCATTCCAGGTATATCTAATGTAAAAAGTCGAGAAAGTCTAGTCATGAGCACTTCAGATTTAACTGAACCTGACCCATTTGGTGCTGCTCCTTTTACCTTAAGTGGTAAGAAATTAAATCTGTGCTCTGTAACTATTCCTATTTTACATCGATATATATTCTTCTAAATAGTGTGTATACTTATAGTAAATAGTAATTTTAATACTGAATTATTTATTTTAAGGTTAATAATAATACCAAAGTAGTTAACAATTTGATATTAAAAAATTCCCTATGAGTTGCAATGACACTAGCGTTACAAATGATTTTATGAATGAAATTACTATCAAACATTGCATTTCATAGGAAAGGAGATAAACAGATATGTTAAGTGTATTACTTTCACAATTTTTTGTGCCAATGAGTTGTGGATTATTGATGTAAGAAATTAATTCTGTTTTAAATATAATTCAAAATTAAAACTTGAATTATATACTTTCATAAGATATTAAAATAGACCTTGTATGTTTACTTTTTTAGAATGATTTTAGATTTGATGTAATTAACTCTAATGAGGCATTTGTCTGTTTAGTTGTTATGCAATATTAAGAATAAATTACTGATACAATGGATGAACTTAGTTTCTCCTAAAAGAAATTTTGAAGGAAAATATTAAGTTACAGTTGTTTAACTTCTGTTTTACATAGCAAATTCCTCAATTCTTCTTCATCAGTATATTTGTGTCATTAACTTACTACTCTATAGTGCTCTCATATTATGTGAGCTTCAAATAAATTTGTGATTTTATTGAATATTTTAATATGTTTACAAAAGTCCTAATGCTGTTTTAATTTTACAGTTCCTGTCAGTATGTATATTTTTTAATATTTTTTTACTATGTTTTAATCTTTTATTTTATGATATAGCTATTTATTGCATGAAAAATTCCAATGCACTATTTAAAATAAAGAAAGCAAATTAAGTAAAAAGTTCTAGTTTCATTAAAACTTTTATTCCTTTTTTCATTTTTAGTGGTATTTTTCAATTGCACAGCTGAAATAGCTACTTAAATATTATCTTTAAAAATAAAATAAGTTTAGTGGCTGTTCTTTTGAATGAATTTGTTATTTGCTATGTTTAATTTTATATTTCCTAATTGAAGTACATCTCCATCATTTGTAGTTCTTCTTTAATATTTCCTATTTTTCTCCAACAAATATGACATATTTTATATATCATCAACCCATTTTCCATCTACTGTTTATCTACATTTTCTAATACCCCTTAAGTATTCTCGTCTTTTATGTCCTTGTATAATATTCTGCATCTTCCCCTAGGTCCTCCTAAGCCAAACAAAGGAGTTTTACCACGTCCTACGCAACTGCCCCTAGTATCTTCTGGTAAGAATGATAAAAAAGACGGTGCCACACGGTATTCATAAGGCCTCTGTTACTGTGTCACTGCCCCTTCCCTAGGTGTGTCCACTTCATGGATTAACTACTAATTTTCTGTCTTACTCCCTATACATTGTTAACCAACAACTGCCAGAGTGCTATCTTTATAATACATTAACAAGTCCTTAACCTGGTGTAAAGCAACCTCTAATTGTCAGAACCCTGCTCCATTTGTGAATATTGTGTAGGCAGCTCATCTTTTTTCATTTTGTTTCTCTTCTAGTCTCTTTGTATGAGCATGTATGTTTTCAATTTTGTATTGCAGTTCAATTTATTTAAGGTATTCCTCTTGGATTTTGTATTATTGCTAAAAAGTATTTCCAAATGAATATGCAGATATAAAAGTTTATAAAATCTTGTACTGATGATCATCAAAAGATTTTATCAAAGCAAACTCTAGTAAAAAGATAATTAACTCAAAATGCTGTTTTAGCTTGGGTGTTTTTTTTTGTTTTGTTTTTTCCCCGTAAAGAAGACAAAATTGGAGATCCTTGTAAGAATTTTTCATATATGTTTAAATTCCTCTTATTCCTTATAAACTCCAACTTTTTACCCTTCTATTTTGTGTAATCAATATCGAAGTTTTTTACAGATCACATTACATTTTATTCTCTATTACTATGATTTTGAATGGAGCACAAACACTAGGGGCACTGCCATATATTGTAGTATAATTGATAGACAAATCAGTATTGTGTTACGAAACAACCAAATTCGCATTGGTATTCACTTGAAATGCCATGAATTCTTTTATTTTTAATGACCATCTTTCTTTTTAATAAAAACACCTTATATTTAAGCTGTTTCAAAAATCGTTTACTTGTTAAAAAATGGTTTTGTGTTCCAGAAGTATTTTCTAATATTCAAGCTCTAGTTTCAAAAGACCAGATATCAAACCTTTTAGCAATGGTAAAATCTTTTTTATGTATATTTTATTTATTTTTCAAATTATTTACCTTTTTTTTTTTTTTTTTTAATAATTTGAATTTTATGTCATACATAGGCACTATTTTGAAGGATTCCTTTTAATCTAATGTTAATGAATATGTATTCTTAAATTATAGAAACTAAATATCTACAGACTTTAGCTACTATATTTATGGGTTGGGAATCAATTGAAGGACAAGAACTCAACATTTTAAAATTAGAATAGATTATTTACAGTTAGAAATTTTGCTTAAAAGGGTAATGAAAAATTGTTTTTTAATATCTAATAGAATAGAGTACTGACGTCATTTTCACTTTGAATTACTTTTCAAATCTTACCAGAATTTGGCATTCATGGTGATAGCTGCAAACTCTTATTATGTATTATTGTAGCCGCATACCCATCAAGTTTGTATTAATTTGCAAGCACTCAGAATTTAAATTTCCCTGAATGGTAAAAAAATAATCTTTTGGCCTCTGACTCAATCTACTTAGAAAGTTGATAATAGCAACGCAAAAATTATCTATGTGCTAATTGATACTGAAGTATGGAAAATGTGATTAATTTGACAAATATTTCAGTATGTATTTAGGGGTCATGTGGTAGTGCTTATTATTTGAATATGATGTAATACTGATTTGCCTTATCATTACTAACGTTAGACATTAATGGCAGAATTATTGAATTTTGCTTTTTCTCTGATGGGACTGTTTTCCATAAGATTTCTATGAGCTGTCACATCTATACACGTGAAAGTATAGATTTTTTTTTTTTGCTATTTACATGAAACTGTTTAAATGATTCAGATGACAATATTTGCTTGTTTAAATAAAATTATTTTCTGATATTTAATGGGAGTACCTTAAATGAATTTGACTGTACGCTAATTATTCTTTTAGATGTAGTTTTATTTTGGAATGAAATCATACCTTATTATTGATCTCTATGTGTTGTTTCCTTTGTCTTTTTAGTTGTTGATTGTTAACTGGCACTGGCATCACTTTAAAATTATATACTATTGTTTTTACATTATCTGTGTTTCAGTAATGAAGCAATAATTATTTTTTAGTGAAATATCCAATCATTAAAGGAGTATCTATTAAATTTTGTGTGAATTAGAGCAAAGCATACCTCTAAGAATTAAATGCTGTAACTTTTCAATCTCCCAAAAGCGCTGCAAGAGTGTTTCCGGCTATATCTTAAGTGAAGCTAAATTTTGAGGATTTGTGTATATAAGATCCGAAGCCGTACATTTAAGTTAAATTTCACGATTCCATGCACAGTAACATGAAAAAAAGGGCAAAATATTAGTTATTAATACTATTAATTAAATATTAATACTAAGAAGGAAAACAATGTAGGAATTAAATGATGAAATGGTGTGAAACATCATGCAACTTCAATTACACTTTAAATCAGGTCACTGCATTTACATTTGATGTTGATTGCTAATTTTTTACCATTTTCATATTTTCACTCATTAAAAAGAATTACTAGTTTGACAATAGTTCTTACACTGGTTAAAAAAATGACGAATTTAGCATTATACTTTTCGGTGATTCTTGCATTAACCTTTCTTGTAAGTGAAACAAAGGAGAAAAAGTCGTTGATTAACAAGGCTGAAAGAAGCTGATGTGTTAAAGACGCATTCATTTTTTAAACGAATATGTTAAAGACACATTTGTTTTTTAAATTTTTACACTTTTATCGCATTTTCACTCAAAATTCGAAGGTGGGGTATTTAGAAAATTAGAGGCATTACCACAGCGATTTGAATCCAAATCGTTATAGCTGTGTTTTAGAAATTGCTGAAAAACATAATTTTTTCAACTGAAGTTACCATGTACACGCTCAGCTTTTGTAAAAAAAATTAATGGCAAGTCCCATGGCAGGGTTTCCACTGGTCCTAAAAAGTCCTTAAGAACTCCTTAATTTTGGTTTCCATTTTTAAGGGCCTTTAAGAACTCCTTATTTTTGATAAATGAGGTCCTTAAAAACTCTTTAATTTCTCCCTAAAACTGTCCAAGATAGCAATTTTCTGCCTGTTTTCAAAATTGCATTTGCGAAATATTAAGTAGAGCCAATCTGTCGCTAAAGCTCAAAATATAGTGATCAGAACACTAAACCCCTCTTCTAAACCAGTTTTTTTCGCCAACTGAGTGGTGTTTAAATGTTAGGCCACATTCCGGAAACGAGCTCTCCTAATAAATTTCTAATCTACGTGTATGGGTTGGCGCGTTTTTGAAAAATTGTCAACAAGATCAAAACATCACCAATTCTTTGTGGCGGGTGATTCAAAATCCATGAGTAATTAAAAATGGCTGTTAATGCTAAACAATGACTAAAAACCGAATTAATATGAAAATTATCAAGAAAATACGGCGTAATATGCAAATTCGCATTTGAAAATGTACGAGGTAGAAAAGGGGAATTTAAGCAAACCAAATTGCAAGTCTTATCAGACTATTCGTGAAGCAACTAAAGACAAAACAGTAGTGGTCAAGTTTAATTTGGTTTTAGCTGTTGCTAAATTACAATGCCCTTTCCTCGAATTCTTTCAAAATGATAAATTCCTTTTGTCCTTTTATGATTGTAAATAGTCAAAACTCTTCATAAAGTGCATGAACTATTTCCATTTTCTAAAGCAAAACCATAAAACTAGACTCTCAATTGTATAAAAACTTTTCAAGTTTGACTTTGAGAATTATTATTGTTACTTGTCTATCGACAAAATTAAGATGGGGTTTGTTTCTAAAAAAACTATTAAAAGAAAAATTGAAGACAAATGATGTAAGTGCAGAGGAAGGCCTCAATTTAAAAAGAGATTGTTGTAGTTTTATTGTAAAAATGTTGCTAACTCTCATGACTAAATCACCATTACAATTGTTCATAATTCATCATTTCTAAATCCTAGACAAATGGTAAAAGATACGAGCAAAAACTTATGTTTTATGACAGGGTGTCTACTGGTCCTGAAAGTCACGAAAATATGCAAAAACGGGAATACTGACTTCAAAAATGTACCGAAATCGTAAATTTTATTCTAAAAATGTATCTCTTCCAAGGCTGTAATTCCTTTCGCGGACGGCAAATTTCCACCTTTTTTTTTTTTTTTTAATTTTTCTTATTTTTCGCTTTTTTTTTACAAATTTCAAAGAAAATCAACGTTATTCTACAAGTTTCCCATTGATCTTACAGATCGAGAGAAGTTACTCGTTCCTCACACATGGTTCAACTTTGAAGTTTTCAAGCTTTTTGATCGAAATTTCAATCGCTTGCGAGATCAATGTAAATTTTCTAACAACCACGGAACCTGCATACTTTCAGATCTCCCTAAATCACGGATGGAATAACTACTTTTGTTCTCGCATTTTTCTTTTATGTTTTAGCCTCTATCGGCATTATTTACTTTGATATGTGATGGCCATTTTGTTGAGTGTTTCCCTATTGAAATTATTGTTGATATCGTACTTAAGGCGGACGCTGTCACCTAGAATTATGTTGTTGCGTGATATTCATTTTTGTCGATTGTTACCCCGATAGAACAGTCACTGACGCTATTGCACCTATCAGAAATTATTCAATTCAGCTGAAATGTAGATTTCGATTCTTTTTTGATGTATACAAATCCGCTATACAATTTTATTGGGTCTGCTTGCAAGTCTGACAACCATGGAGCCTGCGTAAGTTCAAACTTCTCCAACTCCGATGTAATGACCACTTTTCTTACAGATTACCGCCAAAGGTGCCGGCTTCGAATCCCGGATTAGGCATGAATATTTGTTGTGGTTCGGAATCTACGTTAAGTTGTAGGTCCCGTCCTGTTTGGCCATCGTGCATAAAAATAGGTCGTTTAGCGTATAAACCAGCCAACCAACTTACAGATTACCAGCTCTTATCGCAATTATTTACGTTGATGTGTATTAGTCAGTTTCGCTGAACGTTACGCTGATGTATGGACTACTATTGCTGAATTTTACATTGTTTAGACTATAACTATCGTGGAGATTTACCTGGCTGTGATATTCATTTTCAGCAAATGTTACACCGATTTAAGTACCAATATTATGAAGGTTTGCGCATCTATAGTTGGCGCTGCCGCTGAGATTTACGTGGTTGTAATAGTCAATTTCGTAGAGTTACATTGAAATAGTCGCCTCTCTTGCAGAGATTTCCACCAATACATTTGGGCGCTAACGCTAGTATTCACGTTGGTGTGATTGTTATTTTTGCAGATTGTTACTTTAATGTAATTGCTGAGATTTTCGATGGTATGGTGGCTGCTATTGCCAATAGTTGCGTTGGAGTAATGGTAATTTTAAGCCTTTAATGGCAGCTATTTATGAGATTTGTAATGCCCTTTTGGTGTGATTCACCTTTGCTTTGATACTAGAGTCCTTTTTTCTCATATAATTGTTTAAATTCTTATCATAAACAAGAGTTCATCCTAGGAATGAAAAAGGGCCGAGTGCTATTTTCCAAAAAAAAGGGCAATTCCTGTTTACAAGGGCACTTTTATGGCAAATTGCAGAAATTTGCATACGCGTTTTCTGCCACAATTTCAATATTGTTATACTTTTTTACCACGATAAATAATTTTCAATATTCTGAAGAAAAAAAATAATAATGCAAAAAAACTCGCTCAGAAACTTAAAAGATATCAAAATACTGATAAAATGCTTCAGACCTAATTCTGCTGGAATAAGACTGAGAAAATTATTAAAATTAAAGTGCAATATACACAGTAAAATTGTCATCAAATAGTAATTTTTTTAAAAATATCAATTTATAATACAGTAAAATTAAGAATGTTTTAGTATAATGAAAATGTTTTAAGATAAGAACTTTTCACTCTTTCAAAATTTTCTAAAGTTTGAATGAATCAACCTTAAACTTCATCTCTTAGGTTTGCCATTGTTAGATAGAGAATAGAGAGGCAAATGGCCATCGGAGTTTACTAATGTGCACTTGGAAATCGTAAGACGGCTCCCTACAATCCACCTACTAATGAAGCACGTTATATGGACATCTACTCAATGGTTTCAGTCCCTGATATATACGTTGCCCGTTTGAACATGAATGCGCAACAGGCGATTTCAGTAGGGGTGATCCACATATTGCGTACTGTTGGGAGGGAAAAAACGGAAGTTTTTCGAATTTTTTCTGAAAAAGAGCAGGAAAGGCGCTATTTTTATAGAAAAAGGAGAGGCAGGGCGCGCTTCCCCTCTAAAAATGCCTAGGATGAACTCTGTCATAAATTTATTTTGAAAGTCCCAAAAAGGTCCCGAAAAAGTCTAAATGAACCCACAGAAATTTAGTAGACCCCTGTATGACAAGCATACTTATGTCTTAAACCAAAAAAGATAGTCGTTGATAAGTCGTTTATTATATTTTATTACTTAATAACTTTTCCCCAACGTGATTTATTGTGAAGGTGTAATGTAAATTTTGTCGTATTTATAAAGGTCCTTAATAAATATTTGTGGGTCCTTAAAAACTCCTTAATTTTCAGTTTGAAAAAAGAGTGGGAACCCTGCATGGCCACCGTTAACTTGTATGCAAAAGTCAAGCCTCATAGGTCAATCCGTTTGGGAGTTATGCTAACCACAGACTGACAGTTTTTCTAGACCACTGTTTTGAATTTGCTACGTTCAAAAACATGTAGAAATACAAAAAAAAAATGCCTAATGCGATATTTTTGTTACCCTATGTTAACATATGGGTAATTGAAAGTAACAAGTGAAGAATTTTTAGAGAGCATTCTGTGAAAATTATGTAATTGACATAAAAGCCATTGAAAAATTGTATGCTATATATATTAAGATACTTTAGACAAAATCTTAAAATGTAACTAACTTCTAATAAGTACATAAATTAATTTTCAAACTTCACAAAAAATTTTGGATCCATATTTGAATGTTTATTAAAAATTTAATTTCTTTATATATGATGTGCATTATTTATTAATGACTGTGATAAGACAGGGTCAGATAAAATAGATATACAAAAGCGGGTAATCACCAGATTCCACCGCAAAAATTCAAATGGTGATTCGAGGGTTGGGGATTACAAAAAATTTCAAGTGATCCTCATCATTCAATCGAGATATTTTCACCTACTTCCCACTTGCTGCTACTTGGAAAAATTCTGGTATTTCCAGAAAGCAGGGGATTTAGATCCCATACCTTTCTTTTTATAACAGCCGCTCCCCACTTACTATTTCTAGGAAGACATTTTTTATCTCTTGGAAGGATGTGGGTGACTTCATTCTTCAGTTTGATTTTTTTTTTTAAATTATATTTTCATTGTAAATAATTTTTTATTTTTTTTATTTTCTTTGAAATGAAAAAGAGCTTTTCAAGGAAAATAAAATGTTAAAACAAAAAATTTCTGCCCATTTAGATTGAAAGTATAAAGATGCAAATTGTTCTGAAAAGAGAAATGCTGATGACTGAACTATTAACTGTATATTGGTTTCAATGAAATAGTACCTGTATTAACCTAAAAATTTTGTTTAATCAATAACTTTTACTACAGTATATTGTAAAAAATGGGTACCAAAAGGGTTTTGAATTAAACAACTGTAAATTCTCCCATAGTATCTTTTTGTTTTTCATCCACTGTATATTTAAAGTACACTGACTCATGCAAGAAGTTTTTGGGAATAGTATTTGTGTATGACGGAACGGAATAACGTACTAGAGCCCTGATAAAAACTTATTTTGTTAGTTGTTGTTTAGTAAAGTGCATTAATTTTTCTTTGTATTCATTAGCAATTGGGCCAGTAGATGAATAATGAAGTATAAAATGGCTAGTATTTTTAATTTTTGTAAGTATATGCTGCAAATTTATCTTGTAGAAAATTGATCACATCCTACATTTGATAGTTTGTTTATAGAGGGTACAGAAATATAGAAGTGTAATTGTAAAGTTAGTTTTTTTTTTAATTACGATACAAGTATCCTTGCAGGATTTATTTTATTTTCTGTAATTGTAACTTTTCAACTTGCTTTTCAGGTATGCCAGATCATGACATAACAAGCTATGCGCCCCTGTACTCTGAAGAGACTAATATAGAGTTACAAGTGAGGCACAGACATAGTAGTGAGAATTCCAGCGCTTCCCATGAAGGTAGTCAAAGCGTGCACAGCAGTCGTTCAGGAAAGGACTTGCTTGCATCATTCACCAGGGCACCTGCTGAAGACCGTTCGAAATATGCAAAGCTTCTGAACGATGACTTTGAAATGAAATCTCCTCTCGAAATTGTTGTGAGTAGCTCTTCTGAGAAGGCTCCTTTTGGTAACGTTGGAAATAGTAACACATCTAGCAATTTGGAATTCCCAACTGTCCAAGAAGACAGTGATTCGATTGGTTCCGCCAGTGACTTGCGAGAAAGAGTTGATTCTAGTGGAGAAGAAGGTTCGTCAGCGACTTCAGATGATGATGGTCCTAAAACCCAGAAAGACAGTGTTGCTGTTGATCAGAGTACTGCTGAATTCTGTTCAGAAAGGTCCAAGAAGTCTCCTATCATCAAAGAAAGTATTCCAGATGTCTTTCTTGGTCATACAGATGGTGACAGGCCTTTGTTAGATGAAGAATCTTCTGATGATGATCAGAATGAAGCTTTACTAACAGGGAACAAAAGAGATAGTAATTCATCATCTTTGGTTGTGTCTCCGATGACCACAATAACGCCACCTGCATCACCAATCGAGAAACCTCGAAGTCTTGATGTGTTTGGTGCTGCCCCATTCAAGCGTTTAGGTTGCTATTCCAATATTGCAAAAGCTCCTCTGCTCTCGGAGGAAGGCAAGGAGGTGGATGTCTTTGCTCAGGCACCTTTCAAGAATCCTTTTAAAGGACAGAAAGAAAGCTTTAAAAATTCTCTGAAGAAGAAGAAGGATAAAGATACCCACTTTGAGGGATCAGGAATGCCCCACAGCTCGGAAAGCTTTGGCAGCGCTCACGCTATATTCCTACCTGACATTGTACCCAGCGTTGAATCTTCTACCAGGAAAAGCTTACCATGTGTCAAGTATACCCCATGTGATAGAAATTCCCCTACTGTAGTAACTTCCACATCTCCTGTAGTTTCCACTGACCTATTTGGATCAGCACCATTTGCCGAAATCTCGGATCTGAATTTCCAGCCCACGCTACCAACTCCCGCAGTTTCACAACAGGTGCCTGCGCAAGTTAGTAACATAGTCATAACATATCAAAAGCAAGTAGCAGCTCCCCCTACGGTACCAGCTCCTATTCCTCCACCCACTTGTGCCCCGGTTCCTGCTGCAATTCCTCCACCTGTACATACTGCAGTGCATATTCCATCTGCTGTACATACTGCAGTTCAAATTCCTCCACCTGCCTATACCCCAGTGCCCATTCCTCCGCCTTCTTCAAGCAACACCATTGTCCGTCGCAAGTCAAACCAAGACCTGTTTGGAGCCGTTCCTTTTAGTGCAGTAGCACCATCTTTAGCTACCCAGAAGAGGTTGCCTCCTGTTGCTCCAAAGCCAAAGATCGCGGCCAGGGTTGCCAAGGCTCCAGTCGAAGCTTTCGCAAGTGCATCTTCATCAAGGTCTGTCACCGACAATGGCAATATTTCCAGGGATTCCTCCGGTTCCTTCAGCTCTGGATCCTGTGAAGAGGCAAAACTGACTGCAGCGGTGGACAAGTCGAAATATAAGGAACTGATGGAGGATGACAGCCCTGCACATGATGAGAATGTGAATGTACTTTCCTCCAGGCATTATACCCAGCTGAAGCCAGTGAAGAAGTCAAAACATACCAAAAAGAAAGAAGCCAAGGAAAAGGTCAGCAGCACCAATGCTTTCTCCAATATGAGTTTTGAAGATATTGTCAGTGACGATGATTCACAATACACTCAGTCTTTTATTCGGGACAAGACCAGCATTAAGCGAACATCCAACTCCTTCAGAATAGCTAAGATCAATTAACTGTTCAGATGTTACATTCGATTGTTGTTGTGAATGAAATTTGCATTTTGTAGAGTATGTAATTCTAAAAATAAATTTATTACTTTGATTTTTATAGCATATATGAAATTGTGTAAGTATATATATCACTACATCCTTCTATTCTGTCTGTTTTTCTAACGTTATTATTGCCAGTCATAGGCCTGCAAATATTGTAGGTAAAATACATAGGCCTAGTTGTCAAAAAAATAATTGTGTGCTATCTGTATATACTATATAAATATATATGAAGCCTGTAAATGTCATCAAAAGACCTAAGATAATAAAGAAGTATTCTTGCATTGTATGTATCATTTGACTTTTGAATATACTATTATAGATTTGTGTGCAGAAGGAAATATTCATCACGGTTCTTAAAAGTCCTTAAAAACTCGAAAAAATTCCTAAGGCCCTTAAAAGTTCTTATTTTTTTTTTTAAAAATCCTTAAAAGTCCTTATTTAAGTTTAAAACCAATATTAGCGAAATTCAGAGATCATCCAAAGTGTTTTCGTCCTTCCTGCCTTTATTGTTTTAAAAAAAGCAGTTTTTCTCTGAAAATAGCATCTTTTCTATTCTTTTCAGAAAAAATGCAAAATTCTAAAATGGTATGCAATATGCGGATCCTACCAAAATCGCCTGTTGCGCATGCGCATTCATGTGCAATTATGCCATGCACAGACCAGTGACTCGCTGAAGTCATTGAATGTCTTTTGATACCTCCCTGCAGTTCGATGACGTCACATAAGAATGGAATCATCGAACTGCAGGGAGGTTGGATGAACCGTGTTGTTAGATTTGGCGCGATTATCGCCAACATTTCTTGCCTGTCAACTTTTCTGGGGATCTTGCGTAGTTTTTACGGTTTACCCATGGCCAATACTCTTGCATTTTTTATGAATAAATACGAGATACAATAGCATATTGCATCCGCATAATTCTTAACATAAATCTTGGCAATAGCAAAAGCATTGGTGAATTTCAAGAGTATTGACAAGAGATTGAAAAAAATATTCCAACATGGGTCTTTTCAATAGGTTTTAAAGAATTTCTGTAAATTCGTAAAAACTATAGAAAATAAGTGAAAACAATGGAAAATTTACAGAAAAGTTGTCGTCTCTGCAGATATATAACATATCCCAAGGCTAATTAAACTATTTTCTATTATCCAATCGATCTGAAATTTGGCAGATAAGACTTGTTTTCAATGACAGTAATGGGGAAGGGAAAAAATCAATAGCATGAATCGATGGTTTTATTCTTAGTACACAATGAAAACTCGATCCGAGTTCAAGATTACTTAAAGAAGTTTTAATTGAATATAAAAGTTGTCAATGCATATCGAGGATTTAGTAAAAACTTTGCTTTTATTGGTTAATTTTTTGTACAGTAAGTGTGTTCACGCTGTTATGGAAAGTAATCAGCTAAAAACCAAGGGAAATATTTTTACTTTATGTTTAAATTTTCCTTGCCAACTTTTTTGGTGTAATTTTTCAGTGCCATCTTTTCATAAAGCCAGGATGATGGAAATGGGTGCATATGCTCTCACAATTGAACGACTAATAGTCTACAAGGCAACTGCAAGTTTCGATGCTTAATAGAACATTCTGAATTTTTTACAGAATGTAGAGAAATGATAGATTATGAATCCACTGGTATGCCAGCGCAAAAATGGCTGAAACAATTTAAAAATTGACTGAATGAGTTGAACTAAATCAGACTGCCATATTTGTCATTACTAGGTAAATAATGAGCATTATTTTTTATGTGGCAACCCACTGCTCTTTAATTTTCAATGAGGAACAGTGTGGACAATATTTATTCTCATATGAAAAATATTCCATCTTTAAAAAAATTGAGCCAAATTGGTAGTAAATATTACTTTACAGTCTGTGATGACATAATATTTCTGCAACTTTCTTGTTGAAAATTAGAGTGATGGGTTACCAAACAAAAAAGGGTGTTCATTATTCGGCAAGTTATGGCATATTCAAATATTAGATTTAGTTCAACTCATTCAAAGTCGACTTTTGAAGAGTTTCGGCCATTTTTGTCCGGCAGACCAGTGGATTCATGATCTACTAACATTACTCTACATTCTATTACACGTTCCAAATGATGTTTGATGAAGTACTTCAACTTGAAGTCGCCTCCCAGTATATAAAGTTTCGTGATTTAACTAACCACCGCTATGGGTTCGAAATTGAGTAAAATGCTCGGAATGTGGAATAGTCCAATAGCCCAGAAAGCTGAAAGTATGTAGAAACGTTCTTAACGTAAAATAGTGAAACTGAGCTGTTGCAGTTCCTTTAAACCTCCATAGGGGTTGGAAAGGTATAAAATTGTTGTGCACTGGAATATTCATATGCTCATTTCCCACACATCAAGAATGCTGCAAATGGGTGCACATCTCAAAGCTGTTCATAGTAAAACTAAGCTATTACGATTCTGACTGAACTACCCTTAAAGTGTAAGAGTGGTTGAATGTTACAAATGGGAATATTCCAAAGTTCATTTCTCATAAATCCAGGATACTGCAAGTGGGTAGATATTACCACAAAGCTACTTGTAGAAAACTTCAGTTATCACAATATCAACTACCCTTAAAGGTCGGAAGTGGTACGACATAACAAATTTGGGGTAGTACCTATAAAGCTAAAACCAGAACACTGTAAATGTGTGCAATAGGGCGTATCGAAAAAATCGAAATTTTTCAAATCTTTTAGCGGTAGTGCGGAAAATTTGCGGACACCCATCACTAATACGTGTGGGAAATTTCAAAACTCTGTGTTAATATCTTCTGTCGCCTCAATAGCTCGAAAGTTCCGAAATTTGGGCTAAAAGTGATTAAAATTCAAAAATTCCAGATTTCGCTGTAAGTTTAAGGATGGTGCTTACTAGTTACTATTTTTGACAACAATAACTGTAATTTTTTTTATAATTATAGGTTAATATCTTCTGCTACATCAGCAACACCAAATTTTGGAAAATAAAAGGCTAAATTTCAAAAAAAAAAAAAAAAAAAATGCACGTCACACCTCATTTTAAAGGGATCAGAAATTTTATTGCCTTTCAAATATACAATTGACGGTAACATTGCTACTTGTAATCCTTTTTTGTCTCGAATTTCGACTTGTGTTTTCTGGATTCTAGAGTAGCTCATGAATTTATCCCTGTTTTCAGGCCCAACTGTTTTCTCGGAGGCTGCCATGACAAGTTTCACAATTCGCTCGACTGCTTGTGCATGTGAAGGAAATTGTATGAAGTGCCAGCAGGCTTTCGGCATACCGTCCTCTGTCATTTTCAAAAGATCTTGCGAATTTATCCCTCGGAGGACTGGCGGCGATGTCACAAAACAATTTTTCCAGTCAATGAGATCAATGTAGTCTTCAGCTTCAAAATTGATATCAAGAATAACGAATCTGCGCACACCTCGGCTAATTTCTCTTGCCTTTTTTATTCTTCGAGCTGCAATGATTCTGATATGACATCTTTCATCAGTTATTATGGCCAAAAGCATGTTTTCTGGAGCAGCAAAATAAGTGTTTCGAGAAATAACTGGATCGATTACGTCACTATATTTCTTAGGCAAGTACCAAGATGAGTTTATGAAATGCTACATATGTCTAGGACCGTCTTTTATGGAGTAATTAATCTTTATTCGGAACCATGAGGGTGCATAGACTCTTATAATGAATTCAACTAAAGTTAGTAGCTCATACTATGGGTCTGATGTAGATATATATAACCTCAGTATTCGATTTGCATTTGTTAGCCAGCGGGCCAAATTCAACGTTCCTGGTTCTCGGTTAGCTAGATTTAAACTACAAATGCCAGAACTAATGGCAGTGCAAATGTCGAATAAGTATTTCTGATCTGAACTGATTAATCTACTATCAATGTGTGGCAACTCGCATTTAATATTATTAAAAGCAACAACTGAAAGTTTTTCACATTCTTTAAGTTTTCGTCCAATGTCTCCAGTGTAAGATGAAGGGCCAGAAGACTTGTCGTCTATTGACTGGAATAAGTGTCGTAATGGCAACTAATTAAAATGAAGTAACCAGACAATCCATTGGAGTGGTCTCTGAAGTTTTATTTCAAGCCTGCGAATTACACCAGTAAACATTCCTGTGTTCACCACAGTGCCATCACACCTGACAACTGTGAGCTTGCTAAAATCATCCAAAAAATTACTTGTTACATATTCGTAAATGCTGTTCGATACATGAAGACTACATCCACTTTCAGGTGTAACAGGCCCCACGTAAGAAGAACCAGGCTCCGATACAATACAGTAATGCGCTTCTACAATTGTTTTTTGGAACTGCTTTCCCTCGAGTGTTTCTGATGTTAAAGTTTTGTCATGCCGGCCATCAAAATTAAGGCCAGATAAAAAAAATTATAGTTGTTGTTGTTAAACAATACTAACATTTAACCACTACCCCCAATCGTTAAACGAAATATGGCCATTTTTAGGAATTTTTGAATTTTAAACACTTTTAGCCTAATTTTCGGAACTTTGGGACCATTGAGGCGACAGAAGATATTACCCAGAGTTTTAAAATTTCACACAGTTATTACTGATGAGTGTCCACAAATTTTCCGCACTACCGCTAAGAGATTTGATAAACTTCGACTTTTTCGATACGCCCTAGTGTGTAACTAGACAATCACGATTTTGACCAACCACCCTTAATATATCGAAAAAGGGTTAAATTTTCCGAATATAGAATGTTTTGCTATTGTACTTTCTATAGAGTTCAGATACTGAAAATGTTTTTAATTTCATAGTGAAGCATTGTTATTCAGCTAGTTATGTATAACATCAAATTTCTAAATGCCATGACAATGAATATTTATATGAATTGGGGAGTAAAATTTTTTATATAGGTTTTATTAGTTAGAAGAGCGATTGCAATATTGATGAAGATCAACAAAAATTTCTTAACAAACATTCTAAATTACGTCCTAGAATATTCAGGTTTGCCAAATTTCCTTTTGTCAGGGCACAAGACACTATGACAAGTAGACTTATTTCATTTTTAGTGCCGAAATATAAGTAAAAAGTATGCAGGCTTCAATCTGGTATGTTGCAATAGTTTTAAATGACGGATTATGGACATTTTCCAGTACCAATACACAATAATCTTGATGTGTCTTAAACCTGCTTAATTGATTTTTTGGCAAAGAAGTTCATTCTTCTTAGAATACTTTAGCAGACTATTATTTGAGACATATAGGGCTGCCATTATCAAGGATTTGACAAATAATAAAAGTTTAAACTGGTGGTAATTATTTTCACCTGTTTGGACTTACAATCTGAGAAAAAAAAGCATTCTTAATCAATGGATACTTTTTACATTTCGGAAGTTTGTAATTATTTTTTACTGTTATGACAGATTGAAAAAAGTTGTCATCTAGGTTAAACAAAACATGTTGGTACTCATACTGCTTTGTCTGTGAATATAAGTTTCCTAAATAGCATTAATATATGGCACAATAATCTCAACAATACACAAGTATCATTTAGGCTTTTTACATTTGATATTACTAGACATTATTTATACTTTTCAGTAAAAAATTCACAGTGATATTCATAATATAACTACTGAAGTACAGCAACATTATCTCAAAATCAAGTGTGAATGTTTTAACATAAATTTCATGTCCTTTCATTGTGTAAAAATGTGTATTTAGTCAAAGCTTGCTATAAAAACATAAACAACAAAATTGTAGAAAAATATTTATTTTTAAAAATAATTAATTTGTGCAATATCAAACAGTTATTAATATTTTTACTTAATTTCAATGGGTCTCAATTTATAATTTAACAAAAACATGATATAAAAATATTTTCATTGATTACAATGCAAATTTGATGAGCATTTGATTAAATGAAGAAACTTTTCTACTTTTCATATTTGTAGAACCCTTCTCCAGTTTTCCTTCCTAGTTTCCCTTCACTCACAAGTTTTTTCAAAAGTTTGGATGGCTCAAAAAGAGGATTATCTGGATATTTTTCATGCCACCCTGAAAGAGAAATATTTAGCTTTATATTATAGTTATCTTTAAATGATTTTATTTATGTTACATGTAAACTAATTTTTTTAATGTTAGTTCATATGATATTTAACGAGCATTAGTTATTAAATTTGAATAACCATCAAGCACAACAACCAATCACTGTTTAAGCTGGGGGTGTAAAATTTCTTTAGCAAAAAAGCTAACATAAGAATTTTTATTTTATCAAAAAGCTGAAACGATTACGACTTCCACAACTCATGATGTTTAATTTGTCAAAGCACTTATTATAAAATCATGAACTTTTGAATGTAAAGTAATTTTATTCCAAATATCAACTGGAAAAATACCTTCAGCTTACTTAGTCTTTTAGGTTGATGACTAAACTTGAGATAACAAAAATGGTGATTTTGCATATTTTGTGTCAAAAGATTTTAGCAAAAGCGCTAAACCACACTTTCTAATCTTAGCATTTAAGAAAGTTCTTAAGCATCTCACTGAAAAAGCATCCTTAAGTATAACTTCATGTTTATTTTAGTTATAATAATTGTGTAATAAGTAAAATAAGAATAATAATAGAGAATAGAGTGCATCTTTTAAAAAAGTTAATTCATTTAAACATATACTTATTGCCCTATCATCTTTCATTTGCAACTGTTCTTGAAATTGTTCAATCAATAATATCAATAGAAAACTACTGTATATATGTTGATGTTTTTATGATGAAACTAACAATTTATAAAAATAAATTATAATAATTTTATCTCTAAACTGAAACATATTACCTACCTTCCATAATAAATATATTAGTATCAAGACCAACATAATCCATAAGTTCAAACGGCCCCATAGGATAACCAGCACCCAATTTCATAGCTATATCAATGTCCTTTGCACTAGCATCTCCTAAGTAAATAAAAATTAAATGTAAAAAATAGTTCAATAAGATGTGCAATCCCAAATTGGGATATTAACATTTCTCCTATAACTACACAGCTAGAAAATCTAGGAAAAGAATACATAGTGTTTTAATTGACATCAGACAATCAATCACATTAAGACATTTAAAACATTCATATGGAAATTAATTATTTTTAGCCATGATTTTTTTTTTAATGATTTATTTTTCTTTTCATTTTTCCCTTGGACTGCAAAAAATATACAAAAAAATCCTAAGTGCTCATTTAATTAAATAATTATTTAGTCATGGTTTGTACGCTCAACAACCTATTTTTATGCAAAATAACAGACGGCTAATCATGCCGAGAAAATAATTATTTAAAATAGTTGTATAACTCATATGCATAATCATGTGCCAATGAAGCTTTTTTCTTTCAAGATTTCTTCCTAATAAGTTGAGCAGCATATACTACACTATGCACTAAATGGTTAAATAATAGCACTAAGTACAAAATTAGCTAGTATCCAAAAGAATGGAAGGAGAATAGCTCCCTCCAGATAGTAAGGGTGGATTTAGAAACAAGACTTGTTGATTTAGAATAGCGGTGATATATGGTGCAAATTGGCATCCAAAAAGGTTACAATACAGCAAATATAGATGTCTTTATCTCAGAATTCCCTAAGGAAAAAACATTTGAAATACACATGGATGAATATATCCAAATAGATAGTTAAAAATTTTAGTGTAAACATTAAGAATAACAATTAGTAATAACTAAAAAAAAGAGCAAACCTCTTTCCAACATTCGTACAGCTTCTCCCATATAAGGTACTAACAGCCGGTTTACAACAAATCCTGGTGTATCCTAAAAAATGAAGAAATAAAATTTTAACAATATTCTGTCAAACATAAATAATAATATCTTCAGAAAACTGTATTATTACAGTTTTCTCTTCAGTAAAACAAACAGTTGAAAGTTGTTAAAATACATTCAAATTTATAAAATTTTAATAACTGTCATTTATATAAAATCCCAAATATATAAGTGTAGCATGAAAATACTATCTTATACAAATAATCTTCAATGTATATGCATTTTACCCTATTGGTCACTAAGTATTAAATAATTAGATAAATGAAATTAACACAGTATCCCTTCTTCTAATTTCTTTTTATATTTCATCCCGTTAAATATTATTAATTATAATAATATAACATAACTACAAATATTTATTTTTATTATAATGTTCATTAAAAATGTCATACATCCTACAATATTTATTAAAAGCAATTGTCCACAGTTAAATTTTCTCGGAAAGAGATTTCAAGACAATATCAATTTTTGCTTCGTTAACAGTTCCTAGACAGAAAATTTGCTCAGTATACAATAAAAATCTCCCAACCACTTTGCTAAAAATCAGGTTGATTAATCATTCACTGTTTAAGGCTCTGATATATATCTGATTAACTGTCATGACATTACGAAGAGTAATTCAAGATGATGCTGAAGTTACATTTCACTACACATAAAAACTGAATATTCTTTTCACTACACATAAAAACTGAATATTCATGGTGAAAAGATAAATAAATGCAAATCACTTACCTTGCAAGTGATAGTTTGTTTTCCTAAGTCCTTCCCAAATTCCATCATTTTATTATAAGTGTCATCACTTGTGTTCTCTGTTCTAATTACCTACCCAAGAAAAATGCAATATTAAATTACCTTCAAAAAATTAAATGAAATACTAAATTACATTCAAAAGATAAATACAATATTAAATTACCTTCAAAAGATAAGTGCATTATTAAATTACCTTCAAAAGATAAATGCAATATTAAATTCAGACACTCAGGAATTACGTATTTTCTAATAAAAACATCTATTGTACTTCAAATTAGTTAATTTACATAGAATTACCCTCATATTTATTTTTTTGCAATATATTTATGGTTTGCCTCACCTTGGTTATATATCTTCATAAAAAATAATACCCAAAGTTTTATTTAAATTTCTGTTTACAAACAAAAGTACATAAATGGATTCTATTACCAAAATATAATTTTAGTTTCCTATCAAAAAGGTAAATCATTTGAAACCTAGAAGTACTTGTAAGGGAAATTAAGTTCAATTAATGAATAACTTTCACAATTATATATTTACAAAAAATAATTCGATATGATGTCACTCTACCACATTTTCAAAGGTTATGAGCAGCAGCTTATTATTTCAACATGAAACTCATTTATGAAGTTAAAAATTAAAATACATTACTGAATTATATTCATGGAAAAAGCTTAACCAGATTAGATAAACATTGCTATTCACAATATATTGTGAAACCAGGAACAATTATCGACAGATGGAACATAAGAAGTATTTTTTTAAACTTATATGTCAACACTGAAGCTTAGATCTTGTGCTACAGCTCTAACAGAGAGAAATAGTGATTTAAAGGGACATTGTGAAGAGTTCATTCAAATAGCAGAATATGCTAAAGTTATAACAAGGCAAAACAATCATCTCTTAAGCAGAACATTCTCAAAGGAATCTTTTTGGTATTTGAGTCCTAGTGCAGCAACATTGCCTAAGTTTGACAATATTTTTCACAGGAGAAGACGATTTATGGTGACGTTATCAAGCCATTCAAGCTGCTCTGAATTTTTTTTTTTTTAAATCATTAATGCTTAGAAATTTTTGTATTCAATATAATTTATCAATTACAATCCAATTATGGCATTGGCAAAGATTATCTGACAATATATAGAGATCGCTCATAGTAATACCATTGAGTGGTGTCCACTGACATGACAATTTCCTTGTTATTGTTTAATTCCAAATGGAACCGTAGGTTTATAAACATGAGATTACTAATTTGAAATCTGTACAATTAATACTATCAAAAAGTAATTAATAATAATTATTAAATTATTCTTAACTAATTTTATCTCAACCACAGAAATGATGGTATGATCTTTACAATGGCATCTATTGCACATGTAGATAATAAAATATGATTCTTGTAGTGAAAAATAAAAGACATAATACAAATTGGAACCAAAATGGTTACATTAGATTTCTTTCCAATATCACTGCTGACTTGTTGTGTCACTTGATAGGCTGTTAAACAACTAAAAAGTGCTGTCCACAGACATGATGTGCAGCCTTGTGACAAGAGGTATTGCATTAATTGTAATGAAATCACTACTCATAAAAGCTTTATACTAAGACATAGCACTGCTTAACATACCTTATGTCTAAAAAAATAAATATAGACATCAAGGAAATATGAAGTGAAATTAAATACTGATAAAGCAAGCAACCCTGAGGATGCGACAGTCCACGGACATGACAAATCATATTTGTGGGCGTATTTTTTTAGTATAAAAAAATATTTTTAAAATTTATATGACTTGTTTTGAAGAGTTTTGAGTGTATTATAATATATTCTATGGTTAACAGAAATCTCGAACTTATCTAGTGGAGAAAAAAATTGATGCAATAAGCTTTTGTGCCTTTTGCAGAGAATGACCCATATCAAAAAGCTAAAATCGCTGTTTGCCAAACAAAACTTGCAATTTTAGAATTAAAGTACCTTATTTTTATTATGAGTATATATATATTTTAAATACCAATATAGCTCAATAAAATAGTATACTGTCATGTATATTTTTGAAAAAATTGTGATATAAATGTAACAGTTGTGAAAAAAGTTCTGCATGCAATTTTGCATAGTTATTGAAATCAGATATTTTTCTGAAGAACTTAAATAATATACATTGCAAATAAATTGTACCTCTAACAACTTCATAACTGGAACAGGATTGAAAAAGTGAAGACCACCAAAACGATCTTTTCGTTCACAGGTACTAGCTATGTCAGTGATTGAAAGTGAAGATGTGTTGCTAGCAAATAATGCTGATCTAAAAAATAACATTCGAAATTCTTAATTAAAACTTGTACGCAATCTAAAAAAAGTTTTCCAGTCTGAAAACTATGAAAGCATTACTAAAATCATTATAAGATAGTGTATGAATAAGCACATACATAAAACTTAATTTCGAATATCATTACTATCCGACACAACAAGAAAAGCCTTGAACTTAGTTGTAGTTGTATTCACAGTGTATATCAAGAAGAAATGGGAATATAACGTTTAATATCTATTGACATTGTAGGATAACCCTCTACAATTGCAATATATCTTAAACCTTATATTCCTCAACGTAGTACCTTCTGCCAGAGATGCCAACCTTTAAGAAGTGTCCTAAGTAAAAAAATGTGATGTTTTCAGTAAAATCAAAATTTCAGTTAAAAAAGGAATAGTGCATAGAAATATCTACCATGAAAATTTAATTCCTAATGTATTTAGTAACAATGCATATTGCAGACAAAGTACTGCCTTCACAAAAAAAAAGCAACTGCGAAAGCTACGAAAACCGTCAAAAAATTACACACGTCTATTAACATTTCAGCAAAATAAAAAATATATATATATAAAAATATTTTAACACTTCTATAATCAACAGGTGATTCTAATTAAACCCAATTTGATAATTTTTAAAGCTACATTCAAAGTACTGTAAAAAATGGAATATTATTACATCAGCAAAACCCTCTGTAAATATGACCATCACTTCAAGAAAAATATCGGTAGTTGCGCCCGCTATATTGAGACAAATCTGAACAATAGCTGAAGGATTGGCGAATTTCAAGAGAATAGTCACACCATTGAAAAAAGAGATTTTGTGTAGGTCTTTTCCCATAGATTTCAAAGAACGTCTGTAAAACTGTAAAAACAAAAGTAAAATTCCTTAAATCCTAAGAAAATTTTTTTAAAGTTGGCATTTATGTTCATCACACATTAAACACATGACATGTAACAGTAAACTACTTCATTTTTTAATGCAACTGCTAAATGTACAAATGAATGTCTGAGTTTCTTTTCATGGCAGTTGGACAATAGTGAATTAATCAATAAAACTGAACATTAAAAATTCATTTTAAATTAAATAGTTAAAAATTTGCTATCAAGAATAAAAAAATAATGTAATAAATATGTAATGCATACGGAGGAGCTGCCTTATCGAGGGCTTTAAATAAATCTTGTTTAACTTTTATGTTTTCTACAATAGCTTCAATGACAATATCAGCGCTTTTAACGGATGCTTCAGCACTAGTATTTGTACTCAACCTCTTCAAAGTTTCGGTAACAAAAACTGCTCCTTCCTGTAAAAAATAGGAATTTAAATCATCATATTAATTTAAATTATCGGCTGTATAAAAAAAAAAAAGATTAATACACATTTTCCCTTACTGATGCATTATCAGAATATTTTTTCTTTGCAACTCTTTCTAAGCTCTTTTTTATGCTGGAAGTGGCTTTCTCCAATACTGGTTCAGATACATCAACAAGTGTCACATTATGACCCGTTTGAGCAGCTACCTGGGTAAAGAATAACAAATTAGTCTTAATACAAAATATATTTAATATGTGAAAAATAATTATAAAAAAAAATAAAGAACAAGTTAACATTCTTACAAGAATTTCATCTAAAATAAAAAAAATAAAAATTTGAACAAAAAATACGAAAGTGAAGCTATCTGACTAATTTGCGGAGGGTCTTCATTATTATATATGCCAAAAATAATGATATAATCCTTTAAGATTAAACTGAAAAGGTAATTTATTGCAAATCAACATGTTACCTTATTTTTATACTATAGGTAATGCTGTCAAAGATTCAATTTGATGCACTTACGGATCAAGCCTTATTTTGAAAACTTTTAAAACCTTCAAAATTATATAGTTTGTGGTAATTATTTCATTTCCTGATCTGCCTGCCACTGCACGTCCTATATAGCATCCAAGAAATAAAACAGGACAGGGTGCTATTTTTCAAAGAAAAGGTTTCTCCTCTTTCCAAGAAAACTTTTATGGCAAATTGCAGAAATTTGTATCTGGTTTTCTGCCATAATTTCTATATTGTTTTACTTTTCCACCACAACAAATATTTTTAAGTTATTATTATTTTTCAAATAATAATGTTTAAATGGGTGTGATCAAACATTTGTTCAGAAACTCAAATGATATCAAAATACAGATAAAATACTACAGTCCTACTTCTGCTGAAATGAGTATATTGCATACAGTTGGGGGAGAAACGATAGTTTTCCAAATTTGAGAGCAACAGCATTTTTTGTGAAAAAGGCAGAAAGAGTTATATTTTTAAAAGAAAAAGGGCAGAAAGGGTATGCCAACCCTTGAAAAATGCCTAGAATGAACTCTGCTGTATAGCAACCAAGGACATGCACACTTACAAGCTTCACTACAAGGGCAGAGCATTAAAGCTTCCGAGTTTGATGTTAATTTTTTTAAATCTATTTTTCATTGGTAAAGAGGATATATTTCACAGATTTGGGTTGATGAACCATTAATTTATGATTCAAATTTCTTGGATCTATCAATGAAAGTGTTTTAAAATTTAATATTTTTTTTTGGTTTGTAAGCTCAACAACCTATTTTTATGCACAATGAAGGGTAATCAGGATGAGACTTGCGGCTTAACATGGATTCTGAGCCACCATGAACTTTCATGCCTAACTCGGAATTCGAACCCAGCACCTTTGGTATACGAGGCCATAGTGCTAACTATACAGTTATTAGGGGGGGCATTTAATATTCTATAAATATGTCTTTTCTTATACAATCTTTGTTAGGAAAGGATACTTGTTGGATTTTCTGCACGAAAGGTTAATTTTTTAAATTCATTCATAAGGAAGAGTAAGTTATAGTTGGGCATTTTTTTTTACAACTAATTTTTAATTTGATTTAATTTTATATGGAATAACTATTTTTGCTGATTCGATTCTTATAGTGGATAAAGAGACATCTTTATATTTCCTTTATGCTTTGGATTTTAGCTGAACAGATGTTTCTACTTTCTAGTAAGGTGTAGAGCAGAGAATGAAAGTGGGGCAAGTTTGGAAAATGTTCTTTGAAATGACATCAACAAATAAAATAATAAGAAGTAAGAATGGTCGAAATAACTTGATGCTATTCAATGTGGCCAAAGAAAATTTTAAAAATATAAATAGAGTACATCTACACCACTTTTACTATTAATAGGTAATTAAAACATGAAACTAATTAGAATTTTCAGCAAATATCATAATCAAATAGGAAAAGTTATTTCTGCTAATCATATCTGGGTTGTAGTTAAGACACAGGAAGACTCCAGCAGTTTCTTCAATCGCATAATTCGAAACGTTAACATTTTTTCTATTTACGGCTGTGACATTTTAAGATAAGGGGAGGAGGTTACAAGTGCGATATCACACACATAAAAAAAAATTATATCAATGATATTATATGTGAACATAAAGTCAATCTTGATAGCTAATACAAGTCAAATATTAAATTGTATTTTATTTTTGTCATTATGCTTAGCATATTGATGTTTTGATTATTCTACAGAATTGAAAAATGAGTACGCAATAACCTAGATGGACTTTGTGTCCTTTAATCATCATTTTTGTATTTATATAGCTATTGCTTTGATGGGCAGCATCATGATCTGCCAATGTGAATATGACATGTATAGTATAAGTGGCAAAATACTGCATTCATGAGCACTACACTGTACATGTGATAGTGATCTTGTGCAACCTTGCACATAATGAATAATATTGCTTTTGAATCTCAGTGGGAGGAGATGTTGTTAATTAAGTAACTTTAATTCCTTTTTATTTCCAAATGTTGCATCTAATTTGCAATTAAAAATGTTCCGATGTGACATAAATGCAGTCTTGTCATATTACATTACTTGACCCAATTCACCATCTTTTTTTCATTGTTTGTTACCCTTTCCTCATGTGTATAATTTTATTTCTTAACGAAAGTAAGTACTTGTCACACAACCTAACTGTACAGTTAGCAAAGTTATCATAAATCTCCACATTCACTCTTGAGGCAAAACGAGTTACAGTTGTAAAATAAAACTTCAAATATTAACATCTATAACTTAGGGCTTTGTTCCTGAACCACCATATACGTATATACAATTTATTACATGCTGAATTGATTTTGTAGGACAAACATGACAAGTGACAGAAGGAGAAGAGGGGATATGGAGGTGTGTATTGGGATATATAGGAACGACAGTAATTTTTATAATTCTTTAGTATTTCAGTTGGCAATGTTTACATAATTCTATAACTGCAAAATGGCTTCAAATTCTAGAAACAGTTCAATATTCATCCACATCCATGTTATTTCTTATTTACAACTCTGCTGCAATCTTTCGATAAAATAATTATAAACTAAACATCCATTAAAGTCACTCTGCTAATATTACTTTAATGTAGTAGTAAAGAAATACTAATGTGACCAGACATCCCGATTTTGGCGGACAGTCCCACTTTTTCCCTTGTTATTTGAATGTCCCGCTTTTCTGCTTCAGAGTACTGCCTAAACGCTTCTAAACAAAACAAAATGTTCAGAACTTTGTCAATCAAGAAAAACTAAGAGTGGATAACTGATGAAGTTTCTGGAGATAAGCAATGGGTGGAGATTTTTCACCAGTACTCAATTGAAATTTCCAATGCTATGAAAATTGGGGAATTCGGTTTTAGTTTGCCGAAAACACCTGCCATCTGTGAAAAGACATTTTTTAATGTTAAAAAAATTTGGACTTCTGAGAAGACACAATTTTCTATGGTAACTTGGAAATCTCTGTTATATACTAAAATTAACGTTTCATATTTTGCAGAGATTTTCTAGATTTCTTAAAATCAAATAAAAACTTCTTAAACTCAATAGTCTCAACTAAGAAGTATATATAAATAGGATTCATAAGTAGTATGATAGTAAAATTCAGGAGTTACTAAGGAGTTTTTCAAGAGTTAAGTACAGTGAATTCAAGAGTTAACGGGGAAAAAATTATAAGTCTAATAACATCATCCCTTCTATGCGCCTGGTTGTTGAAAATTGTGGTGCATTCTGAGACTGTTCTGAAGGCTTTTCTTTGCTGCTACAGGCGAAGCGCATTCGCAGTAGACTCCGAAGTACGGTACGAATTTCAGATGTTTTATCAAGTAAAAAAAAAGCTACGTTTTAAGGTTCTACTAATCTTTTTACCCTTTGATGATAAATTGTAAGGCGATAAAAAGAAATATCAGGAGTAGAAACACAATTTTCGGGAGTTATAAGGGTCCTTATTAAAAAAAAGCAAATTTTAGGAGCTTTTGAGGAATTTCAGGAGGCATACGAACCCTGTATAAAGTATGGATGAAAGCTAATTATAAAGTTAAATAAATGTATGACTAACAATGTAGATTGTATATATTAGACATTAAAAATTTTAGAATTGTGTGTTCCACACCCCATTAATATAATACGATAAAACTGACCCCTTCCCCATTGGCAGAGGCGTGTCCTGATTTTTAGTCAGAGAAATCTAGTCCCACTAAGAAACACCAATATTATAAAACTGGAAGGGTTCGAAAATATGGAAAGTAGGTGTGATATTATTTAGGGACCTACCGATTTTAGGTAATTTTTCCCTGGATTTAATTTGTATGGATATTTAAGTCTTAATAGTTATCAAAAGCTGCCAGATCCTTAAAGTGGATCTGTTCCATTAAAGCTTCGGTGAGAGACAATGCCTACAATGCCTAGCAAAATTAATTTTATTTGAGGCCCTATTCAGGGTGTGGTAAACAAGTGCATGAGGTTATACGGAACTGAATATGTTTTTTACAAGGAAAATAAATCTAAATATTATGAGAAAGGTTTAACTTTAAAGTAATCGTTGGTTAAGTAAAAAGTTGATTACTTGAGCAATACCAGATCCCATCAAACCGCTTCCGATGACAGTAACATTTTTGAGTGCCAACTTCATGGTCGCACTTGAAGAAAATGACCTGACGGTAGAGAGTGCTGAGAAATACATTTTACAACCCTAAAACCAACCAATAAATTGTTATATTTCTCTTAATTAAAAAAGTTATTGCCCCAAAAAAACTTATGATATATTTCTGTAATCAGCTGTGGAGAAACGATGATAAAATGATAAATAAAGATATTGACGGTTACAGAGAGTATTAATAATTTAATAGAGCTTTTGAATGTGACGTAAAATATTACTTCATTTCTAAAAATTAAATACGAATTAATGATTGGCTGAAGAAATAATTTTCTCACAGTAAGTTCATTTAAAATTATATTGTGATTGGTTAAATTGATAGAAAAGTGAGTTATCAGATGCTCCAAATAATGACGCATGAATTCCAAATAAGGAAGTATCATATAATTTTTGATAGTTTGACGTCAAAATAAGGCTTTCGTATTTCACGCTTTTGTCAAAGATTTATATCATGTAGTGTGCTGTTGAAAAGAAATCTCGCTTTTTTCTGAAAGTTTCTTCAATATATTGACCAATTTTGCCACCTGGCTTTTCAAATAACAGGTTTATCAGAATGCATTTTCAAAGTTCTTTTCCAAGAAAATTCAATAAATAATTCCGATTGAAGAAATTGATAATAAAAGTGAAATTCGGAGGGGAAAAAAACCCGTTCAGGTCGAAATTCTGTTTACCAACGATTAACATTAAGGCATATTAATCTTACAGTAGTATCGATCAAGGAAAAATAGGAGTTTCATTTCACATCTGAAATGTTAGTGATTTCCAACAGTTATCTTAATTTTGCTGTTTGCCACTTTTTATATCATGTTTTGAATTATAAATATCCCACAAAACCCTTTGGCACTTAACCATTATCTAAATGTCCACTGAGATCCTTGCAAAAAGTTGATTATTAAACATAAAAGTTTATTGAACTTATGACTCAGATGGTCAACAACATATGGTCAACAACATTTTCTTAATATTTAAATAACTAATTTTTTTAAAGAACTTTTGTTTAAATATTTGGAATTAGAAAGAAATTCTTCATAAATATGTACTAATTTCACTTGTTTTTTAAAAATGCAGGAATTATCCATTGAATTTGTATCATTTAAAACAAAGAGTATATTTAAACTTTATATTGACAATGAGTCTCCTTTCAACAAGATTGTTATGCTTGTAAAAAGTAAGCTACAGTATTGAAATAAAAAATGCCAGTCACTTATATTACAAAATATTTGTTGAAAATAATAAGTTGGATTGTGAAATATCCCTAAAAAGTTTCCATACTTTAGTGATATTTTACTAGTATATTTTAACGAACTTTTACTCAGGTTTCTATAACAGTAAATCAAGTATGGATACCAAACACATACAATATGACAACATTTAATGATTGAGTCTTTCCTGTTAAGGTTAAATACATATAACAAAAATCCTATCCATTTGGAGTTTTTTTTACAAACAAAACTATTGTAAAATTGGTGAGAACACACAGTAACTATGGAAGTACTTTTTTTCTCAAACTTCAAAGCACTTCCGATCCAAAATTCTATGTAATTCTACTAATCATAAAAACCTGAAAATTGGTAAATGACACAGGTCTCCCATTATTTATAGTTTAGGCTTAACAAATTGACTAAGATTGTATTTCGGTAACTCATCTTGACGAGACCTTCCATTCCAAACATATTGCCAGTGCTAGAAATGTGGGTAGACACGTCCCCCCACTTTTCAAGAAAATATCCATGCGTCCCCCCCACTTCTAAAACCACTGAAGTGACACTGAGAAAGTTTTTTTTTACAATTGAAAACTTTAAAACTATTTATAGTATATATATATGTATCATACTATTATAAAAACATATTATACTACTTTGTATAAAGATATAAGTATTATTTATTAACAAATACTATATTACACTTGCTCAACTTATAACTTTGGTGGAACTTTCTTTTTAGTTAAATTTCTATTCTTGTTTCATATAAACACAAGATATTGTTTAAAAAACATTTTAGAGTTCTCTCTTAATTTAATTTAATGAAAGTATGCACATTTAAAAGAACTATTTAAATCTAAATAAACAGTTATGTACATAACGTTGAGTTATTATTTCACTTTATCTCTTACTTCCAAGTAAAAAATCCAAGTCACAAAATTTTCATTAAAATGACAAGAAATGTTGGACCCTTGTTCAATGTTAGTGTTAGAAAGTAAAAATTATTTCCTTACTTCTGTTGAATTTGTGTATGACCTATCTATGTTAATGAAATGAAATCTTTGTGTTAATGTAGCTTTACATAGTCGATAATTTTAAATTAAAAGAGAATATTCAAAGTTTTCTAATTTACAGAGTTGCAGATATCTCATTATTAGAGACCATTTTATATTACACAAACCAAATCTTAAACATCAAATAAAAGCCTTTATATTTGAAGTGCGTACATGAAAATAAGATAACTTGAAGTAGTAAATCAAAATTAATTCTTATTTTTGACAAATATTATATGAATCTGTACAAACCGAAGTAACTTCATAAAGTTTACATTTATTTAAAGTTAGTATCTTTACTTACTGAACAATAAGACTTAAAACCTTTTAGGCTTTATTACATACTTTATTTGCTTTTATGAACATTGCAGAATTATTTTAATTTATCATGAAGTACCTTTACCAATACATTGTATGCATTTTATTTCATACAGCGGGTATAAGATTCACAAGATTTACATTTACAAATTAAGCATCTTCATTTACCAAACAATAAGACCTAAATCCATTGAGGGTATTCATACTTTATTTATTATTATTAACATTAAAATGTTATTTTAATTTAACATTTACTGCCTTTACCAACACATTGTGTATATCTTATGAAGTATATTTCATACAACGGGTATCCTGATGAACACCTTGACATTTGACACTGCAAAATCGAGTACCGCATTGAACACATGTATAAGGGGCTTTAAATCCACAAACAGCACAAAAATGCCTAGCTGGATACTTAGATGGTGGAACTTGGGCAGTTACATAGTTAGTCTTGTCCTTAGTAAAGAACTGAGCTTCATCTTCCAACAGCGCAGCGAAATTCTTGCGAAACCTTTGCTTAAATGGTTCTGTTTTGAGCTTTCTGCGTCTCTTGTTATCCAAAGTTTCTTCAAACTTAGGTGCATTTTTATGCATGACTAAATTTGCATGCGGATCATCGTGGAAGTTGTCTTGTTCCAATGCCTCTAGTTGTTTCTTGATACGACGACGGCGAGCTGCATCATCCATAACCTTGCGTTGATTGGCATCTTTCACCCTAGTGGATTCTCTTTTCTCAGACATCTTGAGAATCGAAAATAAGTTAAACCTCAAACTTCAAATTCTTAAAAGTTTAATTAGTTCTCAACTAGAGTTTTAACCTAATGGCTAGGACAAATTACTTTTCTGCCAAAGGGAAAGAAATCATATCCATTAAATCATCAATTCTGGTCTGAAGGACTTCCAGCATATCAGCAGCAATAAACAGATGGGTTTCATCCAAATCCTCGATAATAAACTTCTTTTTGAAGGCGTTGGTCTCGTCCAAGTGCAAAAGAAATTGTTTCATTGATGCATCACTGAAAATAAAATAAAAGAATATCACTACAAAACGCCTTATTTAATTAGAAGTATAAAATACCAAACTAATTTTTAGTGATGTGAAATCATTGGACGCAGAGAGATTTCTAAAAAATTTAGGTAGGAATTTTAGGAAAAATTTCATGAACATTTTAGAGATAATATTAAAATTTTAGGAATAATTCAAAAACATCAGGGGGATAATTTATAAACATGTAGGGATATTTACCTGGCTTTTTAGCAAAATAATAATAATTAACTATTTTGACAAACAAGTGAATTTAATTAAATTCATTTTTCACATTTGGAGGAATATCGAGGTTTTTAAGGCGGTTTCTAAGGAAAATTGGGGTCTTTAATTTGTTTAGGAATTATCGAGAAATGAAAGTACAATTTTAGGGAGAAAGACAAATTTAAGGAATATTAAGAATTTTAGGGTGAATGTGACCCATGTGAAATATACAATTTATGCATTTATACAGGAAATAATTTCAGAAAGGAATCCTTAACTTTACATTTCAGAAACGAAAAGTTAAGGATTTAAATATATGTTCCTACTCACAATAAGCACATTTTTGCACTGCTGGTATTTTTTACTTGTTGTAAAAAACCTAAATAATAATAAATATATATATATAACATACAGTTATGACATCCTTTTTAAAAAATGTTTTATTGTTGAAAAGTTGCCTGTTTCGGAAGAATGATCCAACACTCCTTTAACTTTAATTACATAATGATAAATACATCATTATCCCAAGCCTCCCTGTGGATTTTGAAGTTTAAAAAGTAGGAAATTTTTGCTGTAAAGTAGGAAAAGTAGGATTTTTTCTCCTTAAAGTAGGAAACAAACAAAAAATGTCGATTTCAAATGCATGCTAATTTGTCAACAATATTTTAATTTTAAAATGAACATTCTAGAGATCGAGTGAAATGCACATTAAATATAATATTTAAAAAGAATTAAATGCAAATCTCTTACCAAAAGCACTGGTTCAGTACCAGTTGGATAGATTATACTAGTTAAATATAAAATTAAGCTTAAAAATAAGAAACAAACATGGATCACTTCTAAAGGAACATTTAACGCAAAGCAAACCATTATTAATCATACAATAAAATTTTTATTTTTACTTCTTTTTGTTTTTTACTTTGACTAGAGCAAAAAAAGTCTAACACTGTTCTTTTAGACTTTTCAATTTCCTTTTGCTCATTTCTGATTTGGTTTAAATGTGAAGTCCCTTCCTGAACTCTTTTACAAGCAACTTCCAGCATTGTTTGTCCAATTTTCACCCCCTTTAAATCCTGATTTTTAGCGCATTTTTACTTTCAATTATCTATATGTTTCTCCACGTTTTGGTTGGTTGGTTGTATTCAGATTATCTGGCGCCGTCAGCAACACGAGGGCTATAATGCGCCGAAACATTCGTCATTAGACAAGCCAACATACATTTACAAACATCCATGCCTAACACGGGACTCGAACCCACAACCTCGTGGTCCAGAAGCTAGCACGCTAACCACTATACCGTTTGGTCGGCCTCCACATTTTGGAACATCCTGATCTCAAAAAAGTGACCAAGAAAAAATGTATGTCTGTGTGTACGTGGTCAGCATAACTCTCGAATAAATTGACCAATGATGTTCAAATTTGGTGAGAAGGTTGGTGATGGCCCAAGGACCTACCAACAAGGTTTTCGTCAAAATCGTGCATGCGCATAAGGTAGCTGCCATTGAAAAAAAATCGTTTTTTAATGATTGCTAAAGAGCCGCTCCAACGATTTTGTTCAAAATCTCTGTGGTAATGCCTCTTAATGTGTTCTAAACATTTCCACATCCGAAATTCCCGTAAAAATGCTTCAATGGTGTAAAAAGTGGAAAAATGAATGCCTTTAACACAGAGTTCTCTTTGTTTGAACATAGCTTATGAACGATTGTTTTTTTCTCCTCTACTTGGTTTCACTTATAACAAAGGATAATATAGAATTAACAAAAAGTATATCGACAAAATTTCCATTTTTTTTTTCAACGAATGATGGAAATATAAAAATGGTAAATGACACAAATCCATATCAGTAATATAGTGTAATTGGAAGTTGTGCGATGTACCACACCCCTAGTAATTCCTTCATTCGCTACATCAACTAATATTTTGTAAGTGTCCATCTCAATTGTTGCTTTCGTTTCTACTTTTTCTAATGAGCTTTCTTTACAAATTGCTTTCTTAGCAGTTAGTTAGTTCCTCCATATCTGCCTTCTTTCTTTTAAGCTCTTTTTTGTCTTCTCCCTTTTGTTCTCTTTCTTTTTCTTGTTTTAATTCAGACAATCCTCTCATCTTCTTCAATTCTTTCCATATGACTTATATGCTGTCGCACCCTTTTTTTTTATAAATTCTATAAATTCTCTAGGAATTCGGACTAAATTACACTTGTTGTATACTGTTAATCCATCTTTTGTTGATTGTAGTGCACTTATTGAAGCTTGAGTAAGACCCGTTCTGGAGTCTGTCAAGAAGTTTGATATTTGGGAAAACCCTCGTTCCACATCTGCATTTCCACATGGAAGCGCCGACCAAACGGTATAGTGGTTAGCGTGCTGGCTTCTAGACCGGGAGGTTGCGGGTTCGAGTCCCATGTATGGCATGGGTGTTTGTAAATGTATGTTGGCTTGTCTAATGACGAATGTTTCGGCGCATTATAGCCCTTGTGTTGCTGACGGCGCCAGATAATCTGAAAACAACCAACCATATGGAAGCAGAAGGATAACCTTAACCAATCTTGTAAGTTCGGGATATATTTCCTATCCTAGATCATTCCTAAGAGAGATGTAGTTAAAAAAGTAATCGATGCATCGAGGAAATACTTCATCGTCAATTTCATATGTGTACAAGTCTTTTGGAACCTTTTTCGCATTGCAAAACCCTCTACTCATCGCCTATTAAGTCAATATTTAACGGAGGGCTTAGGTGAACATTGGATGAAAGATTTTAACTGCTTTTAAAGACCGGGACTTGGATATATTTTCTGGCTTCAGACACCTTGCTTCTTTTACCCCAATATTAAGTGAAAGGGTTTTCTCTAGTAATTCTTGGGCTACATTTTTGAGACATCTTTCCATTAATACTGTCAACTCTTTTTGAAGAGTTTCCTTAACCTCTGTCAAATACTTCTGAGATTGAACACCAATTTCAAGTTCATCATCGTCATGTTCAAAGTCTATTGCCAGAAACTTTAACAGCTGCAGTTTGTGTATACTAATTTTTTTTAAATTTCATTATCTTTAAGAAACGGCCATGCAACTTTCTTACTAAGGAATCCATCCTTTCATACACAAGATGTATCAAAGATTCTTCTCATTAAAAAAGAGCTAAGAAAGGTTGCAGGGTATTTGCCAAAGAGAGAAGGAAGTGTACTTTCACCAAAGTAGTATTTGTCCTTTTCAGACATATCACAATCCTCAAATAACGAGCATTTTCAGAAATCTTTAGGTCTCTTTTGGGCAATCTTTTAAAAAAATATTCAGAAACCACGGGCCATTGGCTGACAAGCCTGTCTAAAGCAGGACCAAGAGTCAGCCACCTACTTTCAATAAGCTTTAATAGCTTAAGATTCTTGAATCCAAGTTCATCTTACAAATCTTTTAAGTCCTTAACTCTGACTGGGAACTGTTTAAAGAAGTAGTGCAAGTCTAGAACGAAATCCACAATTTCATCCCCGAATTCATTTACTGCTTTTCTGTAGACATTGTGCAGGGTTTCTACCAAAATAAAATGCCACAAATCCATGACTTTTCAAGACTGAAGCAAATAATTTTCCATGACTCCAGGAATCAAATCACGAAAAAAATAAAAAAAATAATAACCTATATAAATTTTACTAACACGAACATAGTAAGTAAATCAATGTACCATAAAATAATTTAAAATTAAACTTTATAAAAATCAAGTAAAAAATCCTTGTTTTAGTAACTTCCAAATCAGAAGAAAAAGGGGGAAATAATTTTCCATTCTTTGATATTTCAGTGTTAAAAAAGCAAATCAATCTTTAATAATAAAGAAATATTTTAACAAAGAATAAATCAATAATAATAAATCATAACATAAAAAATCAAATGTTTTGATATCAACAATGCAAAAAAAAAAAAAAAAGGCAAGGGAAAAAAAAAAAAGTAAACACAAGTTTATCAAAACTGTTCATTTCAGTCCTCGTATTATGAAATTTTTTTTCACATATGAGACCTTACTCGTGTGATGTCACAAATTTGGAGTTCAGAAATGTTTTCATTGGCCGGGGATTTTAACTGACAGTTGTTTCCGTCAAAACGTAAATAAAAACAAAGACGAATTTTCGATGAGATGAATAGCGATTATGGAGTTCATGACATCACAGTTACGTGATTTTACTTAAACATAGTTTGTACACTTGAAGGAGAAAAAATTTCTAGGGCTTTTTTAAGAACTTTTCAAGGATGCGTTATCAACATAAATACATTAAAAAAAATTCATTTTTTTATTGGCAAACGGTGCATGTTCAAATCGAGTAAATACAAAAAAAAATGTTGTTTTTTTTAGGTTTCAATGAAAGAAAATTTGAAGGTTACAATTGAAAAAAAAAACAATAAAGAAAAAAAAAAAATTCTAATATATATATCTGAAGCAGTACTGTGTCCCATAAAAACAGAAGTGAAGTAGATAGTACTCACTTGGTAATTATGCCAATATTGGATGTGAACATCCATTTGATTGTCTTGTTTCATCATATTGAGACTTTCGTCAAATAATAATACAAAAGTCTTATTGATTAAACTGTCTTCCTATCTACTCTGAAGGCTTGATTACAAATACTGTATAATATGCAGTTTTTTCTCTCCATATGAAAATTTAGAATTTAAATGCAATCACGCTATCAGGGAACATGCAGTTACATAATTTATCAATGTTTTCATTAAATTCCTAAGAGCAGCGATTTTTTATGATTTTCAGTGTCCATAGTATTTCAGTATCAAAAATTTCGTTTTCAATTTCATGCGCCTCCTTTGTCACTTTGTTCACCAAAATTTCTTAAGATTCTATATTTTTAGAAAATAAAATAAAATTCAAGTAGTATTTTAAATGTATTTTAATTTTTACAGAATTCAAGCACTTGAAAATGAAAGATTTTTTTTTTCAAGCACTTTTCAAGGTTTTTTAAAAACGTACGAACCAGGTTAAAATGTTTAGAGATCCATGAAATTCACTGCATTTCCATGACTTATGGCCATTTTTTTGTAAAAAATCATGACTTTCCATGACAAAATTTACCCAGTGTCCAAATTCATGACTTTCCATGACATTTACTGACTTTCCATAAGCGCGGAAACCCTGATTGTGGACCGTGTGTAGATTGCAAAACCCAACTTTCAGGGAAACCACAAGCATAAAAAAAAAAAAAATTAAAAAGGTTCACGCTTGTCACGTAGTACAAATTATATAAAAGAAACTTTGAAAAAGTAGGACTTTTCCTACTAAAAAGTAGGACTGCTGGGTGCCCTGTAAAGGTCAAAATTCGCGGTCGCCAGTCGCCAAATGCGACCATTTCTTACGTTTTGGCGACCATTTTTTTTCACTAAAGTCGCCAATGTGGCTACCATTTGCAGGGATGTAAGAGCTACTCCAATTGCGCCAAACTGACTACCCTTCTCCAAACACCTCTTTTCGGTTAAGATTGCGCTGAACTGCGCCAAAAAAATCATTTTTTGACTTCAAAAACTACTTGGCGAGAATTTTGACTCGAATTTTTCAAAATTATCATGAAACGTCGCCAACAATGCGATAAAGAGTATTTTTCACTTCAAGGGCGTTTTTCGTCAGTTAACATGCCGGAAAGGGTTCGCACTTGAAAATACATATTAGAATCTCTCAGTTTTGTCGTAGGATTTTCAAACTATAAAGAAGTAGTAAATGAATCTGTGTGCATCTGATTTAAATCTGTTTTCTTGGCTAATTTTAGTTATAGAAAATTAATACTTTTTTTTATACTTATAGAATACAATACATGATTATTATTATTATTATTTTTTTTATCGAGGCTCCGTGCTAAAAATAGAATACAAGTATTGTATTTTTCACACAAGCAATCTTAGTGCATCTGGTTTAGATTTGCACTCTTGCCTGTTTTCAATAATAAAGAAATACATAGCTTTCTGTGAGCTAAAAGAAAACGCGAATATTTTTTTTAATTTCTAAACTTCTTAATCCAATTGACAGCCCCTTCCCCAAACACTTCCGGGCTTAATTTCTAAGTCATTGGTAAAACGGGATTTGAATTTTGAACTTGCCTTGGTGATTAGGTGGAAGAATTGGTGACTATTAGTAAATGAATTTTTGGCAACCCTGGATGTTGGATCATGATTTTGACTTGGCAACGAACGGGAAAACGCATATTACGTTATTCTTTTATTGTAGCCCATGAAGAACTTGAAGGGGGGGGGGGGGATTTAAGCTATGTCTCTATTTAAAAAAAGGTAAGGATTTCTTGTATTTACAAATATTTGTTCCTTTAAATTAGCAGTAAGAAAGATCAGGGATTCGCGGCAGTAT
This sequence comes from Linyphia triangularis, assembly GCA_963978545.1. Lineage (NCBI taxonomy): Eukaryota > Metazoa > Arthropoda > Arachnida > Araneae > Linyphiidae > Linyphia > Linyphia triangularis. The sequence goes on along the minus strand of OZ021726.1, from coordinate 27,173,159 downwards.
TCCCCTTGCGCCGTTAAACTTCAACCAACCAACTAGGGATTCGCGCTTTGTATTCAAACTGTTGAAGGCATGAAATCAATCTTTATGCATCCAATTTGGATATTTTTTCTTGCCTGTTTGTAACTAAAAATAATAAATATTTTTCTTAGTACTTTAAGAGTGCATGATTTTTTTTTTAAATATATGCCAAAAAATAAACTAACCAAATGTCTCTTTTTTTTATGGATTATACAAAACAGACTTAAGATCATTTTGTTTCCATTGACCTTGAGATTTCATATGGGAACCCTCTATAATCCATTTAGACAATGGAGAGTGTTAGAAAACAAACCACTACAAAAATTACTATTTTTCAGCTTGCCTTGCTTTAATTTATTATTTAATTACATTAGAAGTTATTTTTTTATATAAATTAAATGCTAGTATAATTGTCAAATTTCAGTTAGAGGTTTTAATTTTTTTGAGTTAAAAAAAATTATCTTCCAATAAACAAATAGCCCTAAAAAAACCTGCTAAGTGAAGCTATCAGTCCAAACAAGTTATGAAATCTAATGCTTTCCGCTAAGCAACCTTGTTTCACTTTTTTTGCATGAGGGGAGAGGGGAGTACTTTGTATACAGTTAAATTATTTTGGATTATTGGGAAGAACTTCTATAGGTAATTGGTACTAGGCAGACTAGAGTTTTTAAAGAAAAAAAAATCTTATTTCATCAGTTGTTAAAAGTAGCTCTAACTGAGATTATTTCGAAAAACTTTCAGTGATGAACCGAACCTTATGATTGGTTGGTTAGTTTTTGTGGGCGCAAAAGCAACACTAGGGCCATGCTGTGCCCCGAACCTTATGATATCATGTCATCTTTGAAAACTTCCTAATATTTTAATTGTTGGCAAAGAGGTTAATAAATCGTATTTTTACTGCTCCGACAGTGCTCCAAAATCACATTTTGGCACTTGCATCACTGCATTTGCTAAACGCTCAACAGCCGTCCCGACCTGAAACCTCTCCCCAAACTAATCCCTTTTCCAATAGAAATCCGGCTACTGGTCGCCATTCTGACTCCCGACCTATGACATCTCTTTTTTTTCTTCTTTTTTGACTTTTTGGCAAATTTTGATTTTTTTTACCAATTTGGATTTTTTTTTTTTTTTAAACTACAGTTTTTTAATCATTTTGCTGCTGTATTTTCACAGTTTTTCACTTGACTGAAACTATAAGTATCATTAACACTTGAACAAATTCTTGATGTTGGAATTTCATTTGCTCAAATTTCGATAAGTGAGTGAGTGATATATGTCCGTTTTTACGTGCAAGTGTAACTGCCATTGCATTTGCATAGGACCATACGGCCATACTTATCGGAGAAAAATGCACAAAAATTTAATTATAAAATTAATTTTGTGTGGTTCTCTTATCCGTTTTAGATAGTTTTTTAAAAATTAACTTTCTTTTACTCTCAACTTCATCTTGTATTTTATTTTGGATGTGTATTTTAACAAATATTAAAAATATTTGCGAATGATACTATAAATAGTTTTTATGTAATGAAATACAAAATTCTATGCAATAAAAATTTCTATAACATATTCTATGTAAAATGTAAATGAAATATAGCCAAATCGAATACTTAGAACTGGTTGTTAATAATGAAAAATCTTAAATTAAAAAAAAAATAAAAAAATATGACATACAAAGTTTGCGTAGATGTTACAATATCACTAGGCCGGTAGTTTCTAAAGGCGGCTCGTGTCTAATATAATGCCACATACAAAAACGGTTGATGCTAATACATTTAGCATGTAAATGAGCATGAATTGAAGGATAAGAGTAAAATCGAATGTTTAAAAATAAGGGGTCACTAGGGGGCTTCGCCCCCTGCTCGCTAACGCTCGCCAACCCCCAAACGCTTCGCTGCGCTCGGATTGAGCGCCTTTGCCGCTCGAATTTGTGGTTAAAACATCTGACTGCGCTCGAATAGGTTTGCCAGCTATAAAAAATGTAACCAAATTTTTATAAATTTAATGTAAGGCCTAATAGAGAAAACACCCAAATTGCAAGTTTTATAATAGAAAGTTAAATATACTATCCGCCAACATTCTGACTTAAAACTTCATTAGCTATGCCCTTACATTGAAATCCCAATATCTTTTATTTATTCTGATAAAAAACAACGCGAGCTACACTCACCAACCCCTGAATGCCTTGCTTGGGTTGTTTTTTCTGGATAGAAATACTTCAAAATAATAATTACTCTAATACAAAAATGCTTCAGAAAAACAGAAAAAATCAACTTTGAAACGAAGAGTTTAAAAAGAGCTTGAAAATTAGCAACTGGTTTGTTGTTTACATATGTAAGGATGTTGCCATTCATATATTCAAAATCATTGAGGCTTTGTAGTAGCTAAATGATGAAAAATATTGAAATTTAACTAATTAATAAAGTGTTAATAAATTACTTTGGCACGTTTTGGCAAATCTACAGCTTATTTCCTTTAAAATGACACCTTGATCATTGAAATTGGTTGAGCAGTTTAGGCGGACGGACTAACCCCAAAAAACGTATTGCCTATTAAATATATAGATTCTAAGCAAGTTACTTCCTTTTTAATGTCATAATTTAAAACGGTTTTGTTTGAAATTGCTTTGAAAACCAGGTTTTGCTTTTATAATTGAAATATTAGCAAGAAATGTATTCAATATCAAATAGTTAAAAACGACTTATGTTCATAAATTAAGTATTTTTATTTATTTTTCGATATTTCTTATGCTCTGCAGTTAATTGACATTTTAATTTTGAAGAAATGTATTCATACATAATGCTATTATTTGTTAATTGAGATTTGGTCAGCCTTTAATAATTAAAATTATAAAAAAGGTAATTACCTTGTAAATTTATTATTTAAAAAAAAAAGTTTGAGTAGAATCCTAAAAAATAAATATTATAGTAATTTTTTAATGCAATAATATGTAGATATAAAAAGTCAAAATAAAAGAAAATTGATTCTGTTCGTTCGTTTTACCAAAGTTTGTCTGCAATTAAAGTAACTCCACACATTTTAATACAGTTCTTGCAATCTAGACTGAGAATCCAAAAGAATGGACTAGACATAGCTAGTCAAAATTTAACGAATGCCATCAATATGTGGTGGAAGCATTCCCTAGATTTTGGTTCTACTAGGAGACAGGATTTTATTTAAAAATGTATGACACACCAGCTCTATATAATGTTGTTCACTAAATTTCTTTTTAACCTTTGATTTTGTCTCCTCACTTAATTATATTTATAATTATTCATTTAACATGCAGATTCAAAAAATTTCCTCTAGTCTGAGCTCATATGAATTTTTTTAGTGCTTCAAAGTGACATGTTCAACATAATGTTTAAAAATTACAAAAGGAGGATGCAGTTTTCTTTGAAATATACAATGTTTACTCTCAGATTTTTTGTTTTTAAAGTTTGGCTACCATGTTTGGAAATTTGGCTACCATTCTGTGGTGTTTTAGTAGCCATTGGCTACCAATTAAAAAACTGAGTTTTGAGGTATAGTGCCCTGTTATCCCTAAATCTGCCAAATTTTATGAAAGAATGCTTGTAAACGGGAACAGACATGTATTTACAATGTGAATGGCAGAAAATATCCATCATCAATGCAAAACTTTTTTTTCACAATTTGCATCATCTCAATGTATTTTGTAAATCAAACCTTTAAAATCTCTGAAAAGAAGATCTCTATGGCGACTTTTAAAAAAAGATGCCAAATTGAAAATGACATCAAAAGGCAGTGTCGTCAAATGAAAAATGAAGTCAAAACACGACGTGTAGCCAAGCCCAAACGGTCGCGAGGGTTGTCGGAAAACCTTGATGATGGGTTGCCACATTTGTTGCCAACTTTCAAAAAGTCGCCATGGGGCATCGTACAGTAAATCTGAACGAAATTTAAATAAGAGTTTTTTTTAATATAATTAAATGTATGTTTTAAATAAAGGAATATGAATAAGTAAGCATGGCATCTTGTTGTCATCCAAATGACATACCTATTTTACACATAACCTGTAAAGAGATTCAGGTAATTTATTAATATTTTCATTTCATAAGAATAAAAAAATATAAGCTCTTAATCAACTTCAGAGTGCACTTTTCTAAAAGTTACAAAACTACTTTTGCTAACATAAATTTCCCAACATTAACTAATATTATTATGCACTAGTAATGTAATTTTCATAATGCATTCTAACATTGTTTCTATAAAATTAGCCAACATTGTTTTTATAATAAGTGCTAGTATTAATTTAGGATGTGCCATATTGTTGAATCATATAATTATTTGTCTTCTAAATAACACTACAAATATTCATAGCGTTAAAATTTTAGGCACTAGGCATTTATATATTCTCGATTTGGCCAGGCATTAATATATTCTCGAATGAAAGTGAGCAATTTTTCTGTTAATAAATAGAAAGAAACAAGTTCTAACCTATCTTTTAAGCGTAAAGAAGGCAGCAAGTTGAAAATATAGAGAAAAGTTTATTCAACGAAAGATATTTACCATTCAACTAAGATTCCTTTCATAACATAGACCATCTTTAAAAATTCAGATTTCAATCATACGCATTGAATTTTTTCAAATTTCTAAATAAATAACCCACCTCCTCGAAATAACCTAAACGAATATTTCTATGATTCTGTGTTGTGCGTTGTGTTGTGAATAAGTAAAAGCTACATTGCCAGATAAATCACAAATCTCATACAATTGGATCGTATGAAGCTTATGTTGGTGATATATAAACTCTATGAAAAGTGTGACGTCATATAACGCTCCTTTAATCAAAGAGATTTCTTGCAGTATATTCGCTTCTTCGAATCCTATTATTTTTTTTATGAAAGATTTTTTTCTATAAATTAATTTTGTAACATATTCATCGTGGTACTTTTCCATTTTTCTAAACCACTTATTACTCTACTGAAAGGGTGTTTTGTTTAGTGGTAAAATGAATAAAGTAACATTCAATAACAATAACTAAAGTTGAACTGCACCACTAATATTCAGAGAGATGACTGCAAGTTCAGTTATTCCATCAAACATCATTCCGAAATTTTTATAGAATTATGTCGAGAAATACAGGTAGATTATGAATCTAATAGTGTGCTGAGACAAAAACGACCGAAATTGTACAAAAATTTATTTTGAATGAGTTGAACTAAACCCAATTTCCAAATTGCTCTTTGAAAATTAAAAAGCTGCGGTTACTAATTGAATAAAAATGCCGTTTATTTGGCAAGATATGGCATATTTATATTTAGTGATATAATTTGGAGGTAAAAAAATGAGTAGTGTTAAATGACAAAAGTGAGGGGGAGAGGTTAATCAAAAATTTTCTCAGGTAATCACTAAAAGTTTAAAAAGTGCCCCCCCCCTCTCTTAATCGCTGCGCCGCCACTGCTTGAAGACGATCAAACTAATTGTCCGTTTGCTTCTCCATATTTGGATACTCAATCACCTTATATGTCATCGGACCCTTATTAAAAAAATTTATCTAGTGTCAGCAGAATGCAATCGTATATAATTCCTATCTTAAAATATATTTTTTTTAAATCATATCACAATTTAAAAATCATTTTACACTTATTTTTTCCAAAAATCAAGCTTCATGTTTATACTTTTGGTTCGAGTATAAAAGGTCAAATTTTAATCCTTTCAGGACTGAGGCTAATTGAATGTAGGAATATTAACTGTGATCATGAGTGCAGGGGGTTGTATCTCAGGTGCTCTCAGAGCCTGATCATCGCCTAGGCCCACAAGGCTCGGGCCTTGGGCCCATGATTTTAGGGAACCCCGAAATTGGCTGTAAACCATTTTTGTTTCACAAAAGCTATGTGAATATCTTTTATAACCTGTATAAAATAATTTTTACATAAAAATCATTTCATATTGATTTTGAAGCGTCTTTAGTATCACAAAGTGTATTCATTCAAATAAACCGTTTAAAAGCATGAAACACAAGCTTTTTTAAAGATAAAGAAAAAAAATTGAAAGGAAGTTTTGACGAATTTTTAGTGAGACCAGCATATATGTTGACTCTGAAGTTGTGAATAATGCTGCAGGTATTGTCGTCACGGATTACATTGTTATAGTGAAATGCAATGTTATACATAATAAAGTTTTTCCTTTTTTGATTTATAAATTTGATTGTGTGAAATTTGTTTCTCTATTTGTGATAAAAAAAAAAAAAAAAAAAAAAAAAAAAAAAAAAAAAAAAAAAAAAAACTTTTAGAAAACAATATTAACATTAATTCATCAACTTTTCTATATTTCATGTTAATTCATTTGATTTTGCGTCGAGTCCATTTCCAATAAATCACCCGTTTGATAAAAGGGACCCCGAATGTATCTTTTGCCATGGGCCCCAACTTGTCCTGATCGGGCCCTGGGTGCTCTCTCAGAAGTTATAGTTACTTTCAAGAAATAGAGATGTCTTGTAGCAAGTAAAATTAACAAGTTAAATAAAAAAAAAAATCCTCTTCCACCCAGTGGCGATCTGATGCAATTTTTGTGTGTGTGGGGGGGGGGGGGGGTACCGCAGAAAATGCCGATTATAAATGAAAGTTTGCCGACTCATTTCACCCGACTCATTCAATAAAATCATTAATCAAATTTTAATAGTACTTCAAATAATTAATTGAATAATTCATTATGATAATTAGTTTTAATAATTACTACACTTTATTAATTAAATATTTATGTAAAATAATTTTAATAATTAAATATTTTTATTATAAATTAATTTTAATAATTAAATTGTTATAATTGTGGTGGGAGTGAATGGGATTTGAATGCATTAATCTTTAAAAAAAAAAAAAAAAAAAAAGCGCTAAGCAAAGCAAATATTTATATTGAAATAAAAATTGGAAGACTAAAAAAAGAATTTAAGTGCCGGACCGGTCCATTTTATACAGTCCCTGAAGGGCCAAGTTGGCACCAGTGGCAGCTTTTTCTTTCTTTGGAAGTATAGATATGCCCCCCCCCCCTCCCCAAAGTGGGGGTCCCACATCCCGTGGTATGGAACTCCCTTGCACATATCAATCACATATTATAGTCATTGCACGTATCAATCACATATTATTGTCATTGCACATACCAATCACATGTATTATTATCATTATATAAATAGTATTTATTGTATTAGCATTGTATTTTAGGTAGATAAGTCAATGCAGTTAAGTTGAAAATTAAGTAATTAAATAGAAGCACAATATAATGAATCAAATAAACTTTTAATCAATATTGAATCATGTCAAAAATAGTAGTATTATACACGAACTTATATTAAAAAAAAAAAATATCTTCCTATATAGACTGAGAGGCGACTGCAATTTTTGGACCCCATCGAACATCATTCTGATTTTTTTATAGAAATTAGAGAAAAGTGAGTAGATTACGAATCCACTGGTCTGCCGTGGCAAAAATGGACGAAACTGGTCAAAAATAAGTTTAATAAGTTGAACTAAATCCAATTTCCAAATTAGCCATAACTTGCCGAATAATGAGCATTTTTTTTTATTTGGTAACCCTCACTCTTTAATGATCAATTAAGAAGGTTGCAGACGATTCAGATGTCTGGCGACGGTCTACATGCATCTATTAAAAGGGAGCCAAGTTGGCAATAAACATTACGTCACGGATAACGTAAATGATGTCGCCAATTCGGCTTACTTTTAAAAGATACAAATTTTCCAAACCAGAGATCAAAAATCGTTTGAGCTTTTTCTCATTGAAAATCAAAATGCAGGGTTGCCAGACGAAAAAGTTTGTTCTCTTTTTGGCAAGTTATGACATATTTGGCAATCAGATTTTAGTTCAACTCATTCCAAGTCGATTTTTGATCAGTTTCGGCCATTTTTGCCACGGCAGACCAGTGGATTCGTAATCTACTCACTTTTCTCCAATCTCTATAAAAAATTCAGAATGATGTTCGATGAGGTCCAAAAATTGCAGTCGCCTCTCGGACTAATATCTTCTGCTCTTTTCCCGCATCTTATTTATTATATCTTCCGATGATATGTTTTTCAAACATGAACGATTCTAGATGTTCTTGGGTAATCGTGCTAAGTAATTGATTTAAAATTATTGCCAAAAATCTTGACGACCAATTATAGTAATGGGTTTATAGCCCATAGATGTCTGAGTGGTCGCCAGACCTCCTTGGTCCCTTCCTCACCTCAGGCGTCGTCGGCCGCTCTTCCACAAAAAATTGCCTACAATCTCCCCGTACTTTTCTTAGGTTTTCTTATCACCCCTACTAAACGAAAAAGAAAGGAACATGTCCGAGCGTCTGGGCTTTACAAAAAAAAAAAAAAAAAAAAAAAAAAAAAACCACTTAAGTAAAGGCATTTAGTACTTAATACATATTGATATAATAAAAAATATTACGAACTTCCACACCAGATCGGCCCATTTTTCACAAATACTGACCGGCCAGGTGATTGCACCTGACACTCTACGGTCAATACGACCTTGGTATTGCCAATGTCGGGAACAGGGATTCTGGAAGTATTGACCAATCATGACCGAAATAATTCCAAAATACACGATTTTTTTTACGAAAACAAACATGTCACAAGCATTACAAAATATATTTTTTAGCCATCTCTCCTTGCCTATAAAAAAAAATTTCAATTTTTATACTGTGCATATCAACATTTCAAACTCATCAGCATATTTTATTCAGCTTTGGGCGGGGTTGGCCTAGAACTTATGCGCACTGGCCATAGGGTTGTCGGGCCCTTATGAAAATTTAGAAATGTCATTTTTTTGAGAATCCCGATGATTTCATACATTTGCAGAAAAATTTACAAAAATACTCTGATTTAATCAATCATAAAATTTTAATCCGACTAATTTCAAGGTGGAACTACGATTTTTTATTCCAAGTCAGAAGTCATGAAAAATAACAGAACCCACAACCGCTACATAAATGTTGATGACACATTAAAATAAATTTTACTATGTAAAATCTGTTTACAGTTTAGACAGAAGTTCCTCCATTTTTTGTAAGTGACCTGCAGACTCACGTAATTCTTTTTTTTTTTTTTTTTTCTTTTTTTTTTGCTCACCAAATATCTTTTTGACATTTACTCTCAGTACTATTAAGAATAAAGAAAGAAAAAATCGATGTGTACTTGTATAGGCGATAAATGTATATAATAGTTAATACCAAAAGTGACTGAAAATAAAATTTTAAAGCTTTACTTTGTATGCAAAATAACTAGTGTTGATAAAGACTGAAGAAGTTGCAATACTAAACAAAATTACGAAATATCACCCGGGTACTTTTACATTTCTTAACTTTTTTAATTAAAAATTAGGAAAAAAACGACAACATTCACAGAAAACAGGAAGCCATATCTCAAATATTTTTTGGAAAAAAATAATAATAATAATAATAATAATATACACCTATCAATTCACATTTCATTAGTATTCACATTTTTTGAAAAAACAAGTTTTGAAGGAATGAAGACCCCACCCCCAGTACAAATAATGTTGTCGTAGTCGTAAGGCATACTAGAATGATAAAAGTAAGAAGGAAAAAAAATTAATCGACTAACTTAACTCAATTTTTATTTTGCGTGCAGATTCAAACGGATTTGCTGGTGCACCACCATGTTTTCATGAAACTATGTTTCCTGCATGTGCACTAAATTCACGCCTTTGCTTGCAATCCTCATCGAAACCATAACAATAACAAAACAAATCTTATGACAATGGCATCTTGATCTTAGTCTCTTTCTTTTAATACTATTAATTTTTAATACTAATTTAAGAATTGCCGACTAACAATCATGGTGTGGATTATAAGTGGTTTGTTCACACGACACTAAACACACATGCAATACATATGTACGAGAAGGCAAGGACTGGTTCTTTGAAACACTCTTTTTTACCGACTGTGGGATCCTCTCCCCCAAGTTAATCTCTAAAGGGGCTTTTTATCTCGACGGGAAGAGGAGATGTGGGGTTAACGATCAACCTACTCGATTTGATTCTGTGCTGACTTGTATCTGCTTGGTGAAACATCCTCGTTTAAGTATTGCCGACTTCTTATATTGCTGTTTTCTTGTAGAGTTTTCGCACGAAATTTTTTATAAATATATTATTTAATTTACAACTGGCCATATTTTACATAATTTGACGACTCATTTAAAAAAAAATTCACAATTTGCCGACTGAGAAAATAGTGGGGTGGTGGAGCCCCCCCCCCCCCATAGGTTCGGCCCTGCTACCACCTAACCACCAATCCCTCCCAAATTCCCATACTAAGACGCAATGAAATTGTTTATTTCTATATAATATCCTTAATCCTTATATCCTACAATGAGAACCTCCTTCCCTAGCGATGGAACTGAAAAATCTCTTTTCGCGCAGATTTCATTCCATCGTTCTCTTTGTTATCTTTTCCCTTTCTTGTTTGTCTGTTGTCTGCAGACTATTTGTGGTATAATACGATTTCTGTCTGAGCTTGATACTTGGTACCATATTGACCTGTTCCAGAAGTGCCCGACCAATAGATAGTTGCAGATTTTAATACAAACAAAGCAGTATTGTAAGTGATTCGTATTGTGTGTTTCATGGTATTTGATGCTTGAAGATTTGTTTAAAAAAACAATTATTTTCTTTATTAAAAAAGTACCTTTTTTTTATATTAAAAAGAACACGACACCGTTAGTTAAATCTGTCATAAAAAAATTATACATTTAAAATATGCATCACCGATTTGTTTTTGGTCATCATTGTTTAAATATTATTTGCAAGTACTGCTTTCCAAAAATGCTTAAATTGTTTGGCTTTCCAATCCATCCATAGAGAAATTAATGTCAATTTGAAAGAATGTCAAATGTCAAACCTTCCAAAAAAACTCTAGAGTTAGGTTTTGCATTAAAAATTATGAGTTAAAATATGTGTTTAATTAAACTTTCTGCAAATTTTGTGTGAGAGAAATAATAAGATTTATTTCTTTTTATCTGTTAAGAAATTATATGTCGATCAAAAGCGCCGTATATTTAATTAATTAATAATAAATACTCTTAATTTATTGAGGGTATTTAATTTAAGAGTATTAGCAACAATTATTTTATACATCATTATTACAAATGATTTCTGAATATGGGTGAGCCTGAGCATATCCTCCCCCCCCCCCACCGAAAAAAAGTCGTGACTACGCCTCTGACTGTGATTAATTTAGAAATAAACCATCATATGATATATTTGAAGATAGAAAAGGACACTCGTTTCTCAATATGTATTTTTAAATATATTTAATTTTAAAATAAATTTAGACGGAAAAAACTAATGAGAGGTTGTAAAAATTTGGATGATGTTAAATAAAGATGCAAAAGCTGTGCCGAAAATCTCTTTTCCAACTTTGGGTTTGGAAAAGGTTATACGTGACACTCCTTTCGTAGCGTCTCTGGTTAATAACAAGTTGAACTTTATAAGTTTATCTACTTTTTCATCAATACGTGAGGAGTTCTTTCCTTTAACCTCCATAAAAGCAGATATTTAGCATTCCAATCAGGGTTGCATTGAAGAAAGGGGTAGGGAAGGGAAGGAGTGACTCTACTTTTAAAAGAGGATCAAATGTATCCGCTACAGTGGCGGCTCGTGAGTAGTAAAAGTGAGGGGGCCCGAATTAACAAAGGCATGTTTTCTTTGGGGGGGGGGGGGAGGGGTGCAAATTTCAAAATACATGAATTCCATGCAATTAAGTAGGTGTTATTCAAATGCACATACACATAAAACTATAAGAACAATTAAACAAATTATCCAAGTAAATTTAAATAAAATATATAGTACTTTAATAAAACGAAACTTTATGACTCATCGCTTTTGAAAATTAAAAATGAAGCGAAGAAAAGTGGGGAAATTTTCAGAAAAAGTATAGTATGAGTTTTAAATTATTCATTTAGACATAAAATTAATACAAATTGATTCATTAATATTTCAGTCCAAATTTAATTACTCAACAGATAAATTTTTTCAATAAATATTTACTTTTAAAAATTTTGGTTATTTAATCTAGAGCCCTTTTGTCACTTGTGAAATGTACCCAGAAAAAATTCGTTTATTGTTATGCTTATAAATAGATATTTCAGACAACTGAATGAGTTAAATATAGTTGCAGTGCACTAAATACAAGATTTAAAATGAATTCAATTCAATTCTTCGTTAGATGCAAATTTGATTTAAAAATGAAACAAATAAATCTCATTCACAATTTTATTATTGATTTAGTTTAAATTTAAAATAAAACTGGGACCAAGGGCTTAATGCTAATCTTTGCAATAAAATGTGGATCCAGCGTTTGTTTTTTTGAAGGGGACAAAAAAGCTTTCAAAATTGAGATTGCTAATATATCTTATTTGTAAATAAATTTGTAAATAATCATGAAGAAGCCTTTTTTTTCACCCATATATTGTTACCTCAAATAGTTTTAAATCAAATGGAAACAAAATCATCCAGCATCAAATCCTATTAAGGAATTTAAAATTATTATTATAATTCGTTTATATGTTTAAATAATTGAATATTTCGATCATAAATATGAATGACTAACATAAAATGTAATTTAAATAATGAATTTTAGTTTTGGAAAAAAATAAATTCGCCAAAACCTTCAAGAGGACTAAAACGAAATTTCATTTTTTAAATAATAACATACTTGGTTTATTCTGTGTTGGGGATGGCAAAAACATTTATATAGATTAAAATATTTTAAATAATGTTTCAATTTCAAAAAAAATCTTGTTTTTAGCTACCCTTAAAATGAGGTATCATTGCTAAGCTAAAGTATAAAAAGATAAGGAATAGTGGGTCCTAAGTCTGCATACTCAGAAGAGAATTGAGACGTCAGTCAAGAGCGAGGAAAGGTTACTACGATGGCCAACATAGTTGTCTATTATAGCAGAGGTAGTGAAAAAGGTTTGTGGGGGGGGGGGGACCTAATTTTGCTTGCTACATAACTCATATACCTAATTAAATCTAAAATCGAATAAATTGAAAAGAAAAAGGATACTTTTATTATAATTTAGATAAAAAAAAATACATAACCTATTGAGCTCATTCATATGAAGAGACCTGGGATCATCCGACAAAATGCGTCTATAAATATTTTTTGAAAAATCACTATTCTGTTTAAAAATTTATTTATTGAGAAAAACTTACGCTTACATTTGAAAAATAAAGGATAAAATTAAATGATCTTACCGTGAATATTTGTTGAAAAATTTGTATCCTTTCACCACATTTAATTGAAGTTTTCTGCCTATTATCTTTGGCTCAAAAATTAATTCACTGTCATTATCTTCTACGTTTGCACTGTAGCAAATTCCTATACTTCTTGCGATAGTTCAAGCTCGACTACTGTTTGTAATCTTACTTGTAATCTGTAGTTTTGCACAACACACAGAGTGAACTATTTCTAATAGAATTTGATACCCACGCATGAAAGAGAAAAAGCGCCCCCCCCCCCCCCACCCCACACACACACACTTATAAACACAGGAAGTGAAGGATCTGGATACAAACTTTTCTATGCGTTTTTTTTTTTTTTTTTTTTTTTTTTTTTTTAAGGTCTCCGAGAAAGGGGTTGTTTATTCCCCAACCTGGTCTAAAAGAGTTACGTATACATTTCAAGGTCATTATGATAGAGTCTTGGAGGAGAGATAGACGGAGTGTGTTTTTATTGACATTTTCGCGAGTTCGTGGCTATTGCTCCACTCACAATAGTTAATATTGTGAAGCTAATAACTGCTTTCATTTGTCTTGATTTTTTTATATAATTTTACAGAAATTCCACAACAAAACAATATTATCAATCATATATATAAGTGGGACCTAGGACCAGAAAAGTGAGGGGGCCCGCCCCCCCCCCCTGGCCCCCTGCACCAGCCGCCACTGATCCGCTACATTACTGAAGTAAGAAGTGTAACTTTCCTTCTTCCCCAGAACCAAACACTGGATGGTGATTCTTTGGGTCATTTATCGAAACTCATCCGTATTTTGGTCACTAATCACAAACCATAATTTGGTTTAGGTATAAGTAACTGAACCTATTTCCATTATCTACCGATGATTGTAAATTTATGGATAAAAGCATAGGTAGGTAAACTTTTGCCGATAACTTTTCTAATCTGGCAATACTGCATCTGCAATTATTGTTAAGGATTTTAAACCGGATTGAAATACAAATCATAAGAAAAAAGCTTCCATTACTCGAAAGAAAATTCTTCACGTTTTATAATCATCCTTCACGAGTTTTAACGAGAGGGAGTCAAGTTGAATCCCACAAAACAATTTTTCCCATTACCAAAGCACGAATAAATTAATCACGCACCTGTGTATACTTTTACAGAATTTGTACCTTGACCTCTCATATTAAAACTTAAAGTGAAGCTTTTTTTTTCGTTTTCTAGATATAGTGAGAAATGGTATTTGCTTTAGTTTGTGTCTTGGATTTCAACCCTTTTGATTCAGTTTTTTTTTTGGACCTATTAAGCAAAATAACAGCAATTCATCGATTTGTTGTTCAGTTGATATTGAAGTATTGGTGTACGACTTTTGAAAGTGCTTCGAATACCAACTTTAAAATGATTACGGGCTTCGACTACTGGCTAATATGCTTGGTTGAAAATAGCTTCTTGCATCCTGAAAACTACAGAAAAACAAATAATGGACAGTATCCATAACGATTTGAAATCATTGTCGAATACACCTTCATTTAAACACCCTCGTGGCGCTTGAATGGTGTTTCGAAATATAATTCCCGGAAAATAGCCCTGAAATAGTTTTTCATGAATTGCTTCAGAATCTCAGGTTACCTTAAAAATAAAGATAATGTGCGATAGCATTCCCAGCCATACGTTACAAAATATTCCGAAAGGCTACTGCAAGTTTAGGTAACCCATCGAACATAATTCTGATTTTTTTTTTTTTTTATAGAATGTTGAGAAATAGGTTTCCAATATATTTGTCTGCCGGCGTAGAAATCCCGAAACAAATGAAAAAATTGACTTTGAATGAGTTTAACTAAATGCGATTGCCAAATATGTCATAACTTTCCGAATATCTTAAAATGGGGTTGGTTGTATTCAGATTATCTGGCGCCGTCAGCAACACGAGGGCTATAATGCGCCGAAACATTCGTCATTAGACAAGCCAACATACATTTACAAACACCCATGCCTAACACGGGACTCGAACCCGCAACCTCGCGGTCTAGAGACTAGCACGCTAACCACTATATCGTTTGGTCGGCCTTAAAATGGGGAGAATCGGAACGGAACTTCATGAAATTACAAAAAAATTGTTATTTTACACAAATAAAGCAGTTTTATTAATTATATATTTTTTTATTTGCCTAACATGTTTGGAATCTTGGAACATGTTTTGTGGATTTTCAACACTGTCCTTTTTTTTTTAAATATCTGAAACAGCGTGCATACAATCCAATGAGTTTTAACCTCTCTAAAACTTATCCCGTAATTACTAACATGTACCTGTTATAGACTTTTAATATATTTTTAGATAAGTATACACATTAGAGGTCGGAAATATCGATCAAAATAAATATCGATACTATATCGTTGCATAGAGAAAAATATCGATTTTGTTGTTGTTGCCAGAAACGAAGTTTTTTGGAGCAAATTTCTACTTTTCATGAATTTATGCCAAAATTGTTTTAGTAAATAAATTATAAAAATTGTTAATAAACTATAAAATTGTTTTAATAAATAAATTATATTATCAGAGTAAATAAAATATATTTGGATTTCAATGTATAAATTCACATTTATTTTTAAAGAAGAAATTTTGAAAAATAGTTTATCGCCTCTATTTTGTTGATAGAGATGTTTTTAATATTTAAAATTAGATGAAAATTCCAGGCACAAGCTGGCAACTAAAAAGGCGATATGTTAATGACTACTAATACGTGATCTTATCTTTCCATTATATTATGTTTTCTTTTTGGTTAGAGTGTCATTTTAACTGTCTCTCAGCCAAGTCCAAACTTTAGTTTTGAAGTTTTTGAAAAGGGAATAAAGAAAATCGAAAAAACACATGGAACTACGAAAACGATCATCAAAAAAATAAAAATGTTTGAAAATACCGATATACCGGTGACTTGTATCGATATTTTTATCATTGAAATTTTAAAAAAATATCGATATATCGCCGACCTCTAATACACATCCACAACAGCATGTCATACTTAATTTAACTTTGTTTTAAAAACTTTATTTTACGTATTTTTATGTTTCGCCACGTTTCGATTTTGAGATTTGTGGGGTGAATCGGAACACTTGAAAAGCGATATTAAAAAGCTATTTTTGGCATGATTACGTTCCACACAAGATTCAACGACTGAAGAAGAGTCTAATTACTCCCTTCAAGACAGTAATCAAGATTGCAGGCTTGAATAAATGTCAAAAGAGGAGCCTAGTTCCCACATGGCAGAAAACCCGATTGTTCCAGTGGTTTTTTAGTCTAAATGACTTCGTTATCTTTAAAATATCAAGAAAAATTTATGAAGAATCTATGTGAGCACGGATCTCACGCATCTTACACCCACAAGATTATTGCTTTATAAGTGCGTTTAACACAAAGCGCCCATGAATGAAGAGATTTTCTGAAACAAATGAGGATGCTTTTCTCCTTTCTAAAGATATTTTAAGGAATTTGCAGTCATGAGGCACGCAAACATAAAGTAGATTAAAAAACATTAATTTTGAAGATTATTTGGATGATTTAGGAAAAGAGTTGATTCCCTTTCAAACATAGGATATGTTTTGACAATAATTGACAAAACAAATTTTATCCGTCATATTAAATGATTTTTTTTATGATAATTTTGTGTTCCTATTCACCACAATGCATTACTTATTTAAACGTTTACAGGGTGACGAAAAATAAGATCAGACATAAATTGTAACGAGTGTTCCGAATTCACCCCCTTCTGCGGGGTAAATCGAAACACCATGAAAAGATTCAAAATAAATGAAAGTCCTAGTTTTTTCAAATTTTTTTGGATTGATCCTCAAAGAAGGTAAGACCCAAGTATCAATGCCAAAAATATGTTCGTTAACGACCTTATTACACCCGATTTTTACTTTGAAAGTTGAAACGTGTTCCGATTCACCCCATTTTACGGTAATGAGTAAGTACTCTTGTTTAGCAACCCACTGTACTTTAATTTTAGATGAAGTGTGCAGACGATATCTAATCTCAGGCTCGGAAAACTTGCATTTTTTAAAACCAAGCTGAATTGGCGCCACTCATTCAAAGTCGATTTTTGAACTTTTTGCCCTGATGACAGACTAATCATAACCGACTATTTCTCAACATTCTATAAATAACGATGTTCGATTGGAAACCTAAACTTGCAGTCACCTTTCATTTTAGAACACTGAATGAGTACTATCACTTGACCAGTTCGAGCATTTTTAGAAATTTGATTTTACTGTCTTGATTTTTGAGGAAATTAAATGAAAACATAGACAATACAAAATAAATGTTTATTTTAAGACATCAGTTCCATTTATAATACCAACTCCATTTGTGCAGAGTTCTATCATGAAAATTTGCAATTCTAAGTTTTAGATTCGCAACTGGCTGAATGCACTGGAAGACCAGATTACGAATCGTCAAACTCATCCGAACAAGCCACCAAAGGTTTACAGCAAGCTCTTCATATATTAGACACAAATCTTCCAAAAGAGCCGTACACAAATGGTACTGGTTAAAACAGATAAAATAGGAAAACATAAAACATTTCGTTGGTAAAGGAGGGTCACATGTACACGTACATAATGGCCAAGTAACATAATCCTGCTTCGGGTACTAAACTGTTAATGGGCGATTTGTATCATATTTAAGTGCCAATGATTTGGTTTCAGATAGATTAGCAGAGGGTGTAAGCAGATTGAGAATTTGGCATGCTCTGAAATGTAGTTCTCAAATGAGTTTTGGTAAAAACTATGTAAAAGTCTAAAATCCAATAAAAAAATTTTTTTTTAAAAATCTGAAATAGAATAAAGTATTTTTGTTTTTAGATTTATTTTAAAGGAAATTAATTGGGCCACATTAAGTTTATTCCTTAAAATATTTTTAAAGGTTACTTTTGATGAAACAAGTTTTTTAACATAAAAAGTAATTAAATTACAAGGAAAAGAATTGCAAGGAAGAATCGTTTGGTTGGTCGTTTGGTTTTATTTTATGGCGCAAAGGCAACACTTGGGTAATACTTTTCCAAACAATAGATAGATCATTTGGAAACCTTGCGTTAATAAATTTGATAAACAATTTATTGCTAAAAATCTATATAAGTAAATCTACATTTGAATGACATGGGACTTAGTGTTTCTGATTAAAAGAAAAAAAATTAACGTTTAAGAACTAACCCAGACGGCATTTGGTAAGGCACTGAAATTTTATAATTAGAGAATGCATAAATATCGATTATAGAAAAAGTGAATTTACAAGCAACTAAATAAACGCAAATTAAAGGCAATAAATAAATTTATAACTGTTAGGGACAATTTCAGGATAAAAACTATTTTTCACGATGCATTAATAACAAATCGATATCTCTCTCGATATCGACTGGTGGGGTGGAAGCATCGTATCTCATAATTGGCATGCCCGATGCGTCCACGAGTATCTTCTCGAAGTTCCATCGGACGTCACGCACTTTTATGGGGCTGTAGAACAGATTTTTCGGATCGGCGAACACGTCACGCGTTGATGGGCAGTAATTCTGAAAGAAAAAAGATATTGCTAGTTAAGTTGAAGATTAAGTTAATTATAGAAATGAAAAATAATATTTAAGCCTCTCCATAAAACACTATTTTCTTGTAAATAAATAAGAAAAGAAATGAAAACAAATGGAGATCAAGAGAAACTTTCTCAGCATTTTGGTAGCGAATGGGAGAAAACTTGTAGCAGAGAACCAGAGTTCTAAAAGTACCACTTTTTGAACTGGTAGCGAATTTTCCAACCTTTTTCATTGTTTCCAAAAATTTTGTATTCTAAATTTTACACAGATAACCCGTCGATTCCAAAAATCTGTAGCTGGATATCAACAAGTGCAGCTTTAAGACAAACTCCAATATTTTTTTTTTTAAATGTTAACTTTTTAAATTGATGCATAAGGAATTTTGAGAGTTTCAGATCTCAATAAATTTTTTTGAAATCAAATGCCTTAAACACGTCTTAAGCTTTATTAATTGTTATGGAAACAACGTCCAATTCTATAATGCAATTCCTTGCAAAACTATACACATTGAGTATTTAAATATATATTTTTTGGAGAAGACTAAATACATATCAAATAACATTGTACAGGCAGGTGAGTATTAATAGTTTGCCTATAGAATTAAGAAGGATTAAGAGATACTTTTACAAAATTACATATCAACAAACAAAATCTCATTAGTCAACAAATAACCTGTGTTTTGAAGTTAGTAGTGTGTTTGCAGTAAGAAATACTAAAGAGTAGACGCACAATGAGAGTAACCTTGGAAATTGAAAGGTCTGCGAAATACTTGAGCATTTCGGTCACGTATCCCTGACCTGCTGAACCGCTTTCACCAGAAAACACTCTAAAATGCCCATACAATTTCATTCTTACGTAATGAACCCACTTCGTAAGGTCGGCAAATTCTTATCGCCATCATAAAAACTACGTTGCAATCCTATGAGGCCAATAAATAGGTTTTCCCGTTTCTCTGCATCAAAAAGTGTAAAAATACTAGTATTGGTATGACAAATTTGTATACGTGGAAACTAACAGGTCCGCATCCTTACTACAGAAGTGACACAAATAAAAATTCTTCATTTTGGAGTTAAAATATGTTTTGAATCACACATACTATAATATGGACTTGAAACTGGAAGAACGGCATAAGTCAGTTTCTACTTTAATTCAAATAGCAAACAGCGCCATACAACCATTAAATGCAGTCTGTTATTTTGTAACACTAACTCTAAATGAAGAATTTTGAGATGCGTCATTTTGTAACAAGGGTGCGATGTATATTTTAAATATCAAATTTATAAATTAAAGCTTTCAATTTATAGTATAAAATATTTCAAAATACTTTTTTGGTATTTTCCAATTTGGTTTAGTCAGAAAATTCAAATTCAACCCATCACTAGGAAAGCCATAAATTTGGCAGCTACAAATTAAATAAACTTGAATGGTATAAATTGTAAAAAATATATTGAAAATGATAAAGAGGATTTACGTTCCACATTGCAGAATATAAAAAGACTTAAGAAAATCCAAAGTAAAAATGGTATTGTCAAATTATTCGAAGTAAATTATGTAAAATTACTCGAAAGGTACTGGACATGCAAAAGCTCTTGTTTTGCTTAATATATAATATGTAAAACTTCTATGCATTTATGCTTCGAGTTGCGGTTTTCTTCCAATTCATTTTATTCATTCGTAATGCTTTGAACTTTTCCCCCTAACTAAATTAAATACACTAGGCAAATTATGAGTTTACTTTAAGCCAACAATATTACTAAATTATATTATTAAATCAATATTCAATGCATTTGTAATTTAAGATTTGATAAAGATTTAAATTCTGATATTTTCATTCAAAACGGTGATATTAAACTATAAAGAAATAACGAAATGTTACCTTGCCATTGGAAAATAAATTATACAAAAAATGAGTAAAAAAAAAAGGAATGGGAAAATTTAAACATCTTTTCCTAGATCCAAGTTCGACAGCTATTTTGGAGATTGTATTTATAAATATATTCATCACAAACTTGAACCTTTAAGTTAAATCTGAATGTTTATATTTTGACTTTTAAAAACTCAAGGATTACAAAGCAACCTTGAAGTTCTTTTTAATATCAACAAAATTGTCACACTTTGAAGAGTTTTGTGTTAAGGTTAATGAATACAAGGTTAAAAAAGCTTTCCTTTTTTTGCTATCAAAACCCCTCTAAATTACCTATTCAAGATTCAAAGTTTAGCAACAGAGCTACTCTTTGTTGAAAAAACAACTATAAACTGAATGATAAAGAGTCATTCTTTTTGAAAGAAGGGAATTGAAAACAATGACAAAGAAAACTTTTCCAATGTCATTACATGCTTAACATTAGTATTTCAGAACGCTTTGGAAAAGAGATAAAAATAATTTTTGACGGAAGTTGCATTGAGAGCTTAGTAATGGTTCACGAAGGTCAGAGAATAAACAATAATTAAGAGAATAAACAATTTTATCGTATCATATTTGTATGATTTAAGAGGTATGATAAAAAAGTTCCTGTAATTATGTTTGTCAAGTTGTTGTGTGCAAATCCGGTTCAGTCAGAGCAGCGCATGGAGATTGTCCAAGTAGATCACAATGTCTACGTCCATCTTCCAACGATTACCATCCATTTTTAACTCTCCTTACTGTTTGTATACAGGGGATATTTCAGGGTACACTACTGTAAACAATACAATCCCAAAGATTATTTTCCAAGCTTGTAAAGCAATTTAATAAATCGTATCAAGCGTCACCTTTCTTCGCTTTTATAGTTCGCCATCCATGTTGACTAATCTACTCATTCCTCCAAATAAGATGCTCAAAATTTTCCTGCCAGTGTCGAATTTTTAAAGAAATAGCTAAATCAAGGAGGAAGTATGAAAAGGAGAAACCAAAACTCGTTTACCCCGAAAATATTGAAGTTACGTGGTCAAATAGTGTTTAAAGTATTTGGCGTGCAACTATACAAACAGCTACTATTGTTGGCACAGAGTCCTAATTAGAAATGATTACTTTAAAGATTTAGATCACTACTAGTCTTAATTCTTAGTTTCATCTCTAGTACAGAGATGCCAATATAGTAGCGATCTGTTTTGCTTAATGCCAAACACAGTAATCCCAAATCACAAGTTAGCCACGTGACTTCTATTATTATCAACAAACCCATGCAAGCCGAAAAGTGAGTTAAACAAGCTCTATCTATTCATTCCAAGATAATTCTTAAGAACATAAAAGGCCTTGACCAATTGCCATTGACTATCTTAAACACTGTTTTTCCGTTGGAATTCGGACCCATATTGAAATGCACTCTTTAGATACCAACGCAAATTGGTTAGCTGATTGATTGTAATGAATTGTTACTACCCATACGTAGAGTCTACATGAGTGCCGTAAACTATACCGAAACATTACATAGTCATGGTTTACAATGTTTGAACTCAAAAAGGGTACCAAATGCTATTAAAAACTGGAATCCGACTACTATTATTGAGTAGGTATTAGGTTGATTGTTTTCAGATTATCTGGCGCCGTCAGCAACACGAGGGCTATAATGCGCCGAAACATTCGTCATTTGACAAGCCAACATACATTTGCAAACACCCATGCCTTACACGGGACTCGAACCCGCAACCTCGCGGTCTAGAAGCTAGCACGCTAACCACTATACCGTTTGGTCAGCTGAGTAGGTATAGGAAGCACGCAATTTTTTATATTTTTTTATATATAATGTATTAATACCAATTAAATAATAATTATAACCAAGAAATCGAGTATTTGGTTAATAATTTGAGTAGTTTATACCAGAAATATCGGGATTGAAAGAATAGATATGAAAACCTAAGCCAAATCATTCAAGCAGGGCTATATTTTGTATTTTTGTATTTCCAAACTTTCCGAGCAAATTAACCCGTTAATATATACCACTGATAATTCCACTCTTGGTATTCCTTATAGATAAGATCACTCAATCCAATGTTCAACTCAATTTTTTTTTTTCTAAATAGAAATTGTGAATTTATCGGATTTATTGGAACACTATCAATCTCTTATGGTGTGACTCCTGAAAGTGCAGTAGAAGAACATCAAATTATACAGAACATTTCCCAAGCCAAGATACAGGTAAAATAAACAAATTACTATTTCAAACGAGTTTGTTAAGTGTATATAATTTACTCGATACAAGTTTGGAACAAAACATGTTTCATGATGAGAAAATCTCATCAGTATCCTCTTTTCTCTTTTGTACCTATAATTGGTTACTTTTTTGGACAAAAAGTCAATGAGAATATGCAAGCGGAAATAAGCACTGAAGTGCAAAAAATCACAATAATTGAATGGAAGATCTAAGCGAATGTGGGGATGGGGGGGGTGGGGGATATCTTTTTGTGGCTGTGTGGCATTTCCTGGATTTATTTGATTTCGTTTTAGTTGCAATGCATAAAGTCACAACTAGAGAATTTTAGATTTAGATTTATAGCATTGAAGTACTTTTTAAGGTTAACTTTTTTTTACTATGGGATCGAGTTATGAATGGGAATAGTATCGAAAAAAATCAAGATACAATTGCTAAATGACCGATAAGCCAACGGAAATTCACTACTTTTCTGACAACTGCTGAAGTTGTATTAATTCACATAACATACTTACAATTCTCTTCGACTGCGTTAAATTTTATGATTATCCTCACAATAAATACTACCTCAAAAACAATTAGACGTTGTAAAAAAAACAAAAAAAACACCAAGTAAAATGGTCAGCCTGAAAAAGGTATGAAATTTTATGTTTGCAGCCAAGTGCCGCGTATAATTTCTTTGGGTTATTTGTTAGAACTTGTCAGACTAGAGTAATTTCGTAATAATCTCATTTCATATGCTTGGGCTACTTTGTACCCATTGCACCAAATTGAGATTTTTTATAAAAACTTTAGCCGGCCAAGTACTGATTACTGATGGGGATTCCCCCAATAATAACAATTTAGTTCATTGTGTTCAAGTTACCCAAAGAAATTTTACGTGGCCGCTTGGCGGCAGACATCAGATTTCATAACTTTTTCTGGCTGAGGCGTTTTTTTTTTTTACAACGTCTAGTTGTTGTTTTTTATCTCTAAATTTAGGGATTTGGTTGGTAAATTGGTCCTTACCTTGAGGAAGCTATAGAGCGGGTGTTCCTTATCCCCGTTTACTTCGATCTTCGCGAAGAGCGGGAAGTTGGGCTGGTATCCATTACCCGGTCTTACGTGACGAATCCCGTTCAAGATCTCCTCACCATTACCCCCAGGCTCTTGCTGAAACAGAAGGAACATTAAATTAATGTATGTATCGCAAAAGTAGTTGAGCTTTCTCATCTGCTGAGAGTTTTTTTTTTTACATCGATAGTTTGCTATAGTGTTTAGTCAAGAAATTTGACAGTCGATTATGGAAATGTAGAAAGTTCAACAGCAAGTTTTTTTAATAAATCAATAGTTAACTGCCTGTTTATTGGACACATTTTTCCGACCCGTGCAGCTGGTCATCTTTACGAGGTTGATCAGAACGGGGTGGAGGTTGCGTTCAAGATCAGATGATGATGTCATGCAAGCAAATAGTATAATTCTTTACAACTTTACTGTAAGATTGTATCTGGCACCTCAAAAATAAATGTTATGTCTACTTTCTCTGGAATATTAGTCTTTAAAAATATCGATATTCAACAAACAGCAAGTTTTTTTTAATAAATCAATAGTTAATTGCCTGTTTAAAAATATCTCGACAGTGGTCTTCATCAAAATATGTGGTGTCTGCTCTTTATTCAGACTACTACTAAGATTTTGATCTGTGCAGACCTCAAAATTGTACTTTATAACTTATGTAACTATTTACTCTGTGGAGATTTGTGTAAAGTAAAAACCGGACACTACAGTCAATCACCATTCGGGACTATTGCCAGTATTGAGAAGGAAAATGGACATAGGTATGTGGTGGGTCTTGCACAGTCTTCAATCCTAATTTAAATGAGGGGGTTGGTTGTTTTCAGATTAGTTGGCGCCGTGAGCAACACTAGTATAATGCGCCGAAACATTCGTCATTAGACAAGCCAACATACATTTACAAACACCCATGTCTAACATGGGACTCGGAACCCGTAACTTCGCGGTCTAGAGGCTAGCACGCTAACCACTATATACAGTTTGGTTGGCCCAAATGAGGGGGATGAAGGATGATCTTGATAATTATCTCAGGAAAGGATTCACAACTCTGCGGAAAGCAGTATGAAATAGATTATTTAAAAAAAAAAAAAAAAAAAAAAAAAAAAAATTGAATGCCAGTTTTTACTTTCTTAGTTACAGGCAGGATTCGTATGTTATAGTGTAGGGACTAAAAACCAGGTAGTCCAAAAGGTTCTTGATGGTATTCAGCTACCTTTGCGGTGAATAGTATTCAATGTTTCAAAACACCGATCCATTTGTTGCAAAGCCGAAAATTATGACATTATAGTCTAATTTTAAAAGAACAAGTGCTTAATACATTTTCAGCATACTAATCTATCTAATAGTTAAAAGGACTTTTAAAATATTAAGTGTGTTTATGAAATAAAACAACCTTATTGTACGCTTCGTACAAGGTTGTTCAACGAAATAAAGAGAAAACAGAAACTCTTACGTATTTGAAATAAAAAAAAAAAAAAAAAAAAAAAATCTTTAAAAATGTATGCAATGAGTAAAAAAAAAAAAATTAAAGCACTGTTGCACCTTTCTCCCCCTCCCCTTTTCAGCACTCTCACACCCGATTACCTCCACTATCCACATTATGCTTCGCCCTTTTTTTTAATTGTAGTTTGTTTAAAAATTGTATAAAATATAATACTTCTCCTAAATTTGTGAGCCGGGTAGACAATCTTATGGAACCTGTAACCAGTCCCATCTCTATATAAAAGAACTCTCGTTTACTCATAGAATGACGGTTGTGTAGCATGAAATTTAATATAGATGCATTTAAAATTTATTTATATTTAATATTAATAGATTAATAATTTCTGTCCATTTAAAAACTTAAAGATTTAACAAAGGTAATTGGAACAATTGACTGCTTCCATGACTCTTATTCAAGTAGTGCAACCTTACGACTCGCTTCTGAAATTTTAAAGTATTGCTTATTCTTAGGAAGTTTGACATTTATTCTTTTGACAATGGAATAAACAATTGAAGTTGAATACAAATTACAACACATTCTGAAAATCAATACACTATCAATCATTCTATTACAACACTTACATTAAGAGGTAATCTAGAAGAAAATTATTTGGAGAAAATTGATTGGTCGGTATTTTCTTTTCAATTCAATGTTTTCAATAATGTTTCACATTTAGTTTTGAATACATCACAATCTTTAAAAACATTGAAGACCTTGAAAAATAAACCCATCACTTATTGGTTGAAAGAAAGGACTTCATTTGAATAACAATAAAAAATTAAAAATTTTATTTAAAAACTGCCATTATTTTCACTGCAATCATTCGTAAGTGCAAATAGGAATTGAACACTAGTTCATCATTCTTCGAGTAAATGACGCACATGAGTAAGCCAAAGAAAGAACCTTAAAAAGAAAACAAAAATCACCCGAGTTGCAGAATAAGTTTTGCAATTTTGGAAGGTCGACTTTAATAATCAAAAATGGAATTCTTAAATTATACGTTAGTTTTTGCAATTTTTTTCCTTTCACTTGATAATATAATAATACAACTAGATTCACTTGAAATACTTGAATCACGTATCACGTGAAATTAAGGGATAAATGCACTTCTAAAGAATCTTAAAATATTTAACTGCATAAATACATCATGGAACTTGACAATATATATATACTGACAGAGCATGGCAAGGCTAATAATCTGATACGAGAAATAAATCCGACATTTTACTTTTTATGCCAATCTGTAGTTTTAACAAGGGACCGAGTGTCAATATATTCAAACTTAAAGAATAAATGCATTGTCTTTAAAAAATATCAGAAATCCATTCATCTGACACCCAGACAAATATTCTCCTTATTCAGCAAATTAATGATAGATGTAGATATTTTTTGAGGTGCATCTTTTATGTTAAGCAAAAGGATATCATAGCATCATGCCTTTGAAAGATGCAATCGGAACAATAGGGCATAAGATAATTTAAAATATCAAAATATTAGTCTCATTATACTACAACCAAAAATCCAAAACCAAGTGTTGCATACTTTATGCACCACCCAGTAAGCAACATGTTCAGAACTACCGACAGTAATACGAAATTAAATTCCAAGGGGGAACGTTTTCAACGAGATCTTTATTTAAAGAATTAACTTCAGTTACATTCGAAAAGGCGAGAATCCATAAAATATTTCACATGCAATGCGGCTAAGGATTAAAAACTAGCTGTGACAAATGCGGTTGTATCTGCTCATTTAGAAAAGCCGAATTTACAGTGATCTTAATACTATATCAGCGTTAGCCACTACTCGGCCCGCAGAAGATTTTTCTGTGGCCCGCCGGCAGAATAGAAAAATAAAAATCAAACTTCACGGTATGGAATCCCCCCCTCCATAATTTGATTTCCCCCCAAATAGTATGTATTTACTACATATAGAACAGAGTTCTTCTCTAAGTTACTTGAAGAATCTAAATGAAGAAACTTTCAGAAAATTGGTTTTCATCAAGAATAAGATAAGTACAGGAACAACTAAGCTGAATCTCATTTGGATATTTTGTTAATATTGACTGCAACAAATACTTCGGCAAACAGAGACTATCACAAAATAAATTGAACGATTAAACGACCGTTATTAAAAGAATGGAGCAAAAGATAAGTCTAAAAAGGCTTTAATTTACGTAATAATGAAAACTATCATTTTTTAATTATTAAAAAGATTCAATACTTTTAAATTTTCGGAAATGCTTTATATTGTTAAATCGATAACAATTACAGATACATATATTGGCATATCCGGTATGCATCTGCGGCCCTCGAAAAGCTCCAGCAGAAGTCATACGGCTCGCCTTTAAAAGTTAGTGGCGAACTCTGTACAACATCTAATAACAATCCTCTTGCATATTAGGCAAGCTTATCTGTCTGAGTCACGAGTTGGACCTCTATAAAATGTATTAAAAGGAGGTAGGCATATTTGATGTTTCGCGCGTTGTCAAATAAGCACCATAATTTTTATTTTATTAATACCGATGTCCCAAACCAATTAATAACCTATAGCCATGCCACTAACTTAAAACTTTAATAAGCTGCGATATTAATATAAGGAGGAAACAAGGACCACTGACAAAAACATCGAAGCATACTAACATACTTTATTACTTAACGCGATAAACGGAACTTTTTTTTTTGTTCGCATAGGAAATTGATACAGCGCTCGCTGTCAACGATGAGACAAACAACAGCTGGTTTTTGTCTTCATTTCCGACGGGAAACTTCAGTGATTGGGATAAAACCAGACTTCCTCATGTTACAATGAAAACAAAATCAGGATGCCCGTGAGCTGATAAAATCAACCAGAATATAACATTAACTTTAGGTTCTTTTTTGGAGGTGGGAGTTAGTCCAAATCATATTTGAAAAGATTCAATTCCGTTTTTGTTGCTGTTGCACACAAACATTTTACTTACCGTAAGATCAGATCTAAATTTCAAACAAATCAAATATCTTATTCTCAGTATTGCGCTTGGTTGCACTGGGGAATTTCTAGCGTGTCAGTATGAAGGGGGAATACCTTCTGGAAGTTCTCTCAAGGGGCCACCGCCAGCATTTTCTGCAGTATCCTCTTGAAAGTCATACATTAGGAGAGAAACCAGATCATTCCAACCAAGTAGACTGACAACAAGAGATTATCTGTCCCAATTACCGCCGTGTCTGCTTAAGAGATTGCATGTAGAACCCATACGAGACCACTGGCAGAGCCTGCTTCTATAAGGCTAAGTTTCTATTATATTGTTTCCTACCTTGAGCTTGGCTATCTTTACACCTGAACTTATGTATAAAATGAATATTGCGTACACTACAAATATTCATGATTTCAAGTGTTTATAAAGCAAAATTTAAAAAAAAAAAATCCATATAATACAGCATTAACTGAGCAAATAGTCAAAAGAAATTAGCATCATGACTATTTGATGACTAATCATGGCTACCTGTTCGTTTGTAAAGGCCTGATTAGCCTTCATTGTGCATAAAAATAAGTCGTTGAGCGTATTCGTTTGTAAAGATAGATAGGTTAAATTAAGCCCACTACTAACTCAAAGGATTTATCTGTAAAAACTGTTTTTCCTCGAGTATTAGTTTGTAACGGGGAAGTTGACAGACCAGAGTTTTTTCACGTTTTCTAGATCGGTTGATGGTTACATCTTCTCCAAAAGTAATGGGTATCCAGCTTAACTTGAATTCTGAAATACAAAGAATATCCGAAAGTTTGGGAATTCGAAACTATAATCTTAGATACGAGAATAAATAAAAGGTCAAAAATCGCAATCGCTAGACGCTAAATGCGGCTATTTTTATTATTTTGGCGGACATTTACTATCATAGCTGATATTTTGGCTTCTTTTCCATGAATTACTTTTGTGCAAACATATTTTTTCAAAATTGTTCAACTATTTAACTTAATAGATTGAAATTAGACATTTTGGAAAAATGACAATGGGATAGAGGGACAAAAATGAGAGCGATTTTTTTTAATATAACCCTATGTTAACGACCTTGAAAAATTGTTCACGATTTTATTTTAAATTCTATCACAAATTATCAAAAAGTGGTCATTAACTAGATCTTTACTAGACATTGGCTAGCATCTAAAAATTAATTTGACAGGGAAAATATCTCAATTGTAACGAATTGAAATTAAAGCTTTTGTAACTTTCGGAATGTAATAGCTGTTTTGTCAAAAGATGTTATAAAATATTAAAGAGTTACTCTGAACCATTTTAAAAGCCTTCTCATAAATCGCCAGACACACAAATATTGCAAGTGCAATTTTTAAGTTGAAATTTTCTTTACAAGAGCTAGCTACACAAGGACTATACTGCACCAGAACATCCTTAGACAAAAAGTGTACAACTAAGTAGTCTTTGTTTACAGAAAGAAATTCCTTCTAGCCTATTATAAATTGCCTTCATTTCTTTCTTGAATGGGAGAAAAACTGGAAAACTCACTGATAATTGACAAGTCTGAGTTGAATCTAGTGACAAGAACTGTATCAACTATATGTTGAATCGCCAGAGTTAGAAATGTGACTGGATCGCTTGGATAGAATCTGCCGCAATTACATGAATATTGTAGATGATGTTCAATAGACGATACCATCTTTTCGTTTCATCAGATCTAATTGGGTTTTTGTAATGAACACTGCACTAAAAGGGGCCAGTTTAAAGTGTCCTTTTTGTAAATGGGGTATTACAATGCAACTTTTTAAATTTGACTCTAATCATTAAAGTAGCTTAGCCATTAAGAAGTGCTTATTTGGAAATCTTGAGTTAATTAATCCTTAGCGAAAGTTAATTTACCTTTAATAAACATTTATTTTGTTGCCAACAAAGTTCTTCGGAACAAAAACCACATTATGCGATTCTGGTATAAAGTATAAATGATACTATTTCATCTTGCTTGATGCATTTTAGATTTTTAATTGAGAACGTTTCAGAAGGAAACTGATTCGAATTCGCCACGGCTAAATAAGTTCGAATTTGCATTTAAAAGGCAATTACATTTTATTTTGTACAATTTAAAAATTTATTGTTATGGTATTCTAACGAATCCAGAACCTGCTTTAATGACCTCTCAAACCAGTTTAACCACTTTGCCAATTTTTTTTCTAAAAAACCATTCGAGTTCACAATGAAACTCTTTATCAAGCATTTTAATAACAGTTACCGGCCAATGCGTCAGGGATATTATGGAATGTTGTATTTCATGTTTTCTGACACAAGAGCTGCTCTGCGCCGGAATATATATTAAGATACATTTGAATGGAATAGATGTTTATGTGAAATCTTTCAAGGGGCCCATAATTTGATTTTCGGATGAAGGAAAACGCATAAACTGCCAAAAAACAGTTCTACAACTGACACGCGTGTGTTTGTCACTATCATCGTCAGACCTACTCATTTTCACCAGAGATTGCATAAGCGCCGGCGAGGTTCTACCCCTAAACCTCTTATGCTACAAGTCTACTTTTCTTCCAACACTGATTGAGGCCAGAGATTTCATGCAATGTAATAATTTTAAGTTTCAGAATCATCGTAAGAGACTGGTGTAACAGACTTTTTATTGGGTTGGTTTTTACGCTCAACAACCCATTTTTATGTTCAATAACGGCTAAGCTAATAAATATTTGAGAGTATTCTGAAGAGGAGAAAGGAGGGAATTGATCATCGGGAGATGGACGGGGGAGAGAAATGAAACACTTTTGGTGGCAAAGGCAAGGTAACCATAATGGAAGAAGGAGGGATAATGTTTCCACTTATAAAAGGTGCTGCGTCTTGGAATTGATAGAATGTCTGACAAAGGTAGAGATAATCGGTGCAGTACATTAAATATGCAGTGTCCAAGAAAGTGGCTGGAAGTTATTAATAATATATTGTAAAACACTAGGCCATACTGTTAATGCATTATAAATATTTCACAACCTTGCCTTCGATGGATTTTTTCATAAAGATTTTCTCTATTGTTTTGGTAATGGTTCCGACTTAAAAACCTATGACTGGGCCCTGTTATGACTTGCCAGGTAATCAAATTTATTACAACACCCACTGTACATCAACATATAAATAGCTTAGAATGAGCATTAGAAGTTAAGTTTTATATAACTTTCAGGACTTACGAAAAATTCAAACTTTCTGACATACTTAACATTAGTTTGATATTGTATTCCTTTTCTTAAAAGGGCCTCCACGATTCAAAATCGTGTAAGTGATGTAAATACTTTTGTTAAATGGTATTTGGCTGGAACTGGGTTTTTATTATAACAAAATCAGAAATTTTTCGGAGAAAAAAATTCATACCAGGCAATTATTATATAACATTCAAAGGCGTCAATATTATAAATTTTCAAAAAAAAAAAAAAAAAAAAAAAAAAAAATAGAGGAAATGTTTTGTTAAACATATACATAAGTACTAGTTTTACTTAAATATAAGATATTGCCTGATGCAAGATTAATAAAAATAGTACCGAACCCTGATTTTTTGCTCAAGAATAATTTAAGGTTGGTTGGTTGGTTGTTTTCAGATTATCTGGCGCCGTCAGCAACACGAGGGCTATAATGCGCCGAAACATTCGTCATTAGACAAGCCAACATACATTTACAAACACCCATGCCTAACACGGGACTCGAACCCGCAACCAAGAATAATTTAAGAAAACATATCGTAAATTCTATTTCATTAATTTTGTTTCTTATTTAATGCTTTAGAGCTATGACAGTTGCCAATTTACATGAAAAATAAGTACTTTACTTATTAGTAAGTTACCGTGTTTCGATTATTCTCTAAAACTAAAGTAAAGATGGCTAAATCCGGTAACCTCAACTGCTTATTTATTTACTACTTCAGTGTAGCCTTACCAGGCATTTATTAATCCAGAAACATTTTAAAACAACATTAGACTATGCTTCAAAAGAAAATGCACTTGTTTAGAATGGAAAACACACCCATTTAAAGGATGGCGAGGGAATTTTTGTTCAGTAGACATTAACACACAAAATAAGTCACAATAAACAAGACTTACTGATCTCTGAACTGTACACGGTAAGAATCAATCATGAGAATTAAGAACAAAATTATTTCTGTGGCCATGCTGGACGGAATGATTTACTGGTTAGTTCTTTTGAATTTTTTTTTTTCCACCGCAATTAGTGTCCAAGTTCTTTTTATTTTTGGCGAGAGGGCCTTTTATTAAATCCTTAACTTCGATTTTGTATGTTTGTCGATGGAAGCGGAATCTGCGGAGGACTAATAAACCCCCTTGCCGTCATCCAATCGGGCTGAAACTTGGCAGATAGGTTCGATGATTTCGATGTCAATCATTCTATAAAATTTTGGGGCTGTTACTGTCACTAAAAGGACGCTTTTACGGAATACTAATAAACCAACTTGCAGTCATCCAATCGTGTTAAAAAAGCATTGAGCTGATCATTGTCGAAACTCTTTCCCGTTGCCAATTTTTTTTTAATAGTAAAATTTCTTTAATCAGAATAAATAAATGATATTTGGATACGAGAGAATAAATTCACGTTCATTTTTAATAAATAAATTTTGAAACGTAGTTTGCAGCACATTTTGCTGATAGAAATGTTTTTGACATCGGCGCTTTGTTAATGAATACAAAAATTGATAATGCATATAAAGGATTTTTTAAAAACACTGTTTTTACGAGTTATATTTTTTAGATTTATCTGATGCCAATTTTGTATAGCTTCACAGTTTGATTTCAAATTATGGTATCATCTCCGTCATTGAGCTTTTGATCTTAACTATAAAACAAATGAAGACTACTAATCCGAAATCAGGAATCCGGAACACTGCAAAAAAATTTTTTAATTGAAGAGAGACAACACAGCCATGGAAAGTCTCAATTAGTACAGCTCGGATTGGTCGGTTAGTTTGTGCGTTCAATGACCTATACTTCTGCACAATAATGGCTAATCAGGCCGGGACCTACAACTTAGCGTGGATTCCGAACCACAAAGAACATCCATGCCTAACCCGGAATTCGAACCCCAGCACCTTTGGCATACAAAGTCAGAGCACTAACCGCAGTCATCAGGTGAGAAGTACAGCCCGGAAATTTGCTCACCAATAGAAATAAATACAAAATCTACTTACCTTTCCGAATAGGTTGCAAGGGAACCCGAGGACCTGCAAGTTGCCGTTATATTTGGACTGCAGTGCATTCAGTTGAGTGTAATGCCAAGTGAACACTCAGTAGGTTGCAACATTGACTAATAGGAGAACGTTGCCCTCGTATTCGGACAAGCTGATGTTCCTGTTTTGCATCAAATTCGGAAGTGTAAAATTATAGACGGTGGTCTCGCAATGCTCGCAGGCGGGGCGGAAGCAAGACCTTTTCGGTACCCGGGTGGAGAGAACCTGGGTACCCAGCAAAACAGTGCAGAAAAGCACCGAGCTCGCTAGCCCTAGCCACCCCATGACAGTCTGAAGAAAACAGCTGCGAGAGCAGTGGAGGTGAAAGTTTGAAATGGGGAGAAGTTCGGTAGCTTTTGTGATAAAGGGTTGCTGGAAGTTTTTTTTTTTTTTTGAGTCTTAAGATTTGGCGAGGTTTCTCTTGAGTTGGGAGTTCTAGATTAGTATTGACCAGTCGGGAAATTTAATTTAATATTGAATCGTTTGAATTGTTTGTTTTGATATTTTTAGTTTAGTTTAACATTACATTTTCCCATTTGCATTCGCAACGATTCAGAATTTTTTCGAAATGTACTTTAAGATTTTTTTTTTTAGTTTTAACTTATGATTGCAGCATGTTTTTCCAAAACGTCATTACAGCAAAATTATGACTATTTGTAGTAGTTAGAATTTTAAAATGTGAAACGGCTTAAGGTGAAGTCTTTCAAGAGGAAACTCCTCTACATTTGAGTCTCGAATAGGAAAAAACTCCTAGGAACTCCCATCGTCATCTTTGATTTGACATTTTAAGAATTAAGAGATATAAAAAAATAATACCCACATAAAAGTATTTATAATTATTTTTTCTTATTTAATGCTTTATACTTATAATTTATGAGTTTTTAAAGTTGTCTTTCGATATATATATATATATATATATATATATATATATATATATATATATATATATTTTTTTTTTTTTTAATCTTCTGTATTCCGGATTCAAAAACTGGTATGCTTATATCAATTCTATATATTTCTATAGTAATTTTACTCAAATTATATTCCAAAGAGTGGAGAAGCCAAGCGCACTAAGGCCGGTTTGGCCCATATTACTCTTATGCAATTCGTAATATATAGCCTATGACCAAACCAAACAGTTCTGCAGCTTTCCAGAAAATCCAACAGAATAGCCAGAATACAAGACATTGTAATATATATAATTCAGGTGTATAACGTAAGTGTATAACACCACACGTACGTTTATAATGTTAATAAGTCCTAAAACATTGTCATTGAAATGTTACATTGTAAAAGATGACCCTACTAGTCAACCAATAATATGTGCTTAAGTATTAAAATATTAACCTTCACGGAGTTAATCGGTGTAGTAATACCATGCAATTATGGTTAATGTAAAAAAATAAAATCATGCAGAAATAAGCCACATTTAGGATAATCAGAGTAAAAAAGTTTAAATATGTTCGAGTTGGAGCATCAATGCTGATATTGTGATTTGGTTGGTTGTTTTCAGATTATCTGGCGCCGTCAGCAACACGAGGGCTATAATGCGCCGAAACATTCGTCATTAGACAAGCCAACATACATTTACAAACACCCATGCCTAACACGGGACTCGAACCCGCAACCTCGCGGTCTAGAAGCTAGCACGCTAACCACTATACCATTTGGTCGGCGATATTGTGATTTGACGCGAAATCTATCGAAGTGAATTTCTTCACGTCATATCGACGATATGGTGGAATAATGACATAAATGCAAATTTGTCCATACAGAGTTAAGGTCTCTATTGTGTCAAGGAAAATCTAGTGTATCGTGGAGAACAAAGATGGAATTATAATACTGATTGTAAAAATAATACGCTAGTTGCAAGTTAATAGGCGTTAAGGTTATACTGAAATCAATTTGGTTTTTTCGTTTCCCGAAAATTCTTCCACTTTTTGCACCGACCAAACGGTATAGTGGTTAGCGTGCTAGCCTCTAGACCACGAGGTTGTGGGTTCGAGTCCCGTATTAGGCATGGGTGTTTGTAAATGCATGTTGGTTTGTCTAATGACGAATATTTCGGCACATTATAGCCCTCGTGTTGCTGACGGCGCCAGATAATCTGAAAACAACCTACTTCCACTTTTTGCAGTTGCGTCATTGTTCCCCCCTAGCGACGAGCTTCTAGCATTTGCGCTTTTGTGGAACCGCATGATGCTATTAGATTACAAGTTTGATAACATATCATGCAAATTTCTTTTTATAAGCAGTTTTAGACGTTGGTTGAATCTGATAAACTGATATTTGTTTTTATTCGATTCATTAACAGAACATAATGTTTGTTGGTTGGTAAAGGTATTTTTTTAAATGTTTTTTTATACATATATTTTCCCGATGTTCACACCTCTAAATGATATTGTAATATTGCTCAATTCAAAATGGAAAAACAATATTCTGTTGTTATTGTTAACCTGTATAGGAATCAGATTTAATTGGTATGTGTGAGTGTTTGTAATAAATAATTGATCAAGTTGTATTGAGGATTTTCTAACGCAAGAATTATACTGCGTCGAAACATTGTTGGATCAATAAATGAGATTGGGAAATGCCTTTCGGAAGGTCTTTCTAAAGGTGATATTGTTTCCCCGCATATTTCAAATGAAGAATTATTCCAATTCCAACATTTCAAATAACCCCATAGATTTCAAATGAAAGGAAAACCTGGAAAACTCCCACGGCTGCATGGCAATGGCACTAGACTATTGCGGTCACATCACCCACTATATTTGGCCTCTGTGAAAAGAGATAGTGTATAATCAATCAGGAAATGAATACCCTTAGGCCTCTTTCACACGAGGCGGTTTAGTTGATTCAACTAAGTTGCTTGGTAAACTTTAAACTAGTTGACTGACTTGTAAACATTCTTTCTTAGCACTTTCACACCAGGCTTGTGGAATCACCTTCTCTTCCTAACGTAAGATCAGTACGATGTTAGATCCCGAGGACAGGATAGAATAGGATTGGAGATGTTTAATGTTTTAATTTTTACTGTACGAAAACCACTCCTATATGCATGGTGCGATGATGACATTCGAAAAAAAAATCATCTAGATAAATATCTTAATTAAATAATGGATAAATTTACATAATTTGGTGCTCCACATATTTTTAAATGTAACAGTCATAACCTGTATGAATCAATGTGATTCTGTTTGATGGGTAATGTAAATAATTAACAAAATAACAAATGAACTTTTAAATTTGAATGGTACCGACTTGAATAGACATCTGTATTTATTTATATCGATATAGTAAAAGTATATGGTTTGATAGTAACATACCGCTGGACTAACTCAAATTTCTTCGATAAACTTTCCACACTGAAACTTGCAATTACAAAGCTTTCTATAGCGAACTCAGTTGATTCAACTAAGCGATTGGTGTGAAAGGACGAATATCGATAATGTCTTTTGTGTTGAATCAACTAGTTAGGATGAGAACGTTAGTGGCACTTATGTTTTTCTAACAAATTGCCTGGGCGGACAAGTTGACTGCGTGTGAAAGGGTTCAGGCGATTCCCTATCATTTATTAAATGGCCCCACACCTTGTCAACCACCTGATAAACTAGTTGAATCAACTAGTTGCCTCGTGTGAAAGAGGCCCTAAAGTGTTCAAACACCCCGGCATGCCACTGAACTTGTGTTCATCCATCAAGGATAATCCAATGCATTTGATCTATCAGAACAATGTTTCAAATATGATCATGTGTAAGCATTAGTCATTAACGAATAACAGTAGAATTAAAATATCAGACGAAATGGTCGTTTCGCCGCCAACCTTAAAAAGGCGAAAACGACAGTAAGTATCAATTCTCTGCACAACTTCCAACGAAAAAGCCGAAATTGACTATTTTCTTGCGTGTTTCCGGAACTTCGCATAATTATACAAAATATACCATTGATTCATCTTGGTAATAACTTTTAAAGAAAAAAAAATCGAGTACCTAGGATAAAAAGCAACTAAGAAAAAAAATATTGAAATTTCCAAAATGAAATAAAAAAACGAGTTCTAGCCCGTTTTTGATGTAAAAATTTAGACAAACGTCCAGACCTAACTAAGCTACAGATCTTCAATCGGATTAAATTATATGATTCAGAATGTTTCGACTTAAAATCCTACCTTGGTTTGAACTTCATTAAATATTTTTTTCTATTTTTAATTAATTTAAAACCACTTTTTTTCATTTCAAAATTTGGCGATAGATACAGGCGATCAGCCTGTAATTGTGGTTCAGGTTAAATGCCAAGTCGCCAAACAGGTTTGTCATTAATTCGACGTTAGTTTGGCTGCCACGTTAGGGCTAATTAAGAATGACCGTAAAGAGGAATATGTTTTCTATAAATTGAATGTGTTATTTGAACTGTGTGAAAATTTAGAGTACGTAACTTTCAAACACATTCTATTTTCGGGAAATATCCGTTGAAATGTTGAAAAATAAATGAAGAATATGAATAATCATATTTAGTTGCCAGATACTGGAATAAATTCGTAGTATAATAAAAGATGACGTCACAGTCAATACATTAGAACCGGACTAAGTGAAACACTCACTACGATTGGTTTTTGGTTGGAATTGGAAAAATATTTTGTTATTCACATTGCGATTGGTTCTTGGTTGGAATTGGAAAAAGATTTTCTTTAAATTTAATAATTATCAAAGTACGTGACAATAATATTCATTCAGTTTCTAATTGATAATATATGTGTTTTCACAATGTATTTTTGATTTTACTAGAGTATAAGATTTACTAATTGGGTGTAACTCTGGTTTTCACTGTAACTGAACGAACTGCTTCTTGAAAAGTGTTTTAAAACTATTATGCTAGGTAAGAGTTCATTACAACTTGATTTTGTTTCATCAAATTAGATTAATATGCCTTCAAAAGCGCAGCAAAATAAGCTAAAAAAACCCGTCAGATTTACACAAAAAGGAAAGCTTCCGAATCAATCGCCAATTGCATAGAAGAAAAAGTAACTATCAAAAGGCGTCTGTTTGAAGGTGTTGCTTCAGTTACAAAACGAAAGGGAATCGACATTACACTGGATTCCGCTGTTTCTAATTTTGAAAGTTCTTTGAACGTAAATGATACTTATGTTCCTACAGAAGTTTCTTGTTCAGCTTCTTGTGAGATAGTCGACCAAAAAAACTTGTCATACATTATAGAGACTGAAAAGTTTAAGACGCCTTTCGTCACAAAATTAATAGATAACGGATAAACTTGACTTACAAAATGCACAACTGACTGTAGATAAGCTAATTAAATGGGCGATAGCGTCTCGTAAAGAGCACGTAAAACATTGCGATCCAACTTGCATTTGATTAGGTCTAAATTTAAGATACTGCTCACAAAATCTGCAATGTGCACTAATGCGGAAGATAAGTATAAGTCTTTGACTGGCGTATCTTTGCACACTTCTAGCACTGAACCGTTTTTCGCTGAGTCGACCTACAGGGATTTCGCTGATTGCATATTCTCAATACAAGTAAGCGTAGACGGAAAATGCTAGAACTTATTTGAATCTGCTGTTGAGGGCGGTATACCTAACAAGAAGTGGAAATGTAATCCACAACTATGCAACATTAATAAATATGATACTTTGTTATTGAAATTAACCAGTATCATGCACAATATATCCTCGAAAACCCTATATCAATCAAATCACTTAAGTTTATCGCAAAGTTAAGTTTGGCTGCATCATTTCGCCAAATGCTACGATGCAGTGAAGAACTTGAAAAGTACATCATAAATCAAGGACAGAGAGAAAAAATGATGAAATGGAAAAAAAAGGAGGAGAAGGGGGGGGGGGGGAGAAAAAAAAGAAAGAAAGAAAAAAAAAAAAAAAGATGTTACCACTGTCTTAAAAAAAGCTCTGATATCCCCCCAAAAAAACTTTTGAAAAGTTGAAAAACCGCCAACCTCAAAAACACAAAAAACTTTCTAGCAAGAAAAAAGAAGCATACACATAATCAAAATTTGCAGCTACAAACACAGTGATATAAAAAAAGGCCAACCTCTGATTACAGCTCTTGGTTGTGACTCCCTTAACAATGTACGTTTACTTAGTTTATTTTTAAAATTTAAGTTCCGCTCCCATAAAAATTTACGCTGCTTGAGGTTGGCGCCCGTCTTAATCACTAAACTTTGCAATTCACCACACAGTAAAAACTTTCCGAAATGTATGTAGGCCGACCAAACGGTGTAGTGGTTAGCGTGCTGGCTTCTAGACCGTGAGGTTGCGGGTTCGAGTCCCGTATTAGGCATGGGTGTTTGTAAATGTATGTTGGCTTGTCTAATGACGAAAGTTTCGGCGCATTATAGCCCTCGTGTTGCTGACGGCGCCAGATAATCTGAATACAACCAACCAACCAACCGAAATGTATGTATGAATCAAACAAAAGCTTACCACAAACACATCTGTTTTCTACAATTTAAAAATCCTTCATAGAGATTCCAATACGAGCTTTTCAGCACAATTTCTCTATACCATTTCGAAAATTACATTTACGTGAACTGGAAAATTTACACTACATTGAAATTTCCTACTCATCCAAATAAAATCATATCTCCTCCAATATTCGTCCATGAATTAGTTTAGATGCAAACATTGTCAAAATTCCGACGACGGACACCAAAGTAGGTATAAAGTGGGGGTTCTGAGCCACCGGAGCCCCGGAGCCATCCCGGAGCGGGGAGTTCTGAGCCACCGGAGTCATATTGGAGGGTGGTTTCTGAGCCAGGGGGTTATCCCGGAGGTGTACGAGGGTTCTACACCATAGTGTTGTAGAGTTGAGTTGTTTCTCCTGTTGTAAAAGTTTGTTTTTAAGAAATGGCAACACTTTTTAGTTTTGCTTTATGTAACACTACGACTACTATAGTAACTTATTTAAGTTAAAATTTTGTGACGTCACAATACTAAATTAATAAAGTTTAGTTATACTGAGTGGCAACAACTCTTACTTTTTGACTAAGTTTAATGTATTAGTAGCGTTGTCTAGTGATATGGAATTAAAATATAGTGTACAGAATCATTTTTTAGATTTATTTTACTTGGTCGGGGGATTGAACCTACAGTATTGTGGTAAAATAACTTTGTAGCTTAGTAACCGATAGAAAAACAGATAATAAGTTCATAATTTTATAAATAAATCTCCATTTCTACACCTGTGCTTAAACCAACCACTTTGTGGGGTAGATGTTTTACCATTTGGCATAATAAAGTGATTTTAAATTAAATAATTTAGTTATTGAAGTAAATACTTATACAAGTTCATTTATAAATCATATTCATTTGTACATGAAAATAATATACATTCCTTTTTTCAATAGATAATGTAACTTTATTATCCTTTATTCTCAATTTTTATAAAGCGTATACTAATTCAAATTTGTTCTATTATTTCTTGAAAAGTTGTTTTTCTACATAAAATAGAATTAAATGCCACTAATTAATAGTAGACACCCTTACGTGAGAAGATAAATTCGTTTGCACTTTCTTTTGAAAATAAGATTAACTTGGAGAGTCAGTATTTTCACGTGTAATGAACATGTACTTTGATGTGTTTATAAACATTTATCACGACAAAGGGAGT
Source organism: Linyphia triangularis (assembly GCA_963978545.1). Taxonomy (NCBI): domain Eukaryota; kingdom Metazoa; phylum Arthropoda; class Arachnida; order Araneae; family Linyphiidae; genus Linyphia; species Linyphia triangularis. Next base: position 27,131,826 of record OZ021726.1, on the reverse strand, counting down.
TGGTTCCAAAGTGATTTAGATAATCTTTAAGAATAGACTTTACATTGAAATCGAATTGTCACTGCTTTGTGGATTGTAGATAGTGCTAATCACGCAGTAATTGTGCTGGAAAAGTACCATCTACTAATGTGTGCATAACATCGTTTAAAAAACCTACTATCAAAAGTAAACTTTATTCTCACCAAATCTATTTAACTCCATGCGATAATGACTTTTCTAGTAGTCTGCTGTTTCTAATCTTGTACGCTTATCACAATACATACTACAAATCTCAATTCGTATATTTGCCTATACTCATTTCTTTATTTAAAATACTAACATGTGTGTATATTTAAGACTTAATCAAAGATTATTTTCTTGTGTGTGTAAAAAGCATGCGTTCCCATGATGACAAACTTTCAAAGGGTTTTACTGCATTCTATCTTATTTGACGAAGTTGGGCATTATTCGTCACGTATATAATCACTTGTGCGCAAGTGCAAGTATGAAGTTTACTCTAATGTGATTGGTGTATACATCGCAAGGACATGTATATAAAAAGGAATGTATATTATTTTCATGTACAAATGAATATTATTTATAAATGAACTTGTATAAGTATTTACTTCAATAACTAAATTATTTAATTTAAAATCACTTTATTATGCCAAATGGTAAAACATCTACCCCACAAAGTGGTTGGTTTAAGCACAGGTGTAGAAATGGAGATTTATTTATAAAATTATGAACTTATTATCTGTTTTTCTATCGGTTACTAAGCTACAAAGTTATTTTACCACAATACTGTAGGTTCAATCCCCCGACCAAGTAAAATAAATCTAAAAAATGATTCTGTACACTATATTTTAATTCCATATCACTAGACAACGCTACTAATACATTAAACTTAGTCAAAAAGTAAGAGTTGTTGCCACTCAGTATAACTAAACTTTATTAATTTAGTATTGTGACGTCACAAAATTTTAACTTAAATAAGTTACTATAGTAGTCGTAGTGTTACATAAAGCAAAACTAAAAAGTGTTGCCATTTCTTAAAAACAAACTTTTACAACAGGAGAAACAACTCAACTCTACAACACTATGGTGTAGAACCCTCGTACACCTCCGGGATAACCCCCTGGCTCAGAAACCACCCTCCAATATGACTCCGGTGGCTCAGAACTCCCCGCTCCGGGATGGCTCCGGGGCTCCGGTGGCTCAGAACCCCCACTTTATACCTACTTGTATGCTTCTTTTTTCTTGCTAGAAAGTTTTTTGTGTTTTTGAGGTTGGCGGTTTTTCTACTTTTCTAAAGTTTTTTTGGGGGGATATATATATAACATAGGTATCATGTGCAACCCAGACATACACAATTTTTTTTGCGTTTTTATGATTCGTGGTGTTTGTTACCTCCCTGCACTTTTTGAAACATTTCCTTCCAAAGCATCGTGTATGTATAAATGTGGGAGGAAAAGAATCAGACTGTGTAGTGTTTCGTAATATTATATAAGATACATTATTTAAAGATGATGAACAGTGAAAGTTTAGCTCATTAAACAACAGTCCTACGATATCACAGCTCACTCTTTAATTTTCAGAACCGCAGCACTCCATTGATCGCAACCAAATCATCACAGAGAGATGCTCTCTCGTCAAAAGCCAAATTCCATCTACTCCAAATTCAAAGTTGTTGTGCGGAAGCTCGCGCAACACATACTGTTTTGAACGTAAACAGTCACGCTCGCTCCCACAATAATCAAAATAATCCTAATAATCAAAAGAAACTGTTACCCCATGTCCAAATAATCCTAAATATCCGGTCGTTTGAAAGGTTCAATTGCACTCATGACCAACTCCTGAGTATTGACTTTAAAAAACGTTTTTCCTCTAGTACATATAGGTAGCGAGGAAAGCAACTGTTAGGAGAGTGTCGTGTTCTATAGGTTGGTTAATGGTGTAAAAATTTAATGAAAAAAATTAAGTTTCTGGGTTTACTCTGGACAGAACGCTCCAGTTTATAAAAGTCGTCACGAAATTTATATTTCATACAGAAAAATTAGGATTATACTATTCCGAAGCAAAACATCTGGACACCGAAAAAAACTTAAGCAAAACAAAAGGGCCAGCATCTCCAGGAAAATCTGATAAGATCTGAGTTTTAATTTTAATTTCTTTAATTATTATTATTTTTTTTCCCTTTTTTTTTCTTTCCAAAGTGACTTTAAATAGAGGTACAGATATGAAATTTTCTACATAAGTAGTTTTGGCCTTCTAATTAGAATTATGAAAAACGGAATGCTAAAATTTTAGTTAGTTAATTTTGAAGTAATTTTCTAATTTAATTAACAAACTAAATAAGAAAACAACAGCTCTGAAATTTTCAATATAAGTAGTTTTGGCCTCCTATTTAGACTTTTGACAAACAAAATTTTAAAATTTTGATGAGTTTTTTTTTTTAATTATTTCTATAATTAACAAATATTTCACAAAACGACTTCTAATAATGCTACATCTCTGAAATTTCCAACATTAGTAGTATTAGCCTTTTAGTTGGACTTTTGATAAACAGAACTTTAAAAATTTGATTAGTTTTTTTAATTAATATTTTTACAAAAAGCCACTTCTAATAGATATAGAGCTCTGAAAATTTCAACGTAAGAAGTTTTAGTCTTCTAATTTTGCTTTTCACAAACACGTGTTAAAATATTTCCAAAGGGGTGTTGTATTAACGGGGAATTTTTTTTTCTCGACAGGGAAGTGGCTTTTAATATTACGGGTTTACGTAGTATTTAGTTTTTAGTGAGTGAAACTAGCTTATGCTTACGCAGCAATAAACCTTTCAGCGAGCGAAGCGAGCCCATGCTTGCATAGCAGTGAAACTTTCAACGAGTAAAGTAAACTTATGCTTATGAGTCTGAATTTTTCAGCTAGAAAAGCGAGCTTGGTTTTGCTTAGCAATGAACCTTCCTGAAAGAGAAGGGCAAAATGCTAGGTTCTATACACCAATGACGGATCTCGGAAAAGCGTGGTCACGCTACTAGCTAAAAAATTGTACAAGGTAAAATTTCGTAGCAAAGTTCGGGTATTCAGCCAGTCTATAATAATAAAAGAAGATGTCTGTGTGTCTGTCTGTGGATCTATTGAAAGCTACTTAAAATTGGAGTAGAGATCTCAAATTGTCAAAAATAGTAATTTTAGCGTTCTTATTGAACTAAGACAAACAGAATGTTAAAACTTTAATTAGTTGTTTTTTAATTAATTTTCTTAATTAAAAAAAAAGATTTTACAAAATGATTTATAATAGGGCTACAGCTCTGAAATTTTGAACATAAGTAGTTTTAGCCTTTAAATTAGACTTTTGAAAAATAGAACGGTAAAATTTTGATTAGTTTTTTTTAACTAATTTTTTTAGTTAATTAATAAATATTTTACAAAACGATTTCTAATGGGGCTGCAGCTCTGAAATTTTCAACATAAGTTGTTTTGGCCTTGTAATTTTGTATTTCACAAACACGCATTAAAATATTCTCAAAGGGGTGTTGTATTATTGTATTAACAATAATACAATACAATATTACAAAGAGGTGTTGTAATATTGTATTATATTATTGTTTTACAATTATTATTATTTTTTTTTTCTTGATTGTAGAAGGGCTTCGAATACTAAGGATTTACGTGGCAATTAATATTTAGTGAGTGAAATGAGCTTATGCTTACGCAGCAATAAACGTTCAGAGAGCGAAGCGACCTTTCAACGAGAAAGTAAGCCTGTGCTTATCTTATATGTCAAAGAACTTTTCTGCGAACAATTCGAGCTTGGCTTTACGTAGCAATGTACTTTCCTGCAAGAGAAGCGTCAAAATCTAGAATACCAATGACTGATGTCGCAGAGTGAGACCACGCAGCTAGCTAAGAAATTGCACACGGTAAAATTTCGTAGCAAAGCCCGGAAATTCAGCAAGTCTATATTAATAAAACAAACTGTCTCTGTGTGGATCTATAGAAAGCTACTTAAATAGGCGCAGAGCTCTGAAATTTTCAACAGAAGTAGTTTTAGCCTTTTATTTGGATTTTTGACATACAGAATTTAAAAAAAAATATTAGTTATTTTTTAATTATTTTTTATTTAATTAATAAATATTTTACAAAACGATTTTTAATTGAGCTACCAGCTCTGAAATTTTCAACATAAGTAGTTTTGGTTTTCTAATTGAACATTTGAAAGGTAGAATTTTAAAGTTTTGATTATTTTTTAAATTAATTTTTTAATTAAATAACGAATATTTTACTTAACGATTTGTAATAGGGTTGGTTGGTTGTTTTCAGATTATCTGGCTCCGTCAGCAACACGAGGGCTATAATGAGCCGAAACATTCGTCATTAGACAAGCCAACATACATTTACAAACACCCATGTCTAACACGGGACTCGAACCCGCAACCTCGTGGTCTAAAAGCTAGCACACTATCCACTATACCGTTTGGTCGGCGATTAGCAATAGGGATATAGTTTTGAAATTTTTAACAGAAGCAGTTTTGGCCCTCTAATTGGACTTTTGACAAAAAGAATGTTAAAAGTTTAACTTTTTTTTTAATTAATATTTTCACAAAAAGCGACTTCTTGTAGGCATAGAGCTCTGAAAATTTTAACATAAGTAGTTTTGGCCTTTTAATTTTGCTTTTCACAAACACGTATAAAAATATTTTCAAAGAGGTGTTGTATTAATGATGAATTTTTTTGTTTCCTGACAGAGGAGGGGCTTCTAATATTAAGGGTTTAAGTAGCAATTAGTTTTTAGTGAGTGAAGTGGGTTTATGCTTACGCTGCAATGAACCTTTCAGCTAGCCAAACGAACCCATACTTGCGTAGCAATGAATTGTTCAAGGAGTGAAGTAATTAAGCCTGTGCTTATGTGTCAATGAACTTATCAGAAAGCGAAGCGATCTTGGCTTTGAGTAGCAATGAACCTTCCTGTGAGCAAAGCGCCAAAATCTGTGACCTGTACACCAATGACGGATCTCCGCAACATGGGGCCACACAGGTAGTTAAAAATAATTGAACATTGTAAAATTTCGTATTTGTGAAGCATTAAGATAAAAACAAAACCCACTTACTTTTCCGAACTGGTTACACGGAAACTCGAGGACCACCAGCATTTGGATTGCAGTGCATTCAGTTGCGTGTAATGCCAATTTAACCCTCAGTAAGTGGCAACATTGACAATAAGCAGACTGTTGCCCTTGTACTCGGACAAGCTGATATTGTTGGTTTGCATCAAATTCGGAAGGGTAAAGTTATAGGCGGTGGTCTTGCACTAGAGGCCGGTAGCAAGACCGTTTCGCTACCCACTTGGAGAAAACCTGGGTATCGAGCAAAACCGCGCACAAAAGTACCGAGCTCGTGAGCCCGAGCCACCCCATGACAATCTGGAGGGATTATGCGAGTGTTGTAATTATTCAGGTTGGTTGGTTGGTTGTTTTCAGATTATCTGGCGCCGTCAGCAACACGAGGGCTATAATGCGCCGAAACATTCGACATTAGACAAGCCAACATACATTTACAAACACCCATGCCTAACACGGGACTCACACCCGCAACCTCGCGTTCTAGAAGCTAGCACGCTAACCACTATACCGTTTGGTCGGCATTATTCAGGTTGGATGGAACAGATAGGATGGAAGGAAAAGTTTTATATGGAGAGAGGAAGTGGGGTAGTTTTTGAGATAAAGGGTTGCTGGAGGTTTGGGTTTTCAAATTTGGCAAACTTTTACTTGATTAAGGATTTTCAAATTAGTTTTTGTTATTCAGTAATTTAATTAAACAAAATATTAAAATTCTGTTATCTGGGAAGGAAAGTTGGACAGCCTTTGTAGAAAAGGATTGCTGGAGATTTGAGTTTTCAGATTTGGCGACGTTTCTCTTGAGTTGGGATTTTCAAATAAGTTTTGGCTATTCCCCACGTAGCAAACCAGTATTTTCCAATGTCTGAAAGATGGCTTTTTTGAAGATTGGCCATTCCATGCCGCAATCTCAAGCATCGTTTCAAAATACACGATTTAAAAAAAAAAATTAAAAAAAATTATTCAATACTTCCAGTATATTTTACCCAGTACTGGGCGAGATTGTCCTAGATCCGTAGCAACGACCAATCTACAACGGTCCTCATCGGGATTGGCTAGTATCGAGTTTATATTGACCAGCGGATTTGTGCTACTGGTGTCAGTAGGTAAAATTAAAAAAATATATATATATATATATATATATATATATATATATATATATATATATATATATATATATATATATATATATATATATATATATATATATATATATATATATATATATATATTATCTGGTGGACATAGAGAGACTAGCTGAATACCCGTGCTGCGCTATGAAATTATATCATGTGCAGTTTATCAATCAAAATTAAGTATTCTACACTTCAGTTGTGACCATATGGGAAGTGGGACATTCGATTATTCATCGTTTGGGACGTTTAACCCCTTTTCGACCCTTTAAAGTGGGTTCATCGAGATCGGAATAACTTACTTTTCTATGTTTACTATTGCCAGTTTTATTTATTTATTATTTTATTTATTACCAATTTTCAGAATTGTGGACATGTGGAAAGTGGGGAGAATTAGTGATGAGTTAGTGAGGGTTTTGCCTTATGTGTAGAGGGATAGAGTAATGAAAGTAGAGCATTAGGCCATTTTTTTTTTTTTTTTTTTTTTTTTTTTTTTTTACATTTCTCCACGTTTTAGAACATTCTGATTTCAAAAAACTTGATTTAGAAAAAATGTCTCTGTGTACGTGGTCAGCATTACTTCCGAACAAAGTAACCTACGGTGATCAAATTTGGTGTGCGGGCTGATGGTGGCGCAGGGACCTACCATTAAGGTTTTCGTAAAAATCGAGCATATGAGCGTAAGTTAGCTGCCATTGAAAAAATCACGTTTTTCTGTAATTGCTGAAAAACGGCTCTAACGATTTTAATCAAAATCGCTGTGGTAATGCCTCTGAAAGTGTTTTAATTTTTCCCATCTCCGAAATTCCCATGAAACTGCGATGAAAGCGTAAAAAGTTTGAAAACGAGTTCCTTTAACACAGAGCTCTCTGCCCTTGAGCATCGCACATCAACGATTGATTCTTTTCTGTTACACGCACAAGAAAGGACAAGGTAATGTCTATCACATAACATTGCCAATTTTGTCACTTCGGCGTGTTTCCCCCCCCCCCCCTAAACTTTTAGCTCATGTAAAAATTATTGATAAAAATATCGTCAAACTGGCCCTTTTTATTTAAATGAGTGAAAATATGGAAACAGTAAATAACACCATAAATTTTAATGCAATTACCGATATTATAGTGTAAATGAAAGTTGTGCGATGTTCTACACCCCTAGTTTATCAACTTCAGAAGTCTTATTTCTAATTATTTTCCATTAGACTATTTGACTTCAGCATCCATGAGGCCGTTCATCTTGAAAACGAACGTGTTTATTTCACTGTTGGCGATGTGGCAGATTTTCTTGCTAGCTCCTTTTTGTCTTCAATTACCCATATGTATACATAGGGAAATGAAAATATAGCATTCGGCCAAAAAATTTCGATTGTTTGGCATTTCTCCACGTTTGGAACACGATTTGAAAAAAGTTATCTAGAAAAAATGTCTGTCTGTGTGTACATGGTCAGCATAACTCCCGAACAAATTGACCTACGATGTTCAAATTTGGTGTGAGGGTGGATGATGGCACCGGGACCTACCGTTAAGGTTTTCGTCAAATTCGTTCAAGCGTATAAGGTAGCTGCCATTGAAAAAATCATGTTTTTCAGTAATTGCTAAAAAACAGCTCGGATGTTGTGTCATAACCAACCAATTTACATCGTCTTTATTAAGAAGTCCGGAATTATATACCCGTGTAAGTTAATGTATCATATATTTTATAATATATGTAATGTGTTTAACGTATAATATGAAATTATCCTTAATGTCCGTCTCGAATAGAAGAAAACACAAAAGCAGCCTGACAATCGCTTGTACACCATCAGTCTCCATTTCAGAATTGACTGCTCAGTTAAAAAAAAAAAAAAAAAAAAAAAGACTAAGTTTTTTTCTTTTTCCTTTTCTTCTTCTTTTTCTTGACGAGCGAAAGGAAAGGTGAGAAGGAGACCCCTGATATGTTAAAAGATCATAATGTGTTCAAAGACTACAAGTTTCTACAACATTGTTTTTGAAATCAAATTCCCTAAATTTTGTTTGCATCTAAAGATGAATCCAAAATAATAACCTGAATCCCGATAAAACTATGACGTATATATTTCAAACGCTTATAATACACATACAAAATAACATTCAACTTACGATTGTATGACAATTCAAATTATGATTGCATGCCCGAACGACATAGGTGCCCAAATAATAATAAAAAAATTTTATCATGTCCAAATAATCATAACTATCTCATCATTTGAAAGGTTCAATTGAACACACAACTAAACCCCCGGGTATTGACTTTAAAAAACGTTTTTCCTCTAGTACATATTAATAGTGAGCAAAGCAACTGACAGGAGAGTGTCGCGTTCATTAGGTTGGTTAATGGTGTAAAAATTGGTTAAAAAAAATTAAGTTTCTAGGTTTATGCTAGAAAGAAAGGTTTCGGGCACAAAGGTCGTAACAAAATTTATTATTTCATAAAAGAAATTAGAACTATATTGTTGCGTGGATGGGTTCGAAAAATAAGTCGCCAAAACCGTCGCCAACTTGGCTCTACCTCGCCAACTTGGCGAGATTGTTATTATCATAATGTTAAATGGCCTGCTCTTTGTAAAACTCGTCCCAGCATTATCTCTGTAAAACTCGTTTTCAAGCATTAAGGGACACATTGCAGGAAAGCAAAGTAAGACAAACTATTGCACTGCTTTATGCGAAATGTACATAAATTTTCCTTTACATTACTAATACTACAAAATATTTACAAATATACAGAAATTCGTAACAATATTATTCCGAAACAAAACATCTGGACACCAAAACAAAGCATCTGGACACCGAAACAAAACATCTGGACACAGGAAATAACCCCTATGCAATTCAAACGAGACAGCGTCTCCAGGAAGGTCTGATACTTGGTATTGCCCACTATTTTATAGTCATCAATAAATTTAAGATAAAAACAAAATTAACTTACTTTTCCGAACTGGTTACACGGAAACCCGAGGACCATCAGCTTGCCGTTATATTTGGACTGCAGTGCATTCAGTTGCGTGTAATGCCAGTTGAACCCTCAGTAAGTGGCAACATTGACAATAACCAGAATGTTGCCCTTGTACTCGGACAAGCTGATATTGTTGGTTTGCATCAAATTCGGAAGGGTAAAATTATAGGCAGTGGTATTGCATTGGAGGCAGGTGGGCCGGAAGCAAGATCTTTTCGGTACCCGTTTGGAGAAAACCTGGGTACCGAGCAAAACTGCGCACAAAAGCACCGAGCTCGTGAGCCCGAGCCACCCCATGACAGGCTGGAGGAATTATGCGAGTGTTGTGAATGATAATTCAGGTTGGACGGAACAGGTAGGATGGAGGAAAAAGTTTTATGGTGGAGAAGGAAGTGGGGCAGTTTTTGTGATTAAGGTTTGCTCTAAGTTTGGGTTTTCAGATTTGGCGAAGTTTCACTTGATTTGGGATTTTCAGATTAGTTTTGGTTATTCGGTAGGTTTAATTAAAAAAATAAAATATTGAAATTATGTGATCTGGGACGGGGAAGTTGGGCAGCTTTTGTAATAAAGGATTGCTGGAGATATGAGATGTCAGATTTGGTAATGTTTCTCTTGAGTTGAAATTTTTAAATTAGTTTTGGTTATTTACCAGTTAGCACAGCGGTATTGGGCAATGTTAGAAACAGGTGTTCTGGAAGATTGGCCCGTCGATTCCGAACCTCAAGCATAGCTCTAAAATACACGATTTTTTTAAAAAAAGTCATAAGTCAAAACAAATATAAAACATAATTTTTTTCCCTCCATCCTTTCTTATAACACTATATTTCAATTTTAACACTCTGCAGCAACGCTTCAAAGCTTCCAGTATATTTTACCCAGCACTGAGCAAGATTGGCCAAGATCCGTAGCAACCGCCAGTTTACAACGGTCCACATCGGGATTGGCTAGTTTCGAGTTAATATTGAATAGCGGATTTGTGCAACTGGTGTCAGAAGGTATAATTACAAAAAAATATTGAAATTTTATAATCTGGGGGAAAGGAGGTTAGGCAGCTTTTGTGATAAAGGGTTGTCTGGCAGTTTGAATTTTCAAATGTGGCGGAGTTTCTCTTCATTTGGGAACTTCAAATTAGTTTTGGCTATTCGGTAGATTTAATTTTAAAAAACAAATTAAATATTTTTTATTGGTTTGGATATTTGTATTTTATTTTCCAAGTTTATAAGTTTGCTTTCGTAGGAAGAATTAAAACGCGTCGAAAATAAGGATTAGAAAGTGGATTTTTGATCTTTAACTAATTATGATGAAAGCGCATTTCTTCAAAACGTAATTACAGCAAAATTAGGATTACTAGCAGTAGTCCAGTGTCAAAGGGAACCTTACAGGGAGTCTTTCAAGGGCAATTCTCTTGAATCTGCGTTTCGAATTGGAAGAAAACTTGAAAACTCCCACCAGATTGATTTAGGAACTTTTAAGTTGAGTGAGGCACAATACTTTGCATATGTTTTTCTTTTTTTTTTCGGGAGGGAGAATGGAGGAAAGCAATACAAAATTATTGCCAAAAATATCAACAAATTGGCCATTGTTAAAAAATTAATGAAAATATAAAAACGAAAACAGTAAATTACACCATTCTATATCAAATTTAAATGTAGTTATCAGTATTGAAGAATAATTGAAAGTTGTGCGATGTTACACACCTTTAGTTATATCAAATATATGCGACTGTCAGTGTAAAGTACATTCACATTTTATTTTTTGTTATCGAGGAAGAAAAAATTACAATTTATTCCCATTACTTTATTACTCTTAATGATAAATTTTAAAACGCCTTGCTCTTTCAACTCAAAAAGTGTTTGTTATATGTTATTAAAAGTAATGACCGAGTATGCCTAATGAAAACTGTAATTTTTTTAACTTTTTTTTATGAAATTCAGGGGAAAAAATTGAACACAATCCAGTTACTATTTAAATTATCAACTGAACCGCTCAATGTAAAAAGGCTCATGTGTTCAATTTTATATTTTGATGGATTTGTGTAGTTAGAACCACAACGCGTTGCTTTAAGTTAAAAAGAGTGAAGTCTCATCTCGAAGTTGAGAAAAATTAATGTTGAATGTTAAGAAGGGTGTAATCTATGTGACTTTTTACATTTAGTTCAAGAGAATGCTAACAGAAGGTGACAGCAACTGCACTGATTTAATGTGGAGTTACGTTCATAAGTATGCTTTCCGATATGGAGATTTGATCAACCATAATATATCAGTTTATTGTAGAAAACTTGGAAGTAAGTGTATTATTCATTTCAATACTTGGGGCCGTAATCAGTACAAGAAGAAAGTTTTAAGTTTGGAAAGCAAGGGGGCAAGGGGGAAAAAATAGAAACAAATCTTCCCACTAAGAAAACCTGGTGTGCTACTGATAATACCTCAAAGCAAGTTGGTTTAATAGTATTCCGTAAAAGCGAACTTTTCGTGACAGTAACAGCCCCAAAATTTGATAGATGCATTGTTATCGACATTGAACCTATCTACCACGTTTCAGCCTGATTGGATGACGAAAAGGGAGTTAATTAGGCGTCCTCAGATTTGCCTCCTATCGACAAGCATAATCGAAGTTAATATAAAGAATTTAAAAAGAAATTAATCTTGTTACAACATGCTTTCTCGACCCCTTGAGTAAAAAAATGCAAAAAGTCCTAATTTTGGTTGGATGATTTTACACAAAAAATAATTATTTTTTACAATATAAATCCTAAAAAAGTGATGATTACTGAATAATTAGCAGTACAATGCACATTTAAACCTTTTTTTGACCCAGCTCCCTCCCCTCCACATCACCGTTGAATCGTCCCTACAACCTTGTAGTGCAGTTGTCAGCGGCTTACGAAATTGGATGCCTAATCGGTGAGCGCTGTTCTTGCAAAGTAAATCAAATTACAATTTTATTGTGTGACATTTGTTTGTTTGTGTACTCGGACTAATACTGTACTGTGGCGTTATTAAGAAAAGACATGATTTGCTCCATATTTGGGTCAGGCTGTAATATGCTCACGATTATGCTTCCTACGTACGAAAAACGTAATAAGGTGAGTATATTGGGGTTCAAAAAGAGAAACAAAGAACAGTGTATTTAAATAGACTTTTCTCCGCGTGTCAATAAGTTGTAAGTAAGTTAGAAGAGACCTGGAAACGTTGGTTGGTTGTTTTCAGATTATCTGGCTCCGTCAGCAACACGAGGGCTATAATGAGCCGAAACTTTCGTCATTAGACAAGCAAACATACATTTATAAACACCCATGCCTAACACGGGACTCGAACCCGCAACCTCGCAGTCTAGAGACTAGCACGCTAACCACTATACTGTTTGGTCGGCAAGAGACCTGGAAACGAGCTTTAATACCAATACAACATTTTGAGAAAAATAAGTTCATACCACGACATATATCGCACTTTCAAAGCTAGAAAATAAACTGAAAGCTATCGCAAGGAAAGCACATCGTAAGTTTTGGTCATGTGTTGACAATGACATAGATGTATCAAAGTTGGTTGCGATAATAGGTAGTCTGTCAACACAGGTATCAAAGAAGGTGTTATACGAAATATGGAACTGATTCTAAAGCGTTCACTACAATGATTTGTGTGCCAGTTACAAGCCAACGAATGACCGTAAGCGAGATACTACCTGTAGTTTTATTCAAGTAAACCCAACCTATGCAAACTGACTAACAAAAAAGACTTAAGTACTGATCAACTGTGCTTAATGGAAATTTGTGAAGCCATCACTGTGGACAATGCAGCGAAGGGCTATTGAAGAGAAACTCTGGAAGGATTTGCCACTCAAGGTGGTTTACAACTTCCAAAAGAATTCTCATGTTCTATTTGGCTTAGAAGAAGTCCAACCAAAGCTTTAGTGACATTAATTACGTTCATCGAAAAAGTCTAGGCACCTATGTGATTCAAGATCAAAACCAAACAATCGGTTAATCTATGGTCCATAGCATTTACATCAATCAATCCTTCTATTGCGTTATTTCTCAATTGAATTGAAGAAAGTCATTGATTCGGTAATTTTTGAAACGGGGGTTTGGGATTTCCTGAAAATATCCTGATATCAATGCTAGCTGACGGCAGAAATAACATAAGGGAATCGGTCCTCCAAAATTTTTTGAATTTGCGCAAAGTCAAAAGTCTGCTGCAACCCAAACCCTTTTAGCGAATAATATCCGTATCTTAAACATACCACCTTTTGAATCTTGTGTGACAGATTATGTGGACTTGTTAAGTGGCAGAATGTGACAGAACGATTTAGTGATGACGTGATTTCAGGAGCAATAGTAAACCTAGCAATCATTTCTACGGCAATACACCTACTATCAAGGGGTTATCGCTGTCATACTCAAGCTACAGAACGAATAGTCACAGAAGCATTTTCTGCTGTATGCAGATCATACAGAAGAGACGCGTTAATAAGTTATAGCCTGGAATCACGAAACCTAAATCCAGTTTTCAACACCAAACGTGATTACCGTTCACTGTAATTACGAAGATTTTTTAGATTTTTCTTGATTTAATTGTTAAGAAGCTGTTATATGTACCTAGAGCTTTTTTTCCCTGTAACCATTTAGTTTATGTCCTCTTTTTCCTATAAACATTTAAAATTACTAAAGGCCTGTTTCACTTAAACAAAAATCACTGACTTTTTACCGTTAAAAAGCTTAAATACCAAAACTTCACCCCCCTTGCAAAGAGCTTAACATATATATATTTTTTATTTTATTTTATTTTTCCCTTAATCAATGTACCTTAGAACATCTTTTCCGTATAGGTAGGTTTTGAAATCTCTCAGAAAAAAAAATTCAATTGACTTTGACTTTTTGCTATAAAAAAGCTCGAATACCTAAACTTCATCCTCCTTGTGGCAGTATTGAACTTAATTTTTTTTTTTATTATTATTATTTTTCCATGTACCTATATACCATAGAACATTTTTTCCCATAGGTAGGATTTGAAATTCTGATTTTTTTTATTTTTTTTTCGATCCACACGATATTTGCCCAGTAATACCCAGTAGGTGATTCTTATAGATTTCGACGAGCTAAAAACGAGTCTGAAATCAATTCTCGCCCATCACCTTCAGTTTTTGAGAAAATCGGTTTTGAAGAAAATTGAAATTTTTCAACTTTGACCTCAATTTATAAAAAACTAAAAAAGCCGGACAATTCCTGTTGGATGTAATGAATTCCTTGGACTTTAACTAACATATCGATAAATAATAGTTTGGAAATATCAATTTGTGCATACCTGTAAATGTTAAGTAAAGCTGATAGGACTACTTTTGGCTCTAATTTTGGTAAACTCTTTTCGATTTTTCTCAAAAAGTAGAGGTCTGACGTGAATTCTGATCATCGCACGCAATTTTGTGAAAAAATTTCTTATCGTGAAGCAAAAAAATATCAACTTCGTACAGTATTAAAATGTTTAAATTTCGAGAGAAAAGTTGTGATCATCTTTTGAGTACAGTCAATTCACACAGAGAAGAAACGCCAAGTGAAAATGAAGTACTGCTCAAAAGACGTTAACATTTTCTGCAGTCGTACCAAGGGCCAGCGAGAAAAACGATACAGCGATGCAAACACTGTTATAAACGCATGCCTGTCCTAAAAGTTAGACAGTATACCGAGAATAAAGTCAAAAAAGTAAAAACATAGTGTGCTCGTTGTAAGGGCCAGCCGGCACTGTGTCTAAAATGTTTTATAAATTGTACAAAAGACTTACATAATTATGTTATGTTTGTTATGTTTTTACTATTTAATATCTGTTTATAATGTTGAGATAAAATATAAACCTATTTTGCATAACATATTTTGTGAAATATAAGTGTGACAGACCGGTGATGCAGGTCGGCGTTAACGTGTTAAATATATATATATATATATATATATATTTACATTTCTTCACGTTTAGGAACATACTGAGTTCAGAAAGGTGATCTAGAAAAAATATGTGATCAGCGTAACTCCCGAACGGATTGACCTACGATGTTCAAACTTTGTATACAGGTAAGTGGTGGCCTTGGGCACTCTCATTACGGTTTTGTCAAAATGGCCCATGCGCATAAGGTAGCTGCCATTGAAAAATTCTGTTTTTAGCAATTTACAAAAAACGGCTTTAGCGATTTCAATGGAAATCGCTACGGTAATGCCTTTTAAGGTGTTCTAAACATCTTCACCACCGAAATTCTCGTAGAAATGTGATAAAGGCATAAAAGATTGAAAAACGAATGTCATTAACACAAGATCTCTTCTCTTGAGTATCGTCCATCAATGACCACACATCCCACACAGTACACAGTGTTACACAGCCCTAGTTTTATAACTTTTCGATTAGTTAATCGAAAGTAATTTTTTGAAATATTAAATACACTTAATATTTTTACTGATTTTAAATTTTTTTTATACCTGTGTTCAGGATATTCTAGATTCAAAACTACACTAGTGTTAAGCTGCATCGGTGACTTATTAGATCAGCATCTGCATGTGAAGAAGGAAAGCCTTTCGGAACTCTTTCACGAGGTAATCACCCAAATTTGCTCTTCAAATGAGAAGAATCTAATAGTTAAGATAAGACAACCTCTAATAGTTAAACAATGAAACTATTTTAATTAAATGAGTAAGAACTGTTACATTGTAATAAATATATCGGGGAAATCTATACAATCTCAAATTGAAATCCACAGGTATCGTGTTTATTTTTTCTTTACAAATTTTATTTTACAGACATTGAGATATTTCTCAACGTCTGTAAAATAAATGACTTACTCTCTTATGACATAGAAGCGCAGCTGGAGTTTTGCAAGTCAGTCATTGCGACAATCAACACTGACTAACAATACGTAAGTTTCGAAATCTTATTTGATCGCTAAAACAGTTATAAGGACTGCGTTTATAAATTAATACCGAATTTAATTGGATCGATTTTTACAGAAACCCCAAAATTACAAAATGCCTAGTTTTAAATTAATCTTTAAAAAATTCACCCCCTTCTCTCCCCACTTAAATTAAAAGTTGAACTAACCTCACGATGTTCACTTAACTTCAAAAAGTTCGCATGCCATTCTTTATATTCAGTATTTTAATTGTTTTAGAATATAAATTTAAAAGGGGTGAGACAGCTTTTTAACTATCGTAAAATAAACGATTAAATTGTTTTTGTCAATGATATGTCTGAACGCATTAAGTCGTAAAGTCGCTTTCGTCGAGCTTAGGAACAGATTTTAGAAACCCGAACTTTTTTTTGCTTATATAATCCTTTAGGGATACCATATTATTGCAATGTTATAAAAAATATTTAGTTTGCGAATTGCAGTTTATAAATAATCTCTAGATTAATTAATATATGAAGGGTACAGGAGAAAAACCTCTATATTGGATTCCGCATCCGGTGTGAGTTCGGCGCCAAAATGATTTATTCGAAAAAATGGTACCTGCAACATTTGCTTACGAAAGCAGGGGAAGTGTTTTTTGTTAATACTTTGCGATTTATTCTATTTTAAGTGTTAGTTCACTAGAGATGGCATTTTATAGACAATATTGTGTTCAACGATGAGTTTTTATTATTTCTGTTGCATCGCTTCAATTTGTTTGAGTAGAAATTGAAGTCATGCCATTGTTTTATTTGCATTCAACCAGTGCATGATGTTTTTCATGTAAAATTTTATTTTTATGAGTCATTAATATTTCAGTAACATCAACTATTGTTTTTTGTGTGAACGACAATATTTTTACTTGGAATTGAATGTGGGGTCTCTTTTACGCTGGCCACCCTGAATAATTATTACAAAATAAACACCATAAAAATAAAACACAATACTCGTGACTGTTCTATAAATGATTTAAGTATGGGGGGGGGGGGGGGATGCAAAATTATCTGCTAACACGGTTAAAGGCATATAAATGGTTACCGAAATTGCCATTAATATTTCAATAACATCAACAACCGGCAATGGTGGCCCCGCCTACTATTATAAATGATTTCAGTATGAACCTACTTACAGACAGATGTTTAAGTTTACACAGCGTGTTTAATTGATCGAGGATATCTGGTAAGTTCCCAATAACGCCAATGTTTTTGTTTTTTTTATCTTATGAGCGTTAAATGAAATGTGTTTTCGTTAAAATTAATAATTCATTCTATTATTAGCTGCGTGCTTGTGTTCGTTAACTATGCTGTACTGATTTTTTCATTTGGTTCGCCATAATTAAAAACAAAAGTTTAGAACTCGTGACTGTTCTATGAATGATTTCCGTATGGGGTGGGGGGGGGGGGGGGGAGAGAGAATATTGCAAAATTATCTGGTAACGGTTAAATGCATCTACATGTTAATCAAAATTGACAATAATATTTCAATAACATTAACAATCAGCGATGGGTGCCCGCATCTACCCTTTGAAGATCGCGCAACTAACGGATGTTTTGCGTATCAATGAACCTTATCGCGTAGGGATGGAACGGATGTGAGTTTTGCCGGATACCGGATTTCGGATATCCGGGGTACCATGTCTACCGGATACGGATATCCGAAACGGATTTCGCCGGATATCCGGCCGGATATTCGGTCTATATACTAAAAACAATAGTTATACGATATGCTATACGAAAAAAATGGTCATGATATGAAGTATTAAGTAAATTATAATTAGTGGTTAGCGCACCGCGCTGCATGCCACAGGTCCATTGTTTGATTCGCGGACTGGGCAAGGTTGACTTAGCTGTTTATACCTGAAAGAAATAAACTGAGGAGGACCATGCATGCTTGGGAACTAAACACTGGGGTTCGGCGTCAGAATGACCATCTGACTGAAACATCTGCTATGTGACACACAAATGCCACAGTCGAGAAAGCTGAGCTGGGCCCAGCAGGCCTTAGTCCACACGGGCTGTCACGCACTGAGTTTATTTTTTTTATTTAAACTTTAGTTGATGAGTGAAAGAGATCTTTGTTGCTGATTTTATATCTTGTAATATTGATACTTTTAGTTTTTCATATAGTTCTGGCAGGGCTTTATCACGAAAATAATTTCTACTTGGAAGCGGATAACGAGGAGCTAGGTATTTTATTAACTGACCAAAGCCTTCTCTATTCACAATGGAGAATGGTTCAGCATCAAGAGCCATTAACTCACCTAAAATTATATTAAAATTTTTTTTTACAATGTTGAAGTGCAAAATATAGCTACTTTCAATTTACTTCATGCATTGTTTATAATTGATAAATGATTACAAAATTATACCGGAGGCATTTGTTAATAACAAAAGATTTATTTTAAATATTTTATGAAATTGAAGTATATATTTTTTTGCAATGCACCTAAAACATTACGGATTTAAAGAAATCTCGTAGAAAACTTAAATTGGATCTATCGGAATATTCCGTCTTTAAATATAAACTTAAAAAATTTCGAACCCAAAATTCATCAACATTATGTTATACCATATTTAAAATATATATTTAATATAAACAAACAAAATTAGTACTTACATATTTTTGCGGTTAAGGCTTTTGTTTTAGGACCATCTAAACTCCACAATTTTGGTACAAATAATTTCGATTCCAATGTTGTCTGCGTGCATTTCTTGTTTTGATGAATTGTTTTTTCTTGTTCATCAATATTTGATGCATTTAGTGAGTCTTTTAAGCTTCGGTGAATTTCCTTATGCACACTCATTAAATGGTTCCATAAGGGTTTTGTGGAAAAGGATTTTGTGCTTTTGATGCGCACATTTTTTAAACGATTCTGTGGAGCAAGTAACACATAGGGCTTTGCTTTCGTCATTTCCATTAATTTTAAAATACTTCCAAATGGGTGATTTTAAATGAGCCATTATTAAAAATTATAAATTGGATTGTAATTGGAGAAAAATAAAATTCAATGCATTCTAGAGAGCTAAATATAATTCCACATTGTGGCGCTGCTTTAAAGACCTAAAAATTACAATACTTCATTTTACGTCAGAAAAAATATACCAGCTTTCAACTTCTGCCAATGAAAAATCAGAAATTAGACCATACCATTCACAGCATAAAGTGGTAGGGTATTATCGTCGATAGAACAAAAAAAAAAAAGCATTGAGGATTGCGCATTGGCTATTTATTGCTTTTTACTCGCTAGCAAATGTCAGAAAAAAAGGAGGAAGTGATAATAACTAAAACTCTTAAGAAGTCACTTATGTTATGGAAAAAAGTACTATTTATTAGTATTTCGGTTCGAGTTTTACGGAGAAGCATTCAAATATAACATCTGGAATTAATCAGATCATAAACTTGGAATGAAAAGAACATATTGCAAAACACGTATGAAGGATGTGTATGGAAAAAGATTGGAGGAATGGTTTATGCTTATCAATTCGGCGTCAATAATACGGCGCCTCTTTCTGTTTTTGTTTTGTAACTTGACTGCAATTTATGTCCAAGAAAAAAAAAATTAGAAAAAAAAAGTGTAGGATGCGGTGTTCCCTTTGTCCGAAAAAGATCATTATTTTTTTCAAAAAATTATTTCTTGTGGATACCTGGTGGTCGGATATACAGCCGGATATCCGAATGAAATTATCGGATGTCCGGTATTTCAAATCGGATATCCGATGGGGTTTCGGATATTGAAAAATCAGCCGGATATGCCGGATATCGGATATTTGCCGGATATCCGTTCCATCCCTACTTATCGGGGTTTTGCGAACGTTACTAAGCAGGCACCTTGAAGGTAGAGAGGCAAATCAAAGGCATCTATTCACGAGTGAATCGCAGGAATTGCGTTAAAAATTCCAAGCTATTGCATTTTTTCGGTGTTAACAATACGCAGCCAATGTAGTAGGGGTCACTGAAAAGGGGGTGTAGCTCCCTTAATTAGGAAATCGCGCGGTAAACTGATGCGAGCGCGTTCGGGGAATGACGAGAGTTAGCAAGCAGGGAGTGGAGCCCCATAGTCGTACAAAAAATAATGTTTAGTGGTCTCACAAATGACGTCATACTACATTGTGGGCTGGATTTTTATAGCAGAAGAGTCAAGATTGGCAACATTATGGGAAACTGCTACATTATGAGATATTAAGGGCGCTTACTACTAAAAACAGTTTTCGATTTTGCTTTGAGCTGATTTTGGTGGCAACGCAGGGGGAGGGTCCATATTCTCTGGGTAGTGATACTTGATTGGATAGCAGTGGATGATAGACAATGTCAGAAAAAGGGGAGCCTAGTGAAGAGATACTCCTCATATGACCCCAGAGGTCACACTGTCAAGAAGTTAATCACTTTCTTTAGCCCCGGTAAGAGGAACCTAGTTTGTTGAGGCTGTAGCCAGCCAAAGTTTGTAGGACGGGCAAAAATTTTCCCAGAAGGGGCAGAAATATAAATTATTTAATTGGTTTTCAATTAATTTTTACAATTGAAATTTTTACAATTATATTAATTACTACAAATTTATACAATTTTTACAATTCGTAAAAGAGTATTTATCAGAGAACTTTATGAAGTATATATACAAAAAAATGTTTAAAAAAAAGAAACATTGTTAATGTATTTTTGATGTAATGTTATTTTTATTAATTCTTTTAAAGACCAGAAATTTTTTTGATAAAAACAAAACTTTCAATTTAAATTTTTTTAAAGTATATTTAATACAATTCTATTCCTTTATAATATTCTATGCATGTCCATCTCTTAATTTTTCACACATTTCAACTTAAGAATATCTATTTTAAAAATAATTACAAATATAAAAATTAGTATAAGTTACTTTTACATAAAAAGTTTTTTTAACACAAAAAGTTTTTTCGAAGTTCCGTTCTTACATTTCTATTTAAAAATATATATTGTTAAACAAATTACATTATCCTATCATTGGTCTTGTGGAACAGCTACATAACTCTTTAACAAACTTGTCATTTAAGAAATTCTTTAAGCATTAAAAAGTTATTTACATTTTTATATAAAAACTATAATATATATATATATATATATATATATATATATATATATATATATATATATATATATATATATATATATATATATATATATATATATTTCACTAATAGAATTGCATTTTCCTTTATTTTCTCCTATCATTTTCAATACTCTGAAAAATTTATCAGAAACTATTAAAATATAAAAACCCTTTTTCTATTTCTTTGCATATATTATTAATTATAATATAAAATAATAGAAATTCATTTCCCTATTCTTGGTCTTATATTAAACATTTTGAAACTTTTTAAAATACATAGCATAAAAAAATCTAAAATAAAATGATAAATGTTAGTATAATTGCAATTTCCTATCTTTACACATATTAAACAATTTCAAAACTATCTCTACTTCAAATGCCAAAAACACTAGATTTGCCATCCTGTCGTGGCCCATTGACATTCTTTGGGGACTATTTATGGCCGTCAAAGTGGAAAAAGTAGATTCGCAAGTTGCTGTGCTACAATCGAAGGTATCTACAGCAGCAAAAAGTTCGTTTCTATTCAATCATAGATATAAAGGTTTACAAGTAAAAACAAATGATTGGGATAACATTTTCCAGGACGAGCGAAGATTTTTCCAGGTCTGGCAATGCCCGACCTCGCCCCCCTCTGGCTACATGCCTGGTTGTAGCCGATCTCGCTATCCTAATAAGTGGGCTGCGTGTATAGCTGTAATGCTACTTTAAAAAAAAAAAAAAAATTTTAAACTTATTTATATTTATATTTTTTTTTTATTAAAAATAAATATATTTAAGAGTAGAAATAGATTTGTACTGTTAATTAAGAAAAAAAGTTTAAATAGGGGTGCCAGACGAGTTGATAAAAAAAGTTATCCATGGTACCATAAGAACTTCATTATCCTGAAACTCATTACAACGTATCAATTTCAAGAGACATTTATATGGAATTTAATTCAATTGTGAATTCTGGATTGTAACGCAATAAAGTTATTTTTTAATAAATAAAACAAAGGTAATAGTTTTTTTTTTTTTTTTTAATTATGAATAGCTCAATATTTTAAGATTATTTGTATTGTAATTATGTCGTTACATAGAGAAATTATGGTAAACATAATTGAAAATAAAAACAGCGAATAATTTCGAAAGGGAACATTTATTCTTGTTTACATTTTCAGTGATTAGAAAGTTTTGGTGTTCTTTTACATTAAACATATGGCAATATTTCCTGGAAGAAAAAAAGTAATCCTTCAAATTCCTACACTCTACAAGCACATTTTAGGACATTGTCATCTATAAAATCATTAAAAAATATATATATACCTTAAAGGTACAATCATGTTTACTATTTCGTTATATTCATTTTGAAACAAAATTTCAATTTAATAGAGATCGAGGCAAGCTGTTGCAATACTAATAATTCACAAATTCACATACTGATTCGTCAAAGTTCGTTGGAGTAATAACAAGTAATAAAAACTGTTTTTAGCACCTACATAAATTTTGTCAAATTATCCTCAATAAAATCGATAACTCTAAATCTTTATAAGGTATTTGAATATTCCTTCGGGACAGTTTTCAAACAAATTCAGTTTCAACAAATTTATTTTATTAAATTTGTTGAAACAGAAAAGAATGTTTTTAAACCCAGTTCAGCTATAATTAGTGACCAATGGGATAGTTTACAAAAAAAGCATGACGCATGTTTAAACAGTGTGCAAATCAAAATGGATTTAAGTTCTCAACGAAATTAGCATTTTAATGCATGCGATAAAAAAAAAAAAAAAACTTTATGGGATACAAGACGTTATTATGATGAACTATAATTGACGTCTATGTTTATTGTTGGTTTTAAAACCCTCTTATTTACTATATTCAATCATTCGTGTAATTCCTTAAATATTACAAATTGTTGATGTACCAGCGAAGTCTTAGGGACATTACGTAGTTCCATTATTTCCAAACTATGTAATAAAAAGCTTACAAACGGAAAAGGTGGTAAAATGTGAATGAACTTTGGAGGTTCAGCAATAATTATAGTGACCAATGGGACAGTTTACAAAAAGAACATGACTTATATTTAAAAAGTGTGCAAATCAAGATGGATTTAAGTTCTCAACTAGATTAGCATTTTAATGAATGCGAAAGAGACATTTTTTTTGCAAAAGGTTATGTAGCTCTGATTTTTTAATATGTAATAAAGGTCTGTCCCGTAGTTTATAAACCAAGTTTTTGCTAACCCTTGTGGTGCAGGGTGCAACAAAAACCAAGTCGTTTTTCAGTTTATCCGTCAAAACTGTTTGCCAATGCATCTTAGAAACAAACAGTATATTCAAAAGTTTTAGAGTATTAAATTTTCTATAACTTTTGAGCACGAAGTTTTTTTGTAGAACTATTATGTATATAGTTAAACCGCATGAAAGTCAACACTTTTTTGTAAAAATACTATTTTTTTAAGATTTGTGTCGAGTTTTTATATGTCTCCATAATGGTACGTCTTAGAGAAAAAATTTGTCAGTATAAGCTGTAGAACAATAAATTTCCTACAAGTTTTATACAACAAGTTATTTTCTAGGACTAATAACAAAAGAGCTACTCTGGTTTTTGCATTTTTCGTGGTACACCAAAAAAAAAAAAAAATACGCTTTTCAGTTTATAGATCATAACTCTTATCCTAAACACAAATATTAAATTTAAAACTTGTAGAGTATTAAATTTGCTATAATTTTTGTACATAATTGGTTTTTGTAAAACTATTATGTAAAGAAAGAGTGTAGTAGCATCAAAATAAAAACTTTTTTGTTGATTTTACTTTCGAACTTTATAACTAGAAAAGAAATTTATACAATGTAGAAATAAGTACGAAATTTTTTAGAAAAACAGAGGGTTAAAACTCTAAAGAAGTTTAAAAAAAAAAAAAAAAAAAAAAAAAAAAAAAAGCGCACAGTCTTCACAGAACTGAAGTTATCTATTAATAAGGGTAAAATAATACCAAAAACCATCAGTGACACATACAAAACTAGGGGTGTGGAACATCTCACAACTTTCAATTACACTATAATACTGCAGTATTATAGTGTAATTGAAAATTGTGCGATGTATACTTTCAAACTCTATGCATATACATATGGGTGATTGAATCTTAGTAATCCGCTTCTGAATCTTAGCAAAAATATTTCATCGTTTTTTTTTTTTGGGGGGGGGGGGAAGTTAGGGGATTTATAATAAAAAAATTAACTTTGAAACAATCTAGTCATATGACGCATGTTTATAGAATAGTTTTTGATGCTGAATCGAATGAAAAGAAGGCAAGACGCTATTACCAATCAAGAAAAAGTTAGTTCTTATAAACGAAACAACATGTAAAAAGCGAGAAAAGGTAAAATTAGGCAAAGAAATAAAAAATTATTTAGCAGAGAAGTGTGTTTTTGAAGTGGGGGAGGGGGGGGGGAGAGGGAAAGGAATGACGAGTAAGTGTGGAGTATTTTTTGATGAAATTGACGATTTTTTTACTCGAATAAAAAAAAGGGAGAAAAAAAGACGATATAACTATCCTCCATAACAGTTATAGTCCATTTGTCCACTTTATAGACGAAAATACATGTAATATAAAAGTTCATGTAATGAACCAAAACTGAGTGGAAAAAATTAAAAAACAACCAAAATTTAATCGAAAAAGTACCAGTTAGCAATAAAATAAGTAAATAGTTATGAATAATTGAAATAGTAAGTTAGCAAAAACATTAGTGATAAAAAATAAGTAATGAAATAAAGTAGTTTTTACACAAGTAGTTTAGTTTATAAAAATGACTATGACTTTGTAAAATAGTCTACAATACACAAGTCTAACAGGCCTAGATTATACTAAAATTAATTTTCAGTTTAAAAAAAACCCGCCACCCCCTCAAAAAACGTCCTTCTATGCTATATAATTTCTTTATTCTCATGACAAAACGTTTTTGCCACTACCAAGTTTCATGAACGGACCAATTTTTTACTTCTTTATGTCGTATTTTACCTTTCCTCACTTTTTACATGTGCTTTCGTTTATGTACTGTAACTTCTTCTAGATTGTTTAACGACTTGCGTTTTTTTTTTTCATTCGATTTATCATAAAAAAATACGCTAAAATCATAAGGCCAAATGCTTAGATAGTTTCAAAATTAGTTTTTCAGTTTTAAAAATCCCCTAATCCCCCACGCTCCCCCCAAAATAAACACCCTTCTTTGCTAGATATTTTTATACTCTTTTGATTCTTCATTTTCATGATAAATTAAATGTTTTTGTCAAGTTTCGTGAACGGAGCAATTTTTTGTTTTTTGTATCCTATTTTACTTGTACTATATTCGAACATTTTCCTAATTTAGGAGTTTTCAAAAAAAAAAAAAAAAAAAAAAAATAATAATAATAATAATAATAATCGAAAACCGCAAACTTAAACTGTCCTTATATCAAATATATTCTCATTCCCTCTAAAATATTCAATCTTGGAAAATGAACTAACGTTTTCATGAAGGGCAAGTTTCAATATGCAATCAGCCACCTTTTACCACTGAGCTAAGAATATCTTTAGCTCAGTGCCTTTTACTGCACCACGTCAGAACACGGAATCTCACCCCATTCCATTTCCTAGAAAAGGGAAGCGATCCCCTCCCCTTCTCCCCTATCCAGTCCACAAAGTAAAAAAAAAAAGCAAAAAAAAGCCAGCTCTTCTCCGACAATTAAGGTGGAGCTTATAGGAGGCGTGGTTTTCACATTTTTGTCTTATAGTTAGCTTCAAAGTTTGTCTAAAATTGACAGTTTGAAAAATAAAATTGAAGTTTTGAAACTTGAACTAAACAGATAATAGTTCAATATTTATTTTTCAGTCGTCAGTTTTTAAATATCTCTATTCCTTTTCCTGTAAAATGAAGTTAAAGTAAAAAGGATTATATTTTTTCTATTTAAAAAAAATGTAACAAAATTTATGACAAAACTAAAAAGATTCAAAGAATCCTCAGAGATGTATCTATCCAACAGAACAAACCCTGCAGAAGTATTCTCAAAACTTCTTTAGCAAAATTCAAGCATTTGTTGCATATTTTCCCATTGCCTTAGCATTAGAGGGGATATTCAAGATGGACGGTATAGAGGAGCCTTAAGTGGGTGTCGTGCCACGAGCCGACGTGTCAAGAGGTCAAGAGCGCATCGTACCAGGAGCGCACAAACACCTGCTGTGTTTGGGAGGGGAGAGAGATGCCTGTTATTTATCAAGCAAATGGTACAACACAAACTGCTAGTTTATGTGCAGAGGGTAGGATCTCCATTCTTTAATTTTTATGTTATAATTTCAAACATTTTGGCAGTACATCAGAATTAAAAATGATACATTTTTAAACATACATTTTTTTCTTCCGTCAATTTTTAATTAGCTAATTGCAATTAAAATGACTAATTAGGACGTTATTAGAACGGACATAAATAAACTTGTAATTAACTTAGAGTTATGACTTTTATTGCAAATAAAAGATATGACTGACGGATGTGCGAGACATGAAGAATTGTGAAACTGGCTACAAAAAGAAGTTTTGGCTTTCTAATTGTACGTATGTCAAACAGAATATTAAAATTTTAATTAGTTTTTTTTTTTTTAAATTCATTTTTTAATTAAATGTTTTTTTACAAAGTGACTTCAAATAGAGATACAGCTCTGCCATTTTCAACATAAGTAGTTTTAGCCATCTAATCTATAATAATAAAACAAGCTGTGTGTCTGTCTGTGTGTCTGCGGATCTATAGAAACCTACTTAAAATTGGAGTAGAGCTCTGAAATTTTCAGCATAAATAGTTTTGGCCTTCTAATTGTATACATGTCAAACAGAATGCTAAAATTTTAATTAGTTCTTTTTTAATTAATTTTTTTTTACAAAACGACTTAAGACAGAGATGCAGCTCCGAAATGTTCCACATAAGTAGTTTTAGCCTTCTAATTATTGTTTTGAAAAACAGAATTTTAAAATTTTGATTTTTTTTTAATTAATTTTTTAATTAATTACATTTTTTTTTTACAAAACGATTTCTAATAGTGTTACAGCACTGAAATATTCAACATAAGTAGTTTTGGCTTTCTGATTGAACTTTTGAAAAACAGAATTTAATTTATTTTTTTTAGTTTCTTTTTAATTAATTTATTAATATTTTACAAAACGATTTCTAATAGGGCTACAGCGCTAAAATTTTCAACGTAAGTAGTTTGGCCTTCTAATCGGACTTTAGAAAAACAAATTTTTAAATTTTTGTTTAAAAACTACAGTTTGTGCGCTCGTGGTACCATGTTACCTTGTCGCGGATTTCCGTCCCCTCATAAACAGGTGTTTGTGCGCTAGTGGTACACTTTTATCCAGTTGGCTCGATACACGTCGGCTCGTAGCACGCAAGCATTAAGTTGGTTGGTTGGTTGTATTCAGATTATCTGGCGCCGTCAGCAACACGAGGGCTATAATGCGCCGAAACATTTCGTCATTTAACAAACCAACATACATTTACAAACACCCATGCCAACACGGGACTCGAACCCGCAACCTCGCGGTCTAGAAGCCAGCACGCTAACCACTATACCGTTTGGTCGGCCGCAAGCATTAAGTGTGTAGTTATGACTAATTGGTTTAAACGCTATGTCGTGCCAGAAATAACGATTTCGTAAGGTGGATTGTTTTGAATGTGATATTATTTAACAAAGTAACAAAGAATATATAACAATCGAACCTTTTCAGATTTTATATAAAAGGTATTTTTCAAAAAGTTATACAACTCGTAATCTCTTTGGGTTTTAATATTATAAATTACAGCTTATCAAAAAAACTATTTATATTATGACAAGGGATTATAATTCCGGCGACATCGCTCTACATACCTTTGTACTTTAAAAATGAGTAGACGTAACGCCGGTTGTGACAAACACACATCTGATTGTAGGGCTGTTAGCTAGGAGTTTTCTGGTTTGTCTCTCATTCTAGATTCAGTTATGCGATTTTTCGGAACCGTCCGTATTCGTTTGTAGCTTTTTTGCCATAATTAAATGATGAAATCCTTGTCATTTACGTGGACAGCAAATTAACTACAGTTACGTATATTAAATTGAGAATAATATTATTCATAAAAACAAATTCTTAATATAAATCCTTTATATGCTAATTTTTATATTCATTAAGGGGGTCCGGTACCGAAAATAAAAAAAACTTTATTTATGTACATTTTTATGTCAAAAATTTATTTTATGTATCTTTGATACATAAAATTGTGTTACTGTAATTGTAAATTGTATTTACTATTTATATATCTTTGAGAAAATGTTTTTTTAAATATTGTGTTTAGTTATTTAAAAAAATTTTACAAACCAAGAAAAATCCATAATAATTGATGTTTGCGTATTTTGATATAAGTCAAGAAAAAATATTTTTTTTGTCAAAGTAAAAGCTTTTTGTAATACATAATTATATAAAGAAAATTTTGTCTTCACAGAATTTTGATAGGTGAATTAAAAAAAATTTAAAAAATTCTCAAAGTTAAAACATTGAAATTTTTGCTTTTTTTTATGTTATCTTTTACGCTAAATGTTATATTTTAAAACAGAATTAAAAAAATAAAATTCTTTGGAGAAAAAATATTTAAAACTATATAAATTAAATGCTCCAAAAATTTGAATAGCCAATTGTTAATGGTTCTGGAGATATATCGATTTGAATATGCAACATCTGTGAAAAACACTAGTGCTCGAAAAACGCACTTTAAGCAGACGCTTCAATGTGTTACGCCCATTTGTGATGTTTAAATCACATGTAATTTTGTGGCGTTCTAATCACCGGAGGAATAAGATAAAAACATCATTCTCTTCAGGAATGTATGAACTATTTTTTAAAATCAGAAAAAAAAAATTTGGGAATTTTGAAGAAATTTCGCTACTGGACCCCCTTAACACAGAGCCGATTCTGTTGTCAGCGTGTACTTAGAGTTTGCATATAATTTTGAGTATAAAAACGTCTCTATATGCGTCAAATTACGACACAAAATTTGTTTATTAAAATGAATGGGAATTTATGCATTCACGTCCGAATATCTTTTATTTATTCTCCAGCAGGTAAGTGTTTCCACAATGATCGGTTAAAATTCTTTTGCTTACAGCGTTACTAAGCAACGCAACGTTGAAATGACTGGATCACTCTCCATAAGAAATGTATGCTTCAGATTATTTTTATTTATTCAGAATAAAATAATTTTGACTACAGGAAAGAGTTTCAACAATGATCGGTTGTATGGGATTTATTAGTATTTCAAAATGATTATAGAAGCACCTTTTAGTAATAGTGACACCACAGCAAAACTTGATGGAATGCATTTTCATTGTCATCGAGTCTGTCTGCCAAGTTTCAACTTGATCAGATGACGGCAAATTGATTAGTTAGGCTTCCGCAGATTTGTCCGGAAGCCACACAAACAAAATCGAAGTTAATATAGCCGACCAAACGGTATAGTGGTTAGCGTGCTAGCTTCTAGACAGCGAGGTTGCGGGTTCGAGTCCCGTGTTAAGCATGGGTGTTTGTAAATGTATGTTGGCTTGTCTAATGACGAATGTTTCGGCGCATTATAGCCCTCGTGTTGCTGACGGCGCCAGATAATCTGAAAACAACCAACCAACCAACCAACGAAGTTAATATAAAGGATTGAAAAAGAGCAATTGATGCAGGTCGAATTCGTAACCGAAACCTTAAAAACGTGTAAAAGTCAAAAAGCAGACTGTGTCATGCTGAAAATACATCACTCTGCTAACGTACTGTTGATGAACACATTAAGGTTACAGAAACACTTTTTGAATAACTGGAAATTTTATTTATCACAACTCATATGCATTGTGCTGTGCAAGAAAATGTGTTAAATAGTTTGATAAAAGTAGGACAGAATAATTATAGGTTAGTAAGTAACTGGATTTATTATTGGAGCTCTAACCACAGCAAGTGCAAACAAAAGTTTGCTGGTGTTTCAGCAAGATGATTGGAATTCTTAAACAGATCACTTTTAAGTAAATAAAATTATTTCTTATGAAAGGTCTCTTAAATATTTTAAATAAAATAATTTCCTCAGATTACGAAAGAATATTTGACGCTTTTTTAGAACATAGACTAAAGCTATATCAGAAACATGAGGGTTAAACATATCTTCATTCTTTTTGGGATATAGCTTACATTTTAACTATTTTAATTGGGAAATAGTTAAAAATGTAAGTATAGTCATTTTAATGAAACGCAGTTTAATGCAACACAAAATATCTTCCTCTGTCTAATATAAACAACGAAACATACAGTGGCTCAAACATTCAAGGATACACTTCGTTTTTTAAACCAATCTACAATTTGTATGTTGAAAAATGGGCAAAAAATATAATTATAACATTTTTTACAGAGGCATTAAATTATGGACATTTTGCTTTGTATATACACACACAAAAAAATCATAATTTATTTTCTACTAAGTGCTCATTTCAAAAATTATTTAATGTCATATCAGTTGAATTTCAGTTGCGTGTAAACTAAAATATTCAAGTAATATGTTAATTCAAAATGTTCAACGGTGGAAGATAATGGGGAGGGATTTAGTGTAACTCTGCTTTTCAACTTAGTTTTTCAAGAATTTTAGCATTTTTTTGTTCACCCATATTTTATGACATGTTTTTAGATTTACTTGAAACATAGAACTCACCATTATACAGGTACTTATTCTACGACCCTCTATCTTTAGTCTATGATTGGCATCCCTCCTGGTTTAAGAATACGGATTGGACAAATATACAAACAAGTCTAAAAAGAAAAAAGCCTATCTAAAAGAACTATGACTTTGAAAACGAAATGAATGAAAACGAATGAACTATGAATAAGAAAATTGTTAAATTGTACACGAAATTAAATTGACATCCTGTATAAACGGATAGAATTCCTAAAATTATTGCAAATGTCCCAATTTAGTTAAGTATATTGTGATTATTACTGTAAGTGTCGATAAGAATTTCAAAAAATAGAACCAAACCAGAGATTCCATAACCAATCATAAGCAATATTATCGATCCCGAAATGTCTTCAATAGTTAGGCAATTTTTCTTAAGCTTTTTAGACGATTCGGAATACCTTTCGCGGGTAGCCGATTTAAGCTTTAATTCATGTTCTTTTTCGAATTTCTCACGCAATCCTGCTTGTAGAATTCTGGATATGAGACGGTTTATTTTCCCCTTATAAAAATATTTTTTTCTTAGACCAATCGCTAATGGCGTTGAAGCAAGGTTATCATCTCTTATGTACGGTGAACTTTGCAATTCTGTACCATATTTTGCTATGGCAATGCTTCGAGTTAGTAAAATAGCATTTCTTTTATTTTTTAGAAGTTCTTTGTCTTCTTTGGATGACCCATTGAAACACCATTTATGATCTTCTATAGCTTCTCCCAGGTCTCTGAAATACTTTTCATCGTAATTTCGTAGCAAATTAATGTATGTAGTACCACATGAAACATACGCTCGATGCGTTCCTTTCTGTACTGCTTCAGAAAGCTCTCTAAACGTACGCAAAGGCTCCTCTCGCAAGGGCACAATTAAGAAAGACAACAAAACAGACGAGTAACACGCAGCTATAATTGTTGCCCAGAAAAACCAAGACACGATGAGAACCTTTTGCTTGAACGAAGTTCCAGAATCGCATGCATTCAAAGGTTGGTGCAGTAAACTACCCATAAAAGAAAACAGAAGGCGTTCATAACGAGATATATTCCCTAATAGTTTCAAAATTAATGGCATTAAGAATAGGATACATATAATGACCAACCACATAGTTACATCATACGGATAGGTAAAAGCCATTGTAGGTGGTAGGACACCAGGCTTTTTCATAAGAAATACGGCTTGATCCACATAATAAGTAGAACTGAATTCTATTTCCTTGAATCTTTCTTCATTCACTGAAATGCCATTCATGGCTATGTCTGCGTCTCCTCGATGGATCATCCCAATGAGTCCAGTCCAGTTGCCGTCACCCATTCTGCGACCCCATTCGCTGTCTGAAGGTTGCACCACTTCAAACGGAAGATTCAAATAAGTTAAAACTAAGGTCAACATTTCTCCTTCCACTCCTGCAAACTCTATTCCACCATCCTTATTTCTACTAACTTCCATGATGCCGCTATATGGTACAACGCCAATTTTTATGCTAGATAGGATTTTCATATTTCTATATGTCTAAATCCTATACATGATATATAAACTGGTATAGCATAAAACAAGTACACGGAGAGGCTATAACATGCCTATATGTCCACTTATATACCGAATTTTAATATAGAAGAATAATGAAATATTTCGTTTACCAACATTTTTTAAGGAAAATTTGTGAAATTCGGTTCAGCCAGCACTTTTCGTGTTGGTCCTTGGTCTTTCTACAGCTATTTAATATGAAAAAAGATTGCCGTAGTTTGCTGGAGCGTTTGAAAAAATACTTTTATTTCTGCTAAATTTTGAATCGAACAAATGTTCTTCTTGCGGAGTAAGTAATGTTCCTTTAATAAAAAATAAAAAAAAAAATTAAGAACTAGAGAACCCGTGTGTCACATGAATTACACATTACACATGAATCTACGTACTAATATTCTCGTGTATAATTAGAATCGAAAGAATTTATGGTAAAAATCTCTGTGGCAGAATACTTAGGATAATAATATAGTATTAAATACAAAGCTGTGCCACGCACTTTAAGGCGCGTTTGTGAGAAAATAACACATTTTTAAATGAGTAAAATGCAGCAATTTATTCTAGAATTATGTTATTGAAAACAGATTTATAAAAATATTGCGTTGCCATAGAGATTGTGAATTCGAAGTAACTGTGTCGATAAAAGAAATCGAGTTACAGCCAGATCGTTGGATGGAAGAAAACTTGCTTATCTATTTATAATATAATTCAATCCATAAAAACAAAGTTTTTAATATTCATCTTTTATATGCATTGCCATTTTTTATAGTCATTAACACAGTGCCGATTCTGTAAACAGCGTATGCTTGGTGCTAACATCTAATTTTAAGTATCGAAAATATTTCAATCAGCAAAATGTGTGACAAAATACGTTTCAAAATTTATTTATTAAAAATTAACGTGAATTTATGCACTCAGATCTCACATCCAACTATCTTTTATTTGTTCCGATTAAAATAATTTTATTATTCATTTATTTATTAAAACAATTTTGGCAACAGGAAAGAGTTTCTTCATCGATTGGTTAAATGCTATTTCAGAGTGATTGGATGACGGCTAGTTGGTTTATTAGTATTCCGTAAAAGGGACCTTTTAGTGACAGTGACAGCCCCCAAAATTTGATAGAATGCATTGTCAGCGACATCAAAACTATCTGCCAAGTTTTATCCCGATT
This sequence comes from Linyphia triangularis, assembly GCA_963978545.1. Lineage (NCBI taxonomy): Eukaryota > Metazoa > Arthropoda > Arachnida > Araneae > Linyphiidae > Linyphia > Linyphia triangularis. Next base: position 27,098,210 of record OZ021726.1, on the reverse strand, counting down.
GGATGACGGCAAGGGAGTTAATTAAGCACCGACACACACACACACACAAATTGAAGTTAATATAAAGATTTAAAAAGGAAAGTAGTTATTGATACATAGACAAAATGAATAGGTGTTTTAAAATAAAGAATTAATGTGTAATGTTTACTGAACATAAGTTGCATTCGATATTTTATTGATCTTCATAGAAGATTAGAAGAAGATTGGCATATTTTCTAAGTTTACGTTACATATGTTCTTGAAAACAGTAGTGCCAATTTAAACGTTTAGTAGAAGGGGAAGAGAGTTTGTCTCTTTACTTTTGATCATTAAGGGGATTTTTCATATACATTTTGCAGAATAAATCCTTTTTCTAGTGTTAAGTATCAAAAACTTTGAGGAAATACAAACTGTACAAGGATGAATTTCACAAGTAAGTAACAAAGTGTATTGTATATTGTTGCACAAATTGTCTGTATATATTGTAAATAGTGACGTATTATTTCAAAATTCTATTGTAATTTATTTTTATCCAATTTTATTTAGTAATTAATAGCGATTATACAAGTTAGAAAAAGGTGGCAACACCTGAAGTAATCGAGACGTTTCGAGAAATTTCTTTCCGATGAATTGGCTGGAAATTTCGAGAATGTCTCACGCGCTTGTATATAAAGGACTGGAGAACGGGAAAGTTTTCAGATTGACTTCGGATTTCGTTGAAAGCTGATCGCTTTGTTTACCTATTGGAGTGAGCTTGTATAATCGCTGAATTCGAAGTTATTTTTGTTGAAGCTTGTGTTGAAGCTGGAGAGTAATTAAACTGTTGCCTGTGAATAAATTTTGTGAGTTTTCTGAAGAGAGAATAAATATTTTTATACCGTGAAAACTGTACCATCATTGCCTCAGCGGAAAAATTCGTAACAGTGGTGTCAGAAGTGGGATCAAGTCATCTTGAATGCCGACTACTAGAGGAATGATGGAAGACCAAATGAAGCAGTTGATGGAAATGCTTGCTGGAATGAAAGCCTGCCAAGAAACCGCCTCAGCCGAAATAAAAGAAATGAAGGCCCAACAAGAAACCAACGCAGCCGAAATGAAAGCCGAACTTCACGCCAGTCAAGAAGCTACATCATCGGATATTAAAGCTTTAGCATCCAAACAAGAATAATCTTCTGCGTCCGTTGATAGATTTATAGAGCGCACAGAGAGTGTTCTTCAATCAATGAAGGCGGATATTTTGGATGTCAGAGAAGATCTTAAGACAGTGAGAAATGAAGTTGAAGAAAAAGTTTCCACCATGCAAGAAAAAGTTTCCACCTTAAAGGAAGAGCAAGACAAATTCATTGACGTTGTAGAAGAAAGGCTGCGAAAAATGGAAACGCGTGAAGCTCTGGCCATAGCGTCACCTAATTGGGATAACGCTTCCATCCCCTTTATGGCGCCGCGCTCTAACATCAAAGTGGCCCCTTTTGATGGGAAGTCGTCTTGGCGCGTTTATCAAACGCAGTTTGAAATGATTGCTTCTGCGAATGGTTGGAACGATACTTCGAAAGCATTCCATCTCGCGGCATCTCTTCGAGGTGAAGCTGCTGACATTTTACAAACACTACCTGAAGAGAAGCGGGGAGAATTCGTGGCGCTGGCGAGTGCGTTGGAGCTAAGGTTTGGTGAGCAGCATCTTAAGGATTACAACAGACTGCAACTGAAAGTGAGACAGCAGAAGGCCAATGAAACTCTTCAAGAATTGGCATCGGATATAGAAAGGCTGTCGCTCCTCGCTTTCCCTGACTGTCCCCCGGATGTACGAGACGATCTTTCTCTGCAGTATTTTATCGACGCTATTCAAGATCCCGATGTGCAGCAGGCGGTAAGGTTATCCCAAAACAAAAACCTGAAGTCGGCCCTCGTGTACGCCATGAGTGTGGAAGCCGCGCAGCTAGCTTCTGGAAAAGACCGACGATATGTGCGTGGTGCATTAGCCGAGGATTCGTCTGACTTTGTCACCAGTAAGCTTCGAGAACTGGAAAGCAAAATTGATAGAATGATGAGAAGCTATCCCGGAGCCAGGGATCGAAGGACCAGAGTCGTTTGCTGGCACTGCAAACGGGAAGGGCATCTACGACGAAACTGTCTTGATTTGAAAAAGAGAAGGGATAACACTACCACGGATTCTCCACAACTGAATCTAAGAAGATGTCATCTCGCAGGGCAGAAGCTGCAATGTAGAACAGGTGAAGCCCCGACCAGTCGTTTCCACGTTTCATCCCGACAAGGAGGAAACCAGGGTTTATTCGTGAAGGGGGAGATCAACGGAACTCCATGTCGTCTAATCGTCGATTCGGGGGCGAACGTAACGATCGTAAGGACGGACGTGGCTCGTCGCCTGAACAGCCGACTCCTCTACACAGCGCCCTCTGTTTCTCTACAAACTGTGTCTGGTGGTAATATCTCTGTTCATGGGAAATTGCAAGTGGACATTGCCCTTGGATTTAACACCTACAAGCACACCGTTTATGTTGCCGAAATTGTAGATCCGTGCATTCTCGAACTAGACTTTTTGAGGAAAAATGGAATTACCCTGAATTTTGAGAAAAGCCAGCTGCAAACATGGAGAGGCGAAGTTCCTTTGCACGATCTAGACATGAAAGAGCTGTGCGTATATCGGATTGTAGCTCATGAAGACAATGTCATAGAGAATGCTGAAGAGTCCACATCTATGGAAAGTACCTCTCCAGGCTCGGAGAGAGAACCGAAGAAAGCGACGTTGATGAAACCCTCCCAGGAAGTGGTTAATGTGGAAATGGACAAAGTTAGTGACGAGGGAATCGACATCCATGCTCCTGTTACAAGCATCGAACGGAGGTCCCGGGATCTATCAGCTGCACCCGCGGATGATTCGGACGCAATCTCAGAATCATATAACGAGCAAGATGGGGATCAGAAACTTTCACCGCTTCTGTTTGCATACGGGAGTACAACTCACGAGACCACCGGATTTTCTCCATCTCTAACGATGTTTGGAAGAGACCTTACGCTCCCCAGCAACCTCCTCTTTGGACAACCACCGGACACTCCTTCCTCGCCTGTCCAGTATCTAGATGATCTGCAGGCACGTTTGGAAGCCGTACATCGGTTCGCCAGAGAGAGAAACAACATCATGACGGAGCGCATGAAGATCCGGTACTATGCCAAGGCCATGGACCGTTCATTCCAGGAAGGTGACAAGGTGTGGTTAGGGAACCCTAAACGTCGGAAAGGACTCTCCCCTAAGCTCCAGACGAACTGGGAAGGGCCGTATGGGGTCCTTAAGAAGATCAACGACGTCGTGATGAAAATTCAACGGACACCTTCCTGTAAACCTAGAAACCTAACCATCACAATAGGCTATCCCCATATTATAGTAGAAGTGATTGAATTGCCTTTCCTCTTAAGGACTTCACTGCCCGGGACGTGCAGTCTTTAAGAAGGGGGAAATGTTGCACAAATTGTCTGTATATATTGTAAATAGTGACGTATTATTTCAAAATTCTATTGTAATTTATTTTTATCCAATTTTATTTAGTAATTAATAGCGATTATACAAGTTAGAAAAAGGTGGCAACACCTGAAGTAATCGAGACGTTTCGAGAAATTTCTTTCCGATGAATTGGCTGGAAATTTCGAGAATGTCTCACGCGCTTGTATATAAAGGACTGGAGAACGGGAAAGTTTTCAGATTGACTTCGGATTTCGTTGAAAGCTGATCGCTTTGTTTACCTATTGGAGTGAGCTTGTATAATCGCTGAATTCGAAGTTATTTTTGTTGAAGCTTGTGTTGAAGCTGGAGAGTAATTAAACTGTTGCCTGTGAATAAATTTTGTGAGTTTTCTGAAGAGAGAATAAATATTTTTATACCGTGAAAACTGTACCATCATTGCCTCAGCGGAAAAATTCGTAACAATATGTTATCATAGAAAACTTAATATTGTTTCTATGCTTGTCTAAACATTACAACTCTATATCTAAAATATTACAATTCTATACTACAGTTGAAATCAATCGTCCATGTTAAGATTCCCTAAGGTCCATTTCTAGACTACATATGAGTGCAAAGTTATAAGTGCCGTTAGTGTAAAAGTTAGGATTTCTGGCACCTTCGCATTGTATTTTATTCAAACTAATTTGCGTACATATACGAAACCAAATGCAAAACACTGCGAGATTCATCTTATTAAGTGTAGCCATGCAACAATCATGCGTTTAACAGATCTAGTAACACAAAGAAGTACTTTTTAAGTAAAATTTGATATTGTCTTTGAACACAAAATTTCAAAACACTTGCACTTGTGCTAATGATTTGAGAAGTTTCTGGAGCAAGTTTAACTACATTTACTTTAGAGCCAGTCTTGATTTCTTCCAAAAAATTTCTTTTTGCGACTTAACCCATAATATATTTCCTTCCTCTACCACTTTTATTTTTAATCAATCTATCACTTTTAAAATTTCCAATGATTCTGTGGACACATGTGTAACATGAGCTAACAATTTTAGCTATTTCACGATTAGATTTTTTTTTTTTTAAATAATCTTAATATAAATTTCCTTACTTCAATATTGATTTCTCTTCGAGGAGCCATTTTCCATTTAAAAGTTGGACGTTAAGTTTATCTAACTTAACTTCATCATATAAAAATGATCGTTGAAAAGGTTTACAATTACACTAAATTATATTAAAATAGCAGTCAACTAAAAAATATTTAGTGACTGTTAAATAATTTTTCATAAGTGTATGATCAGTTTTTTGACAGCAAAATTTGCCTAGTAAAGTTTTTAATAGTTTAGTAACGTTTCTAAACTAGACAGCGAGTTAAATGGCTTTTTATAAACAAAATCGTTTGTTCAAACTAAATTACGGTATGAACATGAAATGAATGAATGGCTCAGATTTTCTTTATGTTAGTATTGTTAAACTCACAATTTTAACCTATTATTTTTTAGGTTAAAAAAAAAAAAAATCAGATTATGATTACTTAATTTATCATCGTACATGTCTAGTGTCTACATATCGTATGATATACGCCGGCGTTTATCTAATCATAATCATAAAGTACTACTGCATAATCACCTGAAAATGTTTTTCTGGTGATTATGCAGTACTTATATATGGTTATGCAGTGCAGTTTTTGGTAATCTTTCTTTTTTTTAAAAAAAAAAGGATATTGATGGAAAAAGTTCAACACAGAGCAACAAATTTTTTTCAGGATACTTCGGGCAATGCATATGAGGATATATTGAACTAAAGGTTTGGAACATCGCACAACTTTTAATTACACTATAATACTGAAGTGGATATGTATCATTTGCCGTTTTTATATTTTCATCATTCATTTAGCAAAAATGGTCTTTCTTATAAGTGAAACTGAGGAGGGAAGAAAAACGATCTTTGACGAGGTATGCTCAAGGAAAGATAACTCTCTGTGTTACAGGCATTCGTTTTTCAACTCTTTAAGCCGTTAAAGCATTTTTAAGGGAAATTCTGTACCGACCAAACGGTATAGTGGGTAGCGTGCTAGCTTCTAGACCACGAGGTTGCGGGTTCGAGTCCCGTGTTAGGCACGGGTGTTTGTAAATGTATGTTGGCTTGTCTAATGACGAATGTTTCGGCGCATTATAGCCCTCGTGTTGCTGACGGTGCCAGATAATCTGAATACAACCAACTACGGGAATTTCGGAGGTGGGGATGTTTAGAACACCTTAAGAGGCATTACCAGAGATTTTGAACAAAATCGTTAAAGCCGTTTTTTAGCAATTACTGAAAAACATGTTTTTTTCAATTGGCAGCTACCTTATGCGCATGCGCGATTTTGGCAAAAACCTTAATGTTAGGTCCTTGTGCCATCACCAACCTGCACACCAAATTTGAACATCGTAGGTCCATTTGTTCGGGAGTTATGTTGGACCACAGACATAATTTTTTTCTAGATCACTTTTTTTGAAATTAGAATGTTCCAAAACGTAAAGAAATGAAAAGAAAAAAAAAAAAAAAAAATTAATGAATCCTATACTTTCATTACCCTATGGGTAATTGAAAGTAAAATGTTGAACATGGAGGAATGTTGAACACTATAGGAGAAGATGGTTTACCTGGGGAAGTTTTAGATATAGAATTTGTCACTGGCAATTCTATATCTATGATTTATGACACGAATATACTCCAATTTAAAATTGCCGACCGCCAACTTGGGCTGAATTGTGATCAGGATTTTGTAATACTATTGACGATATTAATTATTTATATTTTTTTCTATTCAATACGTTTTAAAGCATCCATCACTTTGGTTCTTTTAAAGGAATTGATGAAATTTTGGAAATTTGCAGTGTGCCGTCTTTCTTTTCTAAAAACTTTGGCGGGATGAGATAATGATTGATTGGTGTTCGCTAGATACCTATTATATTTGTGTACGCAGTCCATCAATGTATACGGGAAAATAATAGACTTCTAGTGTAAAAATGCCGATTTGTGAAACTCGGATCGGTATTTTTAATATTTTTTTGTTCGATATATATATATATATATTTTTATTCAATTTGATTTTATTGTGGATCAACTTTAAAAAAAGGGCTCGATAAAATTTCGAAAATTTGCCGACTGTTCAACTTTCTAAAACCTTGGGGGGGGGGGGGGGGGGGCTTCCCCTTCGCATCGTCCCTGCTTGTATTATGATTTCCCTGGCTGAGAGTCCTGTCCAAAAATTAATTAATACTTAATATATAATAACTTAATGACAGAAAACTCTGTGTTAAAGGCACTCGTTTTATGTTTCAATTTTAATTAGTTTTTAATTTAATTAAAGCAATTACGAAACGACTACTATAATAGGGTCACGGATTAGCAATTTTCAACATTAGTAGGTTTTATCTTCTAATTTCACTTTTGACTAACACAATGTTAAAATTTTCTTTAGTTTTTTTTAATTAAGTTTAATTTTTTTCCTTCTTTTTTTACGAAACGACTTCTGATAGGTCTACAGCTCTGAAACTTTCAACATATGTAGGTTTACCCTTCTAACTGGACTTTTGAAAACTTTAGTTTTAAAGTTAGTTAAGTTTTTTTAATTAAAAAAATTACGAAACGACTTCTAATAGGGCTATAGCTCTGAAATTTTCAACATAAGTAGTCATGGTTTTCTAATTGGACTTTTAAAAAACTTATTAAAATTTTAGATTTTTTAAAATTAGGTTTTTTTTTTTTTTTTTTTTTTTTTTTAACAAAGCAACCTCAAATAGGGATACAGCTCTGAAATTTGCAACAGTAGTTTAGGCCTTTTATTTGGACTTTTGAAAAACAATATGTCCCAATTTGAATTACTTTTTTTTTTGTTAATTTTTTTTTTCAAAACGACTTCTAATAGGGCTATACAGCTGTGACTGATAATTTCATGAGAACTTTACTTTCGTCTGCGATCCACAATTTCAGGGCTGAGCAGGCAAGTTTTAGTTTTTGTAAAACACTTGAGAGGCGCAGCCACCCACACATGGCCATTTCTCCTTCATTAGAAATGAACTGACATATATGTTTACATCTAGCTATGATTCATTTAATGGTAATTATCCTCTTCAACGAATGATTTGTATTTGTGGATGAATTCCAGAGGTCAAATTTGTATGGTTCGTCATCAGGGTTCCCACCCAAATCACAGAATGAAAATCAATGACTTTTCAATGACTTTTAAGGACCTAATTAATGTTTTTAAGGACCTATGAAAATTTGTTTTCAGGCATCATGTCTGTATTTAAATTTTTAATAAAGTATATTCTATCAAAAAAGTTACAAGTTGGCGCATGTGTAATACAAATATGTCAGAAAATTGCTATAAGGTGCAGATAAGTGGCGGTCACGGGGGAATAGCAAGTCCAAGTTGTATTTTTATGAATTTTGCAGTTTGACAACATCTGTAAAAATTAAGGACTTTTAAGGACCTCTAAGCATTTTCAAGGACTTTTAAGCACCTCTAAGCATTTTCAAGGACTTTTAAGCACCTCTAAGCATTTTCAAGCACTTACAAGGCCTTGAAAACAAGTTCAAAAATATTAAGCACTTTCAATGACCGTGGGAACCCTTGTCATATATATAGGTCAAACCCTTGTCAAATTTCCATACCCAAATTCACGCCAACTATCTACATTTTTAAAGAACAAAACTGTGGCCTAGCACATACAGTTCTTTGCGCTCTTTCCTTGAAGAATGTTTCCCCTCCTCTAATTTTAACTGGAGCTTTGTTGATTTATCAACAAAAGTTATGTAACGTTTATATATATATATATATATATATATATATATATATATATATATATATATATATATATATATATATATATATATATATATATATATATATATATATATATATATATATATATATATATATATATATATATATATATATATATTATCCCCAGTGATGTAGAGGGCGCTTCTAATGTAATCCGCTAGCGCGGCGACTTCGTCCCCGGAGAGAGAGTATGATTGAACACGGCTAAAACCCCCTTCAATCTAGTTAAGCCTTGGATTGAAGGAGTGAAAGTGAACGGACGTGAAAGAAACCTCTTCTTTTTTAGGTTTAAGAACCTAGTTATAACTTATGCAACGAATAAACCTGCTGTCTATTTAATTAGCCTCTTCACTTTTACCCCTTCGTCATACAACATGAGGGCTCAGCCTGCTTTTTACCCGCGAGAATACGACGGAAAAATTATATCATAAACGAAACGAAACTTCGAAATCGGTAAATAAGAACTAAACTTCCACGCATCCAGAGGTCAAACTAAAATCCTCTTCACGAATTACCGCAGCAATCAGCGACCACCAGTGGAATCTACAAATAAAAGGCAAACTCATCAACCAGCGTCGTCATTATACAACTGCATAACACCCAAGTAGCACAGCAGTATTGGCCAATATCAGCCCTACATTGGCCAATCCCGATGTGGAACGGCGCAAAATCGGCCGTTCGATGCCGATATTGCCCGATCTCGCCCAATATTGGATAGACGATACTCAAAAGTTTGAAAGTTTGATGGACAGTTTTAAAATTGAAATATTTTATGTATAAGAAAGGAATGTTTGTGTTAATATGTTTTGCGATGTTTTTAACACGTTTTTAGGCATTTTTTAAAAAATCATGTATTTTGGAACGATCTCGAGTTACGGCCAAAACCGGCAGATTCCGATACAAAACGATGCGCAGAATTTCTCAAAAAGTATCGCCACCGAGTGGCTGAAGCAACTGAAGTGCCCGGATGTGTGTTTGGGAAGTTTGTTTATATCGCCGGCTCGACTGTCATTTGTAACATTAAAATTGGATCGAATTCTTGATATTGGTAAGTGTTGTCACAATAATTTGTCGATTTCATGTGGTTATGTTTCGGTACCTACGTATTGCATTGTTGGTTTTCGTTAATTTCAACCATACTTGATTGCCGACTTGGCATGGTTTGATCTACAAAATTGATGTTGACAAAAATGATTGGTATTCACATTAAACTTGATAAGGAATCAAGTTAGTTTCAATTATTTATTTAATACTGTTTAAAATATAATCAAGATTTTTAGCTTTTATGTCATCTGGACAAGATCCCATTCCCCCTCTCCATTGCTTGTTTCAAGTCATGCTCATCATTGAAATACTTATACTACATGTTACATTCTAGTTATAATATTTATAAATATTTATCATATTTGTTATCGTTAGTTTATATTGCGGAATTTCCTATATTTGCTCCTTATAAAATTGAATATCCAAGCTCCGGGATTAGCAGCTCTTTTAATAGAATATATTGTGAATTGCACATATTGAGGAAACCACATTAAATTAAAACATGCCTATTACTCAATCTCAAAGGTGGTGTGGAATAGGGTGCATTATCTTAATCAACCACTTGGCATAAAAGGTAAATGATTGTTCTAAAAAATGTCAATTTTAACAATATGTATAACTATTGTAATTATGCCTCCTATTTTTAAAAAAATACAGCAAACCCTGTTAATGCAAAATTGCTTAACATAAAATCACATTTAATGCGAAGGAAAAGCGGTTTTCCGTACTTAAAACTTAACTTTAATTTATTTGTTTAACACAAAATTCGGTTAAAGCGAACAATTTCAGCGGCCAGATCGACTTAGCTTTAACAGGGTTTTACTGTATGTACATTTCCCTATTTAAAAGGTCTGTCTTGTGCAATTATTGATTACTCAGAAAAGAGCAATGAATGCAAATTTTTGAAATATCTACAAAAATATATTTTGAATGCCTAGCTTCCTTTGTGTTAATCTAAACACACTGTGCAAAGATGTTGTTTTTATAAAATAAAAATGTTTTTTTCATTTAAAGAAAAGACTTTCCATTTGAAAAGTAAACAAATATTGTAATCAAGTATTATTGTTAGTGCTATTCATAGTGCAATTTTCTGTCTTGGGGTGAAAAGTGTAATAGTTGTAGCCTTCCTTCCCTCGGAAGTAAAATGCCAGTATGGCCTTTCCATAGTTAATTTGTTATTCTGTTCAGTTTAAAATAAAGATACATACTGTTGTAGGGTTCATTGATGGAAATGGAGAACCGATAGAAGTAATTCCTTCATCTTGGTTCACCTCAGACAAAAGTTGTCTTTGGCAGTTTGCAATGAATGGGGGGGGGGGGGGGGAATTTACATGATTAAAGAATATATACCCTCAAGTCAACATGGCAAACATTTAATTTTAAAATCTATTGTACATACAGTAAGTAAATTACAATTTTTGTATAAGGTATACAAATAATTAAAGGTATCACAAATATTGTTTCATAAGTTTTTGATCTACTTATCAATTCAAGTTTTAATGGTGTAGATTTTTGAAATTGTGGACATGAATAACAGATATTTATTAACAGATTTAAATAATATCCTATTTTAATTTCCCAAACTGAAGATTGGTTTTTTAGTGAGTGATACTATAAGTGCGCTAAGTAAGATATTTAATTGTATAAATAAATTGTATATGAAGTTTTGCAACTAGTTTGAGATAGCATATATCCATAATTTTCCTATTTAGATTCCTTTTAACAGGCATAAGATAAAGCTGAGCTTACTCGTTCAATATCTAGCATTGGGAGTGATTCTTCAGAAGATGAAAATTTATTAACACAGAAAAGCCATACTCATATTCCAGCCGGTTTCAAAGACGATTCTCTTTCTTTGGAATCCCACAAAGAAACAAGCAAAAACTTATTTGTAAACCAAAAAGCGTGAAAACTTTCTCTGCCAGGTAAGATTATATGACAATCAATTAGGTAACGCTCCAAGCAATTTCGATTTGATGTTACAATAATTTATATTTTAAAATAAAAATTAGCAATAGAGAATCTCTGGTCTTCCAAAAAAAAAAAAAAAAATTATCTGTTTCTTTAAACAATTTTGTACAAATCACCTTTGTCATATGCTTATAATTGAGAAATTAGTTCAGAAGAAAAAACAACAAAAACACTATGTTCTAAATTAGTTCCTATAACTTTTCAAGAGCAACAGTGTATTTTATATTTTATCTCAGACTTTTCAACAACACTTTTTACTATTTATTTTGAATTTATTTGGTGGTTAATTTAACAGTTTAAAAGAGATTTTTCTCTCTTATAAATTATTTATTACAATTTTAAACGGCTAAGGAAAAATGAACGAGTTTATAAAAAAAAAAAAAAAAAAAAAAAAAGCATTAGTATTTATTTCACAATTCATAGTTTTTTGGTGTGCTTGTTTGAGGTTGGTGTTGCAACTTAGAATGTTGCTCTTTGTAGAGGGCGCTAGTTGCACCCCACCCCCGCTTGAGGGAGAAATTCATTCCCTTACTTGATGTTGGTATTACTGTATGTGTGTTGTGGTGTCCCGTCTTTCAGTAAATAAAATAGTTTAGTCTAAAGATGGAGTGCTCCTTGTGACATGATCAAATTAAGTATTCAGGTTGAAACATGGTGACCAGGGACGTGATTTATAGTAATCTATGGTGATTTCTATATAGAACAACGACGTTGACGACCATCGCAAAAACTCGCAGTGTCGCGACTCTGAGATTTTGAGGTAGGTCCCTTTGATTATACGTAACTTAATTTGAAACCTTGTATTTAAAAATTTTAAATTTGATTGATATTAATTTATCAAAATGGATGACGAAGTCAAAAGTAAAATGGATAGAATCAAAAGGAAACGCTCATGCGTTAGGCAATTATTTTCTAAGCTCCTAACTAAAATAGATAATTTAATTGGTGAATCATTAACTGAAAGGTATTCTAAGGAACAAAAAATAGACGATCTTCACGATCAAAGAAATCAGTTAATTGAAAAAATAAAAAATCTGAAGGGGTTAGATGAAACGATTGAAACCGACATTGATGACAATGAATTGGAAAACGAAATAATGTCAAGTGAGGAATACCAGGAACGCGGTATTAAATGGAAAACAAAAATTGATAGACTAATTGAAAAATTGTTAGTTGTTGATATACCGCGTCCGAATGAAAATCCGAATACTGTTTTGAGTAATGTCGGGATTGAGATTGAAAGAAATTATAGACATAGAAGTGAATCCAACGCTGTAAAACTTCCAAAATTAGACATAGCAAAATTCTATGGAGATTGTGGCTCCTGGCTGGATTTTTGGAATTCATTTGAAGTGGCTATTCATAAAAATGACGCGTTAGGTAAAATTGAAAAATTTGCTTATTTGAAAAGCTATTTGGGAGGGTTAGCTTTAACTGCAGTATCTGGATTTTCATTAACAAATGAAAATTATGATTCCTCAATTGAGTTATTGAAATCTAGATTTGGGAATGATGAACTAATTATTAGTTCTCATATGAATAAATTGTTAATGATTGAGCCAGTTAAATACACTTCAAATGTATCAGCATTGAGGAAATTGTATGATGCAGTTGAAATTCAAACCAGGTCGCTACAATCTCTTGGCGTTGCAACGGGTACATATGGCAGTCTTCTTTGCCCAGTAATAATGCAAAAACTCCCAGAAGAACTAAATTTAAATTATAATAGGCAACGAGAAACTAGGGAATTATTTGACATTAAGAACTTATTAACGTTTTTGAAAAGGGAAATTGAATGCAGGGAAGCATCCTTTTTATTGGCCAACCCAAGGGGTACTAGTGGAAATGATTACTCGTTTTGTAATAAAGAAATGAATAAAAATAGACAATTTATGGGTTCAAAACGAACAAACTCAATGGCTAGTGTTCCAACCGCAGCATCCCTAACGACGTCAGTCAGGGAAACTTGCGTATTTTGTAACGTAGAATTGCATGGTTCCCAGAATTGCCCATTATCACTGAATGAAAGACGGAATGCTTTAAAATCCCAAGGTAGATGTTTTATATGTCTGTTTAGAAAACACGTATCCAAAAACTGCTACAAACGTGAATACATATGCAAAAATAATTGTAAACAAGCTCATAATTATTTAATATGTCATAAAGCACAAAACGAAGTGCAAACTGAGCCCGCCAGCAATGAAATTGTTACTTCCTTGCACAGCATCAATGAAGTGCTGGGGCCCAAAAAGGGTGCAGAGAATGTGAACTCGTTATCTGCTGTTTTGTTGCAAACATTTTCATCCTCCCTTAAAACTGAAAGGGGATCTGGCTTAGTTCGAGTTCTGATGGACGGGGGTAGTAACAAGTCGTTTATTTTGCGGAGTGTTTCTGAGGACATGGGACTAGTATCCGTTCGCCGGGAGAGATTTACGATACACGCCTTTGGTGGGGGGAACTTAGAGAAAAGCTTATATGATATTGTCGAGATAGAATTGCAGAACAGGACTGAACCTGAACAAGCGATAAAAATAGAAGCCGTTGTCATTGATTCTATTACGCATGGATATATAGAAATCCCGTCTAAATGGGTTAAAAATATGGCTTTAGAAAAGGGCATTGAATTGGCAGACGTCGCTACTTCGACGGAGATACACATTTTAATCGGGTCGAATTTAATCTGCAATTATTGACAAAACGCTTGACGTATGATGTAATTCGCAAAACCTTATTCAAATCACTATACCTTTCTAAAATCAACAGCGATTCAGATGGATCAACACTTATTTGTAGCGTAACGGCCCTAACCCGTTTCTCCCCTTGAACTACTCGTAAGTTGATATCCATTGAAGGGGACAGTTCATTGTCCGACGACTCACTTAAGTCCAGGAGCCAGGGGGGTCCAGTCCACCACAAGCGGTCGTTGATTAACTGACGCGCTCCCACCCCTCTTGTCAGTCGATCAGCAGGGTTGGTTTTTCCGTCGCAGTGATTCCAATTTTGAGGGTCAGTTTTTTCTTTAATTTCTAACACTCTATTACGAACAAATGGCTTCCACTCGTCCGCGATACCTTTAATCCAGTGTAGACATATCTGTGAATCAGTCCACAAATAAATGTCACTTTCCTTTAATGAAGGAAATGTCTCTTGCAGGTAAGACGACATTCTCGCGGAAATCAGGGCTCCTAGGAGCTCCAATCGAGGCAAAGTAACTGCTTTAAGTGGAGCTAAACGAGATTTCGATATTATAAAGCTAGTCGTATATTTACCTCTGTGTTTTGTTCTGAAGTACGCCACACAACCATACGCCTTTGGACTTGCGTCCGAAAATATGTGTACTTCTAACTTATCAATTGGACCCTCCTCAAAATATGGCCGAGGAATAACAAGTCCCTGAAGTTCTACTAATTCATTCAGCCATTCCTTAAACTTCTTTTCCACATCAAGGGGTAGACTTTCGTCCCATTGTACACCCTTTTCCCATAAATTTTGCATTAACAACTTAACTCTTACTGCGAATGGTGTCAATAAACCAATAGGGTCAAATAGCATACCGCATGCCCCTAGCACAATGCGTTTTGTTGCCACTACGGACTCTATCTTCGAAAATTGGTCTAAGTCAACTCTTAAAGTGTCACGTTCGTTATCCCAGATTAACCCTAGGACCTTTAAGAGTTGACTTAGACCAATTTTCGAAGATAGAGTCCGTAGTGGCAACAAAACGCATTGTGCTAGGGGCATGCGGTATGCTATTTGACCCTATTGGTTTATTGACACCATTCGCAGTAAGAGTTAAGTTGTTAATGCAAAATTTATGGGAAAAGGGTGTACAATGGGACGAAAGTCTACCCCTTGATGTGGAAAAGAAGTTTAAGGAATGGCTGAATGAATTAGTAGAACTTCAGGGACTTGTTATTCCTCGGCCATATTTTGAGGAGGGTCCAATTGATAAGTTAGAAGTACACATATTTTCGGACGCAAGTCCAAAGGCGTATGGTTGTGTGGCGTACTTCAGAACAAAACACAGAGGTAAATATACGACTAGCTTTATAATATCGAAATCTCGTTTAGCTCCACTTAAAGCAGTTACTTTGCCTCGATTGGAGCTCCTAGGAGCCCTGATTTCCGCGAGAATGTCGTCTTACCTGCAAGAGACATTTCCTTCATTAAAGGAAAGTGACATTTATTTGTGGACTGATTCACAGATATGTCTACACTGGATTAAAGGTATCGCGGACGAGTGGAAGCCATTTGTTCGTAATAGAGTGTTAGAAATTAAAGAAAAAACTGACCCTCAAAATTGGAATCACTGCGACGGAAAAACCAACCCTGCTGATCGACTGACAAGAGGGGTGGGAGCGCGTCAGTTAATCAACGACCGCTTGTGGTGGACTGGACCCCCCTGGCTCCTGGACTTAAGTGAGTCGTCGGACAATGAACTGTCCCCTTCAATGGATATCCACTTACGAGTAGTTCAAGGGGAGAAACGGGTTAGGGCCGTTACGCTACAAATAAGTGTTGATCCATCTGAACCGCTGTTGATTTTAGAAAGGTATAGTGATTTGAATAAGGTTTTGCGAATTACATCATACGTCAAGCGTTTTGTCAATAATTGCAGATTAAATTCGACCAAATTAACGGGGCCATTGACAACGGAAGAACTGTTGAATGCCGAATTACACTGGGTGTCTTTTGTACAACGAACTGAATTCACTGCTGAATATAATCTATTGAAACAGGGCAAGCCTGTTGAGTCTAATTCGAAATTATTCGGGTTGAACCCAATCTTATCAGCAGATGGAACCATATGCCTTGGTGGTAGATTACAACGATCGGGATTCAGCATTCAGGAGAAACATCCTTGTGTTCTTCCTGGCAAGTCTAGATTCACCGAACTGTTGATCGCAAGGGAGCACGAGAACTTATTACATTCCGGAGTTTCAGACACTCTCACTCAAATCCGAGAGCGATATTGGATTCTACGTGGTAAACAAATAGTGAAAACGTGCCTGTACAACTGCTTTGTTTGCAAACGAAGCGAGGCTAGACAAGGAACCCAGGTGGTGGCACCTCTTCCAGCTGATCGAATACACGAAGCAAATCCCTTTGAAGTGACTGGAATCGACTTCTGTGGCCCTTTATACACCAAGGACAATGACAGTGATAAGGTCTATATCGCTCTCTTTACTTGTGCCGTCACCCGTGCAATTCATCTTGAACTGGTATCGTCTCTCAGTACAGAACATTTCCTTTTAGCATTTAGACGATTTATATCGAGAAGAGGAGTCTGCAGAATAGTGAATTCTGACAATGCCCGAACGTTCAAGGCTGCAGAATTAGAACTAAAATTGCTCTACTCTAATATATCTGATCCTGTTGTACTTAACTATTTTGGAAAAAGGGGTATAACTTGGAATTATATTGTAGAACGAGCTGCTTGGTGGGGTGGATATTGGGAGAGGATGGTGAGAATGACAAAAACAGTCTTAAAAAAGGTTCTTGGTAGGGCTCTGGTTTCGTTTGAAGAATTGCAAACGATTTTGGCTGAAATAGAAGCAATATTGAATTCCCGCCCACTCACTTACGTCTACAACGACCCACTTGAACCATCCTCTCTCACTCCAGCTCATTTCCTCATAGGAAAGAGGCTAACTGCTTTACCCCATCGGGCTGTTCATGTTAGTGAAATAAAAAGTAACAAAAGAATATATATTAAGAGATATATGTATAGAGAGAAGCTTTTAAATAACTTTTGGAATCGTTGGAAAGGAGAATATATCCTCCAACTTAAAGGAATACATAGTGTAAAACCAATTAATGTAACTTGTAATTTTAATACAAATGATGTAGTTTTAATAGGTGAAGATAAGGTGCCACGACAGTTGTGGAAATTAGGTCGGGTAATTGAGGTCCATAAAGGTCGTGATCAGAAGGTAAGAAGTGTAACTCTAAAAACAGCATCGGGAATAGTTAAACGACCAGTTCAGCTGCTGTACCATCTAGAGCTTCCTAGAATGGATTAAGTTTGTTTTTTCATTTGTCATTTAAATTGATTATTAAGATTTACTATGTTATTATGAGGTATTCTCTGTGTTCATTTTATTATTGCAATGTAAAATTTATGCTTTAAATTTAATGATTTATCTGACTACATGTATTTAGGGTTATTATGGAGATAATTTTAGGTACTGTTTGGATTTGTTTGATGAATGTCTTCATCGGGGGGGAGGATGTTGCAACTTAGAATGTTGCTCTTTGTAGAGGGCGCTAGTTGCACCCCACCCCCACTTGAGGGAGAAATTCATTCCCTTACTTGATGTTGGTATTACTGTATGTGTGTTGTGGTGTCCCGTCTTTCAGTAAATAAAATAGTTTAGTCTAAAGATGGAGTGCTCCTTGTGACATGATCAAATTAAGTATTCAGGTTGAAACAGTTGGTGCAAATGTATGTGATTGAAATTCAAATACCAGTTTAGAATGATTTTCTTAAATGTTAGTAGAAAATGATTTCTGATGTAAAAATTTTACAAAATGTTAACAATCTTATGCTTTCGTGCAAAATTCTGTTTTTCATTTTGCAATTCTGTTTTTCTTTATTGGCAGTAAATGCTTCATTGCATGATTTCTTTTATTGACAACAAATTGCAGTTCCGTTACAAAAAGAGCTTGGATAAAATAAAAAGAGCTAAAGACTAGAAAAAGTTTGAGGCAATAATTTGATTTTTAAATTTTAATGTAATCTTAATTAAAACAGAAATGAACAATTTTATATTTCAGGTTTGTTTTCTTCACCGAGGTGGAAACTTCAAAGGAAGATAAAATATGTAAAATAAAATATGTATTATAATAAACAGCTTGTATTAAATTTATGTTTTTATTATATATATGCACTGCAGAAAGTGACCTTTAATTTAAGTGTGCATGGTTTTTAAGCCATAAAATATCAATTAAATTATATTGGGTTTCAATTATCGGTCACCAAAAAGCAATTAAAATAGGAATGAAAGTATAAAAAAGTATTCATTATATGAGGTATACATGTAAATATTATTGTGGATTTTTAAAAATGTTTTTGTCAAATAATTTTTAGATGAAAACTTTTTCAATGTTGTGGGGGGGGGGGGGGGATCTGCAATTTTAATTCACTTTATTGCTATTACATTTGAAGTGAATGAACTAAAGCATTAAAATGAGATTTAATAACTATCTATTCGATTCTTAATGTATGGAGAAAAATGATGTTTTAAAAATGAAAAGTGACTTCATAAATGAAATTGATCTGTGTATAAAAAATATACTTCACAAGTTTTAAATTCAACCTTCTATTTTTATGAAACCTTAGCATAAAAAGTTCAATGAGTATTGATTGACCTATAGGGACTTTAAATTCTACTGGCAGTTTTCTAGTTTAAAATTGCATGTATCTTTCTAAATCCTTGAATATCAGACATTTTGTTATCTAAATGTGTTTTTTTTTTGGTAGGAGAGGTGAAAACATTATTTTACAAATGTTTAAGTATAACTTAACAGAATATTAAGGGTTTTGGGACAACAATGTGATACTAAACATTGAACAGCTCAAAATTGAATCTAAACGCATATAAGAATTATCATTTGCAACCACTCCTTCCACCAAAAAGAAAGTTCAGATATGTTGAGTGGCAAATCTATCCAAAATGCTCTGTGATATAGTGAAAAAACAGTAGCTGTTCCAAAAATTGCTCATAGTAGTGGCTAAAACTGCTCATCCAGGTTTGGAAAAAACCATGTTTTTTTTGGTTTAAACCAAGTTTTTTTTTTTTTTTTATCCTTTTCTAATTACATGTATACATATTTATAAATAAAATTTGACATAAACAAAAATAATTTATGCTCAAATAATAATGAATATTCATTTTGAAAGCAATTTGAACTAAGTAAATAAACAATTGTTCTACTTATGGGGACATTCAAATCATATTAAATTTTAATATTTTATTTAGACATTAGAACATATTTTAATTCAGCTAAAAATAAAAGTAATTTACAACATCAAATAATTAAAAAAATCTAATTATAAATAAAAATACAATTTTAAATTATTCTTAAAAAAAAAAAAAAAAACGTTTGGTTAAACCATGCTCATCGATATTGCCCAAGATTGCACATCAATACTGGCCAAAACTACTCCTCGATATCTGCCAAAACTACTCATCGATATCGGCCAAAACTGCTTCTCGAGATCGGCCAAAACAGCACTGCGATATTGGCCAATATTGCAAAAATGTTAGCCGTTCGGTGCTGGCCGTTCCGACATTACCCAGGATTGGCCAATCTTCCAGAGCTCCGGTTTCCGACATTGGCCAATACTGCTGTGCTACCTGGGACACTCGCTTCGCCGAACAAGTCCCACTTCAGCCGTCAAGCAGAAGTTCAATGAAGCTAGCATCGTTATTCCACATAACCAGCAAGAATCCAGAATCCTGAGCCAAATCGAACCTGCAACTACAACACTGTCGCTTCGCCGAACAAGTTCCACTTCAGCCGTCAAGCAGAAGTTCAACGAAGTCAGCACAGTTATTCCACATCGAAAAACTAAGCCAGAAAAGAACGAACCAGAAACCAGAAGCAACGAGTACTCTTCGAAAGAGCAACAGCATAAAACGGATACAACTCCAAAAGCGAAGTAAAATCAAGAAACGCAGGTAGGATCCATCTTATTATTAATTATGTTTAAAAATATCAGAAAGCAAGATCTCGCAGTTGTCGCCGCTGAGTTAGATATTATTGTACCGGATGGTGCCACAATTCTAAAATTAAAATACTTCATTGAAAAAAGTGAAATTTTCGTTAAAGATCCAGTTTTCGTTAAAGATTTGATAACAACAGTCGTAGAGGATAGAAAAACCCAAGAGGCTAATGAAAAACTAAAGCAAATCGAAGATGATAAGTATGAAAAGCAAAGAGAAATCGAAAAAATTAAGTTTGAAAATCAACAAGAAATCGAAAAAGTTAAACTTGCACAGTTAGAAGCTAAAATAAAACTAGCTCATCTAAAGAACAAAATCCAAACTGCAGAACCCTCTGATATTATTTGTGCTAACTCAATAACATCAACCAATGTAAACGAAAGCATAAAAACACGAGACCCACTTCCGATTGAAAACCAATTCGAAATCCGCACGGGAAAAAAATGCTATGTTGCTTTAATAAAGGAGGAATATATCACTTTTCCTGCTGAAAAAAATAACAACAATTTAAATGCTTCTCAAATCCTTCCGATTCCGGAAACGCAAGATGACACGTGTCAAGGTCATACAAAAACTAACTCAACGGAAAATATCGGTTCTTCATTGATGGAGACGGGGCTTAATGTTCCCATGAGAAAAGACGAACGATCATTGGAAGATCCCGATGAAGTTTGTGTTAGAACAGAAGATGGAGAAAAAGGCCCACCAGCTCAAGCACATGGTCGAGAATGTAAACAAACAGAAACACATGTTGATTGTTTACCTTTTCTGTTTACGATTGGGGATAGCGTGAGTTTAAACGAAGCGGATTTCTTGCACATTAACGACGATAATTTACGGAATACTGTTATGAATATGGTTAAGATTTACAAACCAAAGAAAATGGAAAGTACAAATTTTCAAATGAAGCTTTTCTTACCAGTTGAAACTTCAATCTTCAAGCGAAAATACATCGACGGAATAATTTCCGAAACTACTTATGACTTATGCAACTCACCGTCTGCTATTCAAAGATTTATGCAGATTGTTTTTCGTGAATTTTTAGTAGCTAAAATATTAATCTTTATGATGAAGTGCTGGGAAGATACTTAAGTTTCTTCAATTTTCTTCTACAAGAACTTTTTACAGAAGATACTTTTTTTTCTTTTTATGAACTTTTGAATGAAGATACTTTTTTTCTTCTTTTTATGAACTTTTGAAAGAAGAGACTTTTTTCTCTATCTTACAAACTTTTTAAAGAAGCGACTTTTTTTTCTTTTTATGAACTTTTGAAAGAAGAAACTTTTTTCTATTTTCTTTCACACAAACTTTTTGAAGAAGAGACTTTTTTTTCCTTTTCTACAAACTTTTCAACTTTTTATGGTGCAAGAACTTTTTGCACAGACTTTAAATTTTTAAGAACTACATGTTGTGATCTTCAAGACATTAATGTTGTTTAAATTTTATTATTGTGCTGTATTTTTCAATATCTTTATTTACAGGTTTAGTATATATCAATGAGTCGGTGGTCCTCCTCAATCAGGATGGCAGAGTGTATTATCCCCAGTGATGTAGAGGGCGCTTCTAATGTAATCCCCTAGCGGCGACTTCGTCGCCGGAGAGAGAGTATGATCGAAGGAGTGAAGGTGAATGGACGTGAAAGAAACCTCTTCTAGTTTAGGTTCAAGAACCTAGTTATAACTTATGCAACGAATAAACCTGCTGTCTATTTAATTAGCCTCTTCACTTTTACCCCTTCGCCATACAACACACACACATTATATATATATATATATATATATATATATATATATATATATATATATATATATATATATATTACCGATTTAATAAATTATTTGTAAACCTCTCACCGTACCTAAGAAATGAATTCGTTCAAGAAGAAAATACTAATGACATTTTTTTTTTTTGTCAATCCAAATAAGTTAAGTAAACCTGCGATTCTGACGGAATAAACTGGTTGGTGCTAAAAATCCAAAATAGGTAAGAGTAAAATGTTGATATTTGTTATTAGCTTGTAAGGTGTTTTGAGATTACGGAATTATGTATTTATATTTTGTCAGATATTGGGAAATATTTATTTTATTGCCAGATATTGGGAAAATCAAACAGATAACTTGTTTGAACATGAAAAAATTTGTCCAAAACAGTATTGATTTTTAAAGTCATTATATTAACTTCGCTTTTGTATGTTTGTTTGTGAGTTTGAATATGTTTAATTCAACAGATAAAATGTTGCTTGAAAGTACAGTAAAGAGACTGGCTTCAAGCGCTCCTCTACGTTGTTTTGACAGAACTGAACAGTTGTTAACTTTGTTTCAGTTTAACTTGTCAGTACTAATAATGCTATATTAGCCGAATTGCAGCCCTTCACAACTCAGGGTTGCGAAGGGGAACCAAAGCTTGCGCTAAGAGCAGAGGACTACTATAAAAAAGTAATGCGTAGCAAAAATCAGTAATTTTAATAACATGTATTTTATTAAATTCTTATGAAATTAATTTTATTACAATTTTTATATTTTATATAAAAAAAAAATGTATCCCGAAAGTTCCTTAATAAAATCTGACATAAAATAATGTTATTTAGTGCTGAAAAGGCTACGATTTTAATAATTTGCACCCATACCATTTTTGGAGGGTTTTCTAGACCCATGTTCATTGTAAGAGGCGACAAAACTCATTTTACCACACATAGCATTTTACTCTTAGGCCGGTCCTGTATATTTGATTTTCCTTAATATAAAACTGCTAATGGTTTTGTAAATGGGTATAATACATCGAAATTGGGCTGTGAAGAAGTAGGAAAGCAATTCAGATGTACTTTAAAATGCAAAATTAAATTGCTTTTCGGTTTGAGAATGGGAAAGCTTTTATATTTACAGTTATTTCAGAGTTTATTTCAAAAATGTAGCAGCAGTTCCTAAAATAAAATCTCCCCCCCCCCCCCGAGTTCTTAAAAAAAAAAAAAAAAAAAAAAAAAAACTAAATACAGTGGCGGTGATAAGGGGAGGAAATTTCCCCCGATCCATTTTAAAATCTAGTGATTTTGATGGTAATATCATATATATTATGCAGTTCGCTTTTTCCTCCGATTCATACTCACTTTTGACTTTTATTGTCACCTAATCGTCACTACTGTCGAAATAACGAAATCGAACTGGATAAGATTTAAAAAAAAACAGGAATGTCCCAAGCAAATCTATACGTCTGGCAAGTAATGAGTCTATATTGAAATATCCCGTTTAAAATTAGATATGATTGAGATGGTACACAAATTAATATTTTCTCAAGAAATTTTAAATCAACTGATGGATTTTAATTTTCCAATTATTTTAAAAGGAAGGGTCTATCAAGTAAGAGGAACTTCTCTACATATTCTTTTTAATAAGAAGAAATGCCATAAAACTCTCAATCGACATTTGCAACAATCGACATCTTTTTAATTCATTTTGAAAAAAGATTTCGAGGATCTACAAAATCTTGGAATTTATCCCAACACATTGCATATAAAGCATCTCTGACAATTGGGAAAATTTTTGTAAAAAATTTGTGTCAAAAATATGTTTGAAAATGTCTTTTAATCCATTTATAAAGTGTTAAGCTATCTTTTAAAATGGGTGTTGCAAAGCAAATTGTTTAAAAATCCATGTAACTTAATATTTTTAAAAATTTATTTGAATAAAAGAATAAGTCGAAACACACATTTTTTTTTTTTAATTTTTGAGGTGCTCATTAGCTGTTTTGTGATTATTAAAGTTATATTGATAAAACTATTTAAAATTGTCATTTTCACTCTTCCCTCCCCTCTTCCACACACACAGAAAAATAATACGTTTGTAACGAAGCGTTCCCACACCTTTTTATTTTACACTACACCACTGGGTATAATTGATAAGTGGAACAATCTGCCGGACCATATCTTATAAATTGTACAGTACGCAAAAAAAACAAAAACAAAAAAAACAGAACGATGGCTATATCTTCGGTTCTAATTATCGTAGAATCTTACGGTTTGCACCAAAATGTTTTGCTTACGATTTTCTATATATCTGATGCAATTTTTTTTCTTGAGAGACCGTTTACTAAGTAAAAGTAACGTTATCTTCGAAATTTTAATACGAACCCTTATTTTTTTATCATTTCATTCGATTCAGAATACATCATTTACCCTTTATACCAAATTTCAATGCATTATGTTGAAAAACACGTCACTTACGAGCGAAAATATTTCGACCATTTTTTGACCGATCTTCAGGGAGAATTTCCATAAAACGAAAGGTATTTTTAAGGTTCTTCTTCACAGTGGGAGAATCGAACGGTCAGTGAGGCGTTTCACGACGTTATAAAATACAAATATTCTAAAATTGCATAGAAACACTTGGATTTATAGTGACATGTTAAGATTAATACAAAAATAGCAAGTAAACGCAAAAGTAACATAATTTATTTACAACATTAAAGATGTGCATTCTTCACACGAAATAAATAAAATATCGAAAACTGTAATTGCAGAAATATAACGAATACTACTTATAATTAGAAAATTAATAAATATTAAATGTAGGCATTAGTAAACAGTAGGGATGGAACGGATGTGAGTTTTGCCGGATACCGGATTTCGGATATCCGGGGTACCATGTCTACCGGATACGGATATCCGAAACGGATTTCACCGGATATCCGGCCGGATATTCAGTCTATATACTAAACATGATAGTTATACGACATGCTATAAGAAAAAAATGGTCATGGTATGAAGTATCAAGTAAATTATAATTAGTGGTTAGCGCACCGCACTGCATGCCACAGGTCCATGGTTTGATTCGCCAATTCCGTGGAGCAAGTAACACATAGGGCTTTGCTTTCGTTATTTCCATTAATTTTAAAACACTTCCAGATGGGTGATTTTAAAAGAGCCATTATTAAAAATTATAAATTGGATTGTAATTGGAGAAAACTATGATTCAAGACATTCTAGAGAGCTAAATATAATTCCACATTGTGGCGCTGCTTTAAAGATCTAAAAATTACAATACTTCATTTTACGTCAGAAAAAATATACCAGCTTTCAACTTCTGCCAATGAAAAATCAGAAATTAGACCATACCATTCACAGGATAGAAGGGTAGGGTATTATCGTCGATAGAAAAAAAAAAAAAAAAGCATTGAGGAGAGCGCATTGGCTATTTATTGCTTTTTACTTGCTAGCAAATGTCAGAAAAAAAGGAGGAAGTGAGATTAACTAAAACTCTTAACAAGTAAATTATGTTATGGAAAAAAGTACTATTTATTAGTATTTCGGTTCGTGTTTTACTGAGAAGCATTCAAATATAACATCTGGAATTAATCAGATCATAAACTTGGAATGAAAAGAACATATTGCAAAACACGTATGAAGGATGTGTATGGAAAAAGATTGGAGGAATGGTTTATGCTTATCAACTCGGTGCCAATAATACGGCGCCTCTTTCTGTGAATTGAAACTAAATGCACCTGCATCTTCTAGCTCATCTCTGAAGTTAGGGATATGCGAAAGCATAGTTCTCACGAAGGAACTTTTTCGTTTTCTAACTTGACTGCAATTTATGTCCAAAAAAAAAAAAAAAATTAAAAAAAGAAGAAAAAAAGTAGGATGCGGTGTCGCCTTTGTCCGAAAAAGATCATTCTTTTTTGCAAAAAATTATTATTTGTGGATACCTGGTGGCCGGATATGTAGCCGGATATCCGAATGAAATTATCGGATGTCCGGTATTTCAAATCGGATGTCCGGTATTTCAAATCGGATGTCCGGTATTTCAAATCGGATATCCGACGGTGTTTCGTATATTGAAAAATCAGCCGGATATGCCGGATATCGGATATTTGCCGGATATCCGTTCCATCCCTAGTAAACAGTATTTAGCAAAGCATGAATATTTTACAGAAATATTTCACTATAAACACAAATGTAACTAGATCGTTGAAATTATTTATAAAATGAAAAAGTCACATGATTCAGTAAAATTTTTAAAGGATAACTTATTGAAATTGCTTAAAAAATGTTGTTTTAAATAAATAGAATTTAAGAAAGCAAATTAAAAAAAAAAAAAAAAAAAAAAAATATATATATATATATATATATAGTTTACATAAAAATTAATTAATAATTTAAAAAACTAAAAAACACGCTTTAATAGAAAATCAAACTAAAAAGTAGAAAATAATCAATAGATTAAAAAACTAAGAAACACTCTTTAATAGAAAAGTGAACTAAAAAGTAGAAGATAATTTTAAATAAGTTTGAAATATGAATAGAGTGATTAACAAGAAATATTTATTTTATCGTACAAAAGCGTGGGGTGCTTTTTAAGATATTTTCATAATGGCTCTACTTTTACCAATATCTGTCATTAAATATTTACAAAAATTGACATCAAGCACCCCACGCTTTTTTACGATAAAATAAATATTTCTTGTTAATCACTATTCTTATTTCAAACTTATTTAAAATTATCTTCTACTTTTTAGTTCACTTTCCTATTAAAGCGTGTTTCTTAGTTTTAAAACTATCGGTTATACGATAATTGAACGTTATGCGATTTTCCACACCTTTAGTTTACCTTGAATTAATCTTTGATAGTTTTCAAAAGTCGTCTACTATACGGTCCCTTAAAGTGAGCGTTTTTTACATTTTCTCTAAAAAATCGAGAACTAATAGTCAAAATGGAAAGAAAAAAATTATGGGGGGGGTTTTAGACTATGGTAAATCTAATGAAAGCAAAAAAAAATATATGTTTATATTCAAAAAAAAAATAATTAATTGCTTTATTAATTAATAATTAATTATTAAAAAAGAAGTTGATTCAAAAGCTGATTGCTATTTATGTTTGGCCATTTACAAACTACCTTTTGAAAAAAAAAATTACTGAAATATATTAATTATTTAAGTATTTATGGCCAAAAAACCAACTTTTTTATTTAACATTAATTTATCATTTTCTTTTTATCATTTAAATTACAAACCATTCATTAGAAAATTACGAATTTTTGTACTTCGCATTCTTTTTTAATGCTGAATCCAAATATGGAATAATATTATAAGGTTGCTATTGAACTTTTTAAAATTTGGTTCTGTTTTAATATGTAGATGACCCCTCATGATAAAAAAAACTACATACAATTATTAAAAACCTTTCACGATTTACAACGGTACCTTTTGTTTGTTATTTCAACAATTAGAACAAAAGATATAGCCATCGTTCTGTGTTTTTTTTGGGTACTGTACCTTAGTTCACAGTTTTAAAAAGACAGCTGGATGTACTGGGGAATTGTTTAGAAAAGTTCACTTGGACTAACCTTCATTGGCCTTGTGAGGGTAGTTGATAGTAATTTTTGTATTTGCATCTTAAAATTCGACATATTAATTAAAAAAGAAAACATATGCTGTTATGTATAACTTTTCCAAGTAATTAGCGACAGTATCCAAATTGCTTATTTTACTTTTTGAGCAAACCAAGAACATGATATTTTTTAGCAGAAAACACTCATTTTTTAACCTTATTTAATAATTATCGTTCTAAAAAAAATATTTTTCTAAAATATATTTTTAAACTTATAAAATTCCTTTCTGCTTAGAAATTGGTTATAATCGCATCGTTCTTAAAAGTTGTATATTTTACTTATTATAATGTTGATATTACTTTTAGATTTTAGGATGGAGGAATAAAAATACGAGGACATTTTACCTCTAGTTCTCAAAATCCAAATGTGTGAATGGGGTTCAGTCGAAAGCTCCACGAACATTACATATTTCACCGAATTGCTACATAAAAAATTATCTTTTTTTCTCAAAGGTGGCAGCACAAAGTATACTCTGTCAACCTAACACAAGAATAATACCTGCCAGACTTAAAATGCATCAAAATTGGTAAAACTGGTCAAGAAACTCAATTTTAGAAAAAATAAATTTAAATTTACAGAAATGTAATTCTTTTAAATGGACAGGTTTTTTTTTTTTTTTTTTTTTTTTTTTTTTAAATAAAATGATTGAATTAATAACAGAACTAAAATATTTAAATTTAGGTAACTGAACACATATTTAGATGCATCATAACCTAATGTTGAGAATAATTTTGAAAATTAAAATATGGGTCTTGATGAAAAAAGATTACATGTTTCTTGCCAATTCGTACTAATTTTATTAATATGTTATGTACATTAAGAGCAGCCGATAAACATTCTTCAACAGGGTGGCCACAAAATTCAGGAAAAAAAGTTCCCCAACAATTCTCTGATAGATTTCTTAAAAATTCCCTGATTTTATGGTAAACGTTTTTTCAAATTTCCTCAATTTTTTCAGATGTATAGACATCCTGATCAAATAGAACATGTATGCTAAGGAGACAACATGCCAATTTTTTAAAAATAGTTTTGATGGTAATGAAGAGTTTAAATTATTCTATAACATTAAACTTCTAACGATTACCACAACAAATCTTCCAGTAAATGGCGCCAAAATACAGAAGAACGGGAAAACATGCCTGAAAATTCCCTTGATTTTCGTGAAATTTTATGAAGTTCCCTGACGTTTCTCTGATTTCCAGGTTCTGTGGCCACCCTGTTCAAGTCTTTTTTGAGACATGTAAAGAAAAATAAACAATCGTAACGTTAGTGGCCTAAGGAAGTTGCTTATAACTATCAATAAATTAAATTTTGATTGATTGTTTCGATTTTATAAAACATTTTCAATCTATATAAAGCTTAAATAAATTTGTATGGTAAAAACATAGATAAAAATTCATGACCAAAAAATAAAAGTATAAAATAAAGCATCGTATTTGAGATTCTTGCATGTGCACTTATTTTTCAAATATTCACCAAAATATACAAACACAAAGAAATGAATTTTTCACCGAGAAAAAAATGTATACAACTCAATTTTACTAATTTTATTTCAGGTCACAAGAAACCTAACTACATAGATGGGGATGTGGGAAATGGTTACACATTCAAAGCTTAAGTTGCAAAAACTTTTAAGATCTCACAAGCAGTTTAAGGAAATATACTAGAATATCTAGTATGGCGATTCCTCAGGAAAATATAGCGTTCTAACATGAACAGTCTCTAAGTAAGAAAACTTCCAATAAAAAAAGAAAATGTTTAGCAAAAAGGTAAACAAAACTTAGAATGTATCACATAATCAAAGTGTTTTAAGAAGACATGGAATGAAAGTCGGAGCAGTGTAGTGCTGGACAGCAGCCTACAATTGACCGCAGTCTGCAACAGTGATTGTCTTGCTTGTCTTTCCACTTTGGCTGCCATAACTTTCGATCTTTTTCACCACATCCATACCCTCAACAACCATTCCAAAAACAACATGCTTCCCATCCAACCTGAAAAAGTTAATTTTAAGATACTTAATAACTTTAGATTAAAAACATGATGACAACACGATAATAATAAAAAAAAAAATGCTGAAATTCTTTGGTATGATGTTGAACACGAAAATTCACTATTCATCATGAGTAAATGCGATTTTATGACAAACTAATTTGTTCTGAAATTAAGCTTAGGCCAAACTCGTTGTTCCAAGAGAAAATGAAAACATCAGTACACACATATACATACCACAATTTTATACTAACCTCTTGCATCCATATAAAAGGTCTAAGGAGTTTGTCATAAAAATGAGTTTGGCTAGTAATACTTACAATCAATAAATTTGGGTCCATTGAGGATTTACACTGCATTTGAATCGATAAACACATGCTAGAAACATGACCAAAAGATAACTATATGACTACAATACAAAATTTGCTTTTTCTCAGTCTAGGTAGACACTAGTAAACAACTTTTCTGTACTAGACCAAAATAATAATCAGAAAAAAAAAAGGAAAAAAAAAAGTTTTTAACTCCACCATAGTGTTCAGCCATACGAATGTACTGCTTACATACAATTTAACAACCTAAATTAGAATTAGAATGACAGAAAACTCTGTGTTAAACATTAGTTGTTCAAACTTTTACGCCTTTAAAATTGCATTCCTACAGAAATTTTGAAGGTGGGGATGTTTAGAACACCTTAAACACATTACCACAGCGATTTTAATTTAATAAAAAAAAATCTAGGCTACACCACAAAATGCAATTAAATTTTTAACAAGTCTCTTGATACTGCACAAAAACCCACAGATACGTTATAAAATTATATCTGTGCTGTTTTGTTTCTGACCAAAGGATACTCAATTAAATTAATAAAAAGAAAAAAAAGTAACCCCATGATATTTCCTTTGAATTTCATTATCAATCTCACAATAGTTTATAAAAACTTTTATTTATAAAAAGGCAAAATTCCACCTTTTAGAAGAACATTTTCAGTTTTTATATTGGAGGAAAACAAAAAGACACTCACTTAATACATGTGAGGTGAGAGTGTTACTGCTTTTACACAAGAAAATTTGACAGGAAAGATATACTACCCAAGAATGTGGCAACCAGGAGGGGGGGGGGGGGGTGCACAGCGAGTTTTCTAAAATATTTAGGTATAAAATTTAGTGAAAATTACCAAAATTTGCAGAATATTTTAAAATCATGTTTTTTAATCTCCTAAAGCAAGTAAATCTTTTCCAAAGGTTGTTTCAGAACACTTTTCAAACATAAAACAGTGGAATTAATTTACGGAAGGTATATTATGTTTTAATTAACTAAAATAAAATCAATATTTAAATGGATTTTTAATTCTAAGCATTTAATATTTATATTTTATAAGATGCACTGTAAAAATAACCAATTTTAACTATTGAGAGGAAAAAAAAAACATTAATCTAATGGCCGAAAATATTAGTTTTGAAATTTTTTTAATGATAACTCATTTGCTGATGCACAATACCTCTCCCTAGATCAGCGTTCGCCACTAACTTTTAGAGGCGGGCAATATGACTTATGTTGGAGCTTTTCGCGGGCCGAATACACCAATATATGTGTCTTTAATTATTATCAATTTAACAATATAAAGCATTTCTGAAAACTGAACAAAAATCATTGACATTTTTCTTATCTAAATAAAATTACGATTAATATTTGATTTTTTTTTTAATTAAAAAATAGTAATTTTCATTGTTATTAAATCAAAGTCTAAAAAGAATTTTAATAAAAGTATTTAAACTGTGCATCTCGATTACTCAGTTTTGTTGATATCAATTGTGAGATGATGACGGTCGAAATCGTTCAGTTTATTTTATGAAAGAGTCACTATTTGTTGCAGAATTTGTTACAACCAATCTTAATAAATTGTCCAAATGAGATTCAATTAATTTGTTCCTGTATATATTTTTGATGAAAACTATCTTGCTGAAAATTTCTTCATATGGTTCCTTCGAGCACATAGTGAAGAATTTTGTTCTGTATAATGAACACATACTATTTTGGAAAAAAAAAATTTCAAGTCCATACCATGAAGCTTTATTTTTTTCCATCGGCGTGACTGGTGGGCCACAGAAAAATCTCTCGTGGGCCGAGTAGAGGCTAATGCTGCACTAGATTCTCACATCAATGCAAATAATGGCTATTACATAAGTGCTACCAACAGCAAAAAATTACCATTAAAACAAAGCGGTATGGCATCAGCAAAACCTTTGGTGAAAATGACCATCACACACTAACGTAAATATCGGCGATAGCAGCTAATCGCATAACAGAAACCATCAGCAAAAATTATCACCACAACAAAGGTTTGGGAAGTATGAACATGCACAGGTAGTGTAGTTGTCAGAGTAAAAGTACAGTTTAAGTCAAAAGGCATTAATAAAAGCATAAGATTATTGGGAGAAAAGAAGTGATGTTATAGATTGAAGGCATCTTTTACTTTTGTTCTAATGAGGAGAGTTGGCAAAGTAAAATGTCTAAGAATGAAATCTAGTTCTATTTGATCAGATTGGCATTAATTTCCACTACTGGGTTTCTTTATCTTACAATCTTTGGAAATTGGATTCTATCCCATCAAACGCTGCGAAACTGATAACTTTTAGGCTGATGCATACGAAAGACAAACAAACAGAGAAAAGCTCAATTGGGCAACAAAAAATCAGCGATTTCATAGCATGCACTAATATAGCTGGAAAAAAAAATTTCTTCCCCATGAAAATTCTTCGATTTTTACATATTTTTTTTAGGAATTAACAAAAAATTTAAACACCATTTATGCATTTTTGGAAGAAACACAAATTTTAGAGTAAATACGTTCTCAGTTACTAATTTTTCAAAACAAAAGTGTAAAAGTCAAATATAGAGGAACGATAACATTGGACAAAATGTTGAGTATAAACACAAATTACAAAAACCAGATCATGCAAAAAAATTAACAAATATACACCTTATTAGCAATAAATGAATGGCTGATTTAAAAATAGACAAATATAAGGCCATGACATAAAATATTTTGAGTGACTTTTTTTAGAAACAACTAAATAACACAAATTTGTTTGTATATGGCTTGGTTTGTGCGCTCAATGACCTATACTTGTACACAATAACAGCTAATCAGGCCAGGACCTACAGCTTAACGTTGATTCCGAACCACAACAAACATCCATGCCTAACCCGGGATTCGAACCTGGCACCTTTGACATACAAAGCTAGAGCCCTAACCCCACAGCCATCAGGTGGCATTCGTATATGAATGCAATAGTATTAATTGGTCAATTAAAGAATAATAATAAAAAAGAGTTTGCAAGAAGCTAAACTGGTTGAAATATATTTAGTTTTTAGTATTTTATAGAGCTTTACTCAATTTTTCTATACCTCAAGTGACACAGAGCCAATAAACATAGTCTGAAGTATAGTTGGGCCTTATTTCCTATAAGCCCTGTGCCTAGAACTTTGAGGGGCTCCCCAAAATTTCTAGAAAAACTTAAATAATTTTTGAACCATCAATAATCTCTTCAGTGTTCTTGTTCAATGCCATAAAACAGTGATTCTCAACCACTGTGCCGCGGCACTTTTGTGTGCCGCCAAATTCTTAAAGTGTGCCGCCAAATTTTAGAAATATTTATTTGTAATTAATCCCTTAATAAACGTACTGTTGTTTTTGTAGTACATATTATATTATTTTATTTTACGTTCCAAATTATTATCATAAACTATTTTACACAGTGTATTATAGGTAAGTAAACAACTTATAAACTTATCATCTTTTTCTTTGTGTGCCGCCAAATTTTGAAATCGTTAAAAGTGTGCCGCGGCAAAAAAAAGGTTGCGAATCACTGCCATAAAATATGATAGTAATATATTTTTATAACTAATTAGTTTTTTAAAACTATTAATATCTTGACATTAATATATTCAAAACGATAATCAAAATTGTCATTGATATTAAATACTAAACCAACTGACATTTTATGTATACCTATTTCTAGCGATGGCGGTGAAATGACCGATTTTCAAATCAACATTCGATTCTTTTCCAGTTGATTATAAATAACACAGAATTTAGCATAGGCAATAAAACACAAAATAATTATCATGCAATAATAAAAATATATATATTTTTTCAGGTTTTTGGAAGAAAAATGAAAACCCGGAATTTAAAATTTTTGATTCAAGTATCAAAAGTCACAAAGTCATTTGTCTGCTCTGGTAGGTTTATTGTTAGATAACAAAGTCACAGTCACCAGCTATTGCCAATGAGGGTCTTCATCTGTTATGTTGTGCTAACAGTAATCAGTTTTCTAAGTTGGATCCTTGAGTATAGTACTACTTATTTTAGGAGAAAAATTAAATGCCTTCAGATGTGATTGATGTGCATTTTATTCTTGTGGAATCCTTTCTGTTGTTAAAGTACGAGTGACAGATGCAACTGAACATCATTCTTAATCTTTAATATACTATCGAAAAATACTAGTATAGAAAATCCTGGCTTCTTGGAAATTTTTGGAATGAAACTGGTAACAAAAACTACTAAGGAGTTAAAATACAAAGCAATTGCTAAAACTATCACACCTAACCAAAGAAAAAGCATCTTTAGTTTTCTGGCCATTTGTAGATCTTCTAATTTTCCCAAGAACCCAGATAGTCTTAAATTTCTAACTTTTCATGAATACTTTATCTGCCAATTTCGCAAGCTCGATGCTACCATAGTAAAGTTAAGAAGGGCGATATGTTGAACCTTATAGATGATATAAAATAAATGGGTAATAACGTTGGCAAATTGA
The DNA here is from genome assembly GCA_963978545.1 of Linyphia triangularis. NCBI lineage: Eukaryota > Metazoa > Arthropoda > Arachnida > Araneae > Linyphiidae > Linyphia > Linyphia triangularis. The sequence goes on along the minus strand of OZ021726.1, from coordinate 27,063,989 downwards.
TATCAATTCAGAAGGGAAGATATTCATTGATGATCAAAAGCATTAACAAAATGGTTTCTTGTTGAAAATTAAAGAGCAGCACGTTTCCGGACAAAAAAAAAAAATCATGTTCTTTATAGAGTCCTCTCATTTGGTTATCAATTCAACTCATTAGGAGTAGTTTTTTCATAACATTTGTTAAAATTTTTACTGCCAGTACAGAATATTAAAATCACCTATATTTCACTATATTCTATAAAAAAAAATTATTGATGACACACAAAAATTTGCAACTCAAGATATAACTTATGTTTGCCATAAAATAGAATTTAGTATCAAGATTTCATTTGTAATAACAAAACAAAATAAAACAAAAGCTCCAATTTGTTCAAATATTCCCCATTTGAATAAAATTAAGTTTTTTTTTAAGACATCTCAAACCGATTAATAACAGGATAGGGTGAAAAAACTTACCAGCTGGTTTTTACTGTTGTGATGAAGAATTGCGATCCATTTGTATTTGGACCTGCATTTGCCATTGACAGCACACCTAAACATAGACTATCAATTAAAAATATATCAAAAGTAATCTTATTAGACTAACAAATTTAGACAACTGCTATTAATTTTAATTATAGTAAATGGAAGAAAAATATATCACAGTAAAAATTGAATTTGTTGCCTTTGTGAAATATCTTTACATAATTTTTTAGTAAATTGACGACAAACCTTAAGAAAACTCATAGAAGGTTGTCCAATTTCCCTGTGGATTGAAATTTTTTTTACTGAGAATAAATATAATAGTGCACTAGATTATAAAAACATATATAAATGCATTAGCCTAGATTTTATCTTTATTCACGAGGTATTACAGAAATACCAAAAATAAAGTCTTGCACAAAATCAATTTTATCATTCATTTTTTTTTACGTTTAGCAATAAACGTTTGCAATAAAAAAAATCACCCTTCCAATATTTCGATAAAACAATTTTGTCAGTGGTTCATTCCAATTTAGAATTGTCAATTTCTTAGCTGCTGTTCACCCTGATACTGTGAACTAAAAAGCATTAATTCAATTTAAAATATATTCTGTAAATTATTATAAACAAACACTTTCATACATAACTTTATATCCTAAAGTTTCAAAATCATAATCAAAACTTAGCCACGTAATTTAAAGATTTTTTTACTACAAACCTATAAGATGAATTATTTAATCCTATGAAAGTTAAAATGCATTCAAACTGAATAACTGTAAATTTCTATGTAAAAATGATGTCAGACCTTCAAACAAAAAAGCCAAATTCTAACTAAGGCTCATGAATACCTGGTCCAGTGTGCTTGAGGCTAAAGTTTTCGTCCTCGAATCTATCTCCGTAAATGGATCGACCGCCCGTGCCATTGTGGTGAGTGAAATCGCCGGCTTGACACATGAAGTTGGGGATCACTCTGTGGAAAATGCTGCCCTTGTAGCCGAAACCCTTCTCGCCAGTGCACAAGGCCCGGAAGTTTTCTGGAAAGAGGTATGGCCATTGCAATAACACCACACACATATTTCAAAGCAGAATAAAGACTGAAGGACAAAGGTAAGTCAGAGTTTGAACTTCCCTTCACACTTTATCCAGGCTTAGGACTGGCAGCATTTAATCTGAGGATCACGCTGGCGTGTTTAAAAGTTTAAACAATGAAGAGAAATTAGATTATGTTTGATTTATTTAGAAAGAAAGAAAAAAAAAGGGTTTACAATTCCAAAATTCACTGTAAGCTTTGACAGCTAAAACCCTTTTTATAATTTTCAAAACCAATAAAATACAGACTAAGAACTTTTTTGAGAAATGAGTATAACAAAGTCCCTTTTCAAAGAAACAATTGATATGAATAAGCATTATTAATACTTAGGTAATTTTAATCGATATTTGGTATTTTATATAGAAATTGTGCATCGAAACCTACTATTTATCTTTATGGCTATTTCAGTATTTGAAATTTGACAAAAGCAATAAACACTTAAACTTTTCACACAAAATGCAAGAATTTAAAATGGAATTTTGAAACTTTCTTCTTAATTCTTGAATATATCTTAATAAACAGATTGAAAATTAGCTTTAAAACTCAAAAGTCTTCAATGTGGCGACACTAATGTTACAGAAATCGGAAGATTTTGTTATTGCAAGCATTAAGGATAAAAGTATTATGCTAAAGAAAATGTTCGTTTTCACTAAAAACTAAAACATGGCTAAATTTTATACAAATACTGCACAAAAATTAAAAACAGACCAAGAGCCATACTTTATATTGTGGAGGATTACTAGTTTTTTTTTATGCTTAAAAAATTTAATTGTTAAAGTTGACTTATTTATTAATTATAATTATATCTTGGAGTACAGAAAAACATACTGCATAATGCTAAATGCTTGTATGCAGACAAGGGAAAAGTGGCACAGCTGCACTATTGGTGTAATTTGTAGCTTTATTACTAAATAAATCAAGCAAACCACAGTTAAACGCAGAAAAATTTTAGGATTTTAACATGAAAATAGTTGTTTTTTAAACCTATAGAAAATTGGAAAATTCCTTAAAAATAAATGGTTAAAGTGCATCTGTCCGAGAAGTAAATCTGTAGAATGCATTGTAAATACATTTAAAACAGAATACATTATAACTTGTTAGAGAATGTTGCACACAGGAAAGATTTTAGAAGTAAAAATATCAACTAATGAAGTAATAAGACAAAAAACACTAAATTTGGATTTGTAAATAGATTTTCCAAGTACATACAAAAAATAATCTTGATTTTTATAAACTCATTTGCGGGAAAAAGATATTTCTATTGTTGCAAAGCAAAATACGGCAAGGTATAAAAAAGTTGAATAAAGATTTAAAAAAATTAAAGAAGCTATATAGTCATGATAAAGCTTCCAAAAACTAATAGTATGTTATGCATTGGGAGCTGTCTAATCTTTTGAAACATTTGACCAAGGAAAAAGCAAACATAAGAGTTCAATTTTTGCTTAAAAAAGTTTGTTCATTATAAGCATTTTAAAATCTCGAAATGTTGCATTCACTTGCAAAAATATAGTGCAAAGGCATATGGTGAATATATTTAACCACCACTAAAATAATTTGACGATACAAAAAATGTAAGGAAGTTTTCTTTTCAAAACAAGGTTGTTTGAGTTATTCCACACCAATTATTTCTCATCTGAAAAATACGAGATTCACATCTAGACATTTCAGCTGAACAGTGAATGACATACGAGAAATGCTGAATAATCGACAGCATCCACAGTTGCTCAACGATCGTCTCAAACAATAACAGTTGTGAAATTAATAGTGATATCAAAATTTTAACAATGATGCTCAAAAAGGCACAAATTAAAAACTTCTCAGAAAATATTTTAAAACTCAAAAGTTAAATGATATTAAAATACTAAAATATCAATTAAAAATGCTCCAGTCCCATCTCTGTTGGAATGTGATTAAAAGAAAATTATTGAATAAAAAGAAAAACATCTACACTTAGTAAGATTTTCATCAAATATTCATTTGCAGGGTGACTACAGAATTCGAGTCGATGTTATCATTCAAAAAACGAAAAAGAAAATAATGGCTAATTTAAAAATATACAAATTTAATAAGTAAATGTAATTCTAAATAGTCTAAGCATAATTGTTCCATAATAAATTTAAGCTAAAAATCGGAACAAGCATCTTTAGAGCATGAAAAAGAATGGAAAACATTAACTAAAAATTCACACATATCACTTTCAGTTAATTGTGTTCAATAAAATGTCAAAATAAAAGTACAAAAAAATCAAGTACACGATCTAAGCATTTTTGCTTATGGATGCTTTTAGGATTGTTGCAAAACTGTAACACAGTGCTATTAAGTGCAGGGTTAATAAAAACGAAAAAAACGATGGAATCAATTTGAAATATTAAGGAATTTAGAGCTCTAATATATTCTGTTGACAAAAAATGCAAGGCAAGAAGAAAAATAATCATGTCTGTAAAGGATGCAGTTAGATTAAAATTAAAAGATTAAAAAAAAAAAAAAAAAAAAAAATGACTACCGGCGGCCGAGCTTCTAAGTTATTAGATAACTAAAAATCTAACATAAATAATAGGTCAATAATTTGAGTTCTAATATATTCTGTTGATAAAAAACGCGAGGCAAGAAGAAAATAATCATGTTTCTAAAGGATGCTGTCAGATTGAAGTTTGAGGATTTTGTTCTAACAATACAGCGCTGACTTCACGGCATCCATGTAACGCGATCCGAGATATATGTTCGCACCCGCACGGGGAATGCGAGAAAAGAAACTCAAATATTTTAAAATTCCCTGATTAAAGAGTAGTTTTACGAAATTCCCAGACTTGTCCAGAAAAGTGAAATTCTCTGTCATTTCCTTGAATTCCCGGTCTGTCGCCACTCTGATTTGTATAAAAATAACAGTTTATAACTGTAATATTAAGCTAAGAATGTTAATAAAGTATTTACAACCAACTTCAATTCAAAATTTTCAAAAATTTGCCCCAACCATTTAACTTTACTTTTTAGGCTTAGCCATTGTTAGACAGGAGATAGTATTTCTCCAAATTTAGCCGTACTTTTTGGTGGCTATTAAAAGTATACCAGATTCATGATATCATAAAAAGAATATTCTAATTAAAGAACTTGGACTATGTCTTAAAATATGTGAATTTTTATATACAAAATCAGATCAAATTCTGCGTAAAACTGCAATTTTTTGTCATACATGCAGCTACTATAAGCTTTAAAAGATCTGCATATATATTCTAAATCGGAAATAATCCGGTATTGTAATTATATCCCTGTGATATTTAACTTCAAATATAAAACGGACGTTCAGAAATTAATTAGCAATTGCTAAAATTATGCAAAACGACGTTCCCCTAAATTTAGTAAGAGAGCATCGCGATTTCGCGTATCGGTGCGGAAATATATTCTTTTTAAATGCTTCGTAAAAAACAATTTATGGTTTATACACCTTAAAATAAGTTTTTAACTACCGTTTCCAATAACTTTCTTCTCTATTTTGAGTAAGGCATAGTAAAAAAAATCCAGTGACATACACTTAATACGTACGTATGAAATAGGCAACTAACACTCGTAATTTTTGGGACGGTCTCCAGCAATCGACACGTTTGTACATGAATACGCATGCGCAACAGGCAATTTCGGTAGGGGTGATCCGCATATTGCATTCTATTTGAAAATTTTGCATTTTTTTCAGAAAAGAACAGAAAAACTGCTTTTTTTTAAACAAAAAAAGGCAGGAAGGACGAAAACACTTTGGATGATCTCCAAATTTCCCTAACATTGTTTCTTAACTTGGAAAAAAAATAAGGACTTCTAAGGATTTTTTTAAAAAATAAGAACTTTTAAGGGCCTTAGAAATTTTTGCTAGTTTTTAAGGACTTTTAAGGACCGTACGAACCTTAAAGCAGTAACTGAAAGGAAATACTGCACCTTTTCTTAAATTGTTTTTACCACCAAGATGCTTTTGAAGATGGTGAAATATCATTGCCCTATATATGATTCAATATCTCATTCTTATGCAGCAGTTTTCTTCAAGTAAATACTTAGCATTTAAACATAAGAAAAAAGAATATCGTTCTTTGTAGGCGTGTCTTTTACTGTATGTATGTTGGCATTACAAGATTTAGACAAAGAATCCTCAAGCAGAAAATTTCATGGGTTACTTTGCTGTTACATGTATTTTTTTGCTGTAGCATGTATTTCTTAAACCTACTTTAACAAACCCTTGAATGTTATCAATCTGATTGAATTGCTAACAGTGGCGGCTCGGGCAACTACTGCCAGTGCAGCTGCGCTGTATCTAAATTTATTAGTTCAAAACTAAAATTATGTACAATTTTCTAAAATGAAGATCCAAGTTCTACGGAAAGTGTAAGAAAATCCGATAAACAGCAAACGTCTTTCCTCAATATTCATTTAACGAGGGGAGAAAATGTTTCCAATCAAGGTGATCTTCCTCCGAACGGCAGCTATGTGTTCCTGAAACGTGTCTTGGCTGCAACGTTGCCATGGTAACCAATCGAACCCAATAGAGCCTTCCCTCACCGTCATGTGCAGCAAAGCTGCCAGATCAGCGATTTTCTGATTTCAGCTGCCCTTGAGAATTTCTGCTTTAAAATAATCTTTAGGTGGAATTTTTGCAAGAAAATGGTATCATCTGAAGGCTAGAGAATTATTTTATTAGTTTGAAGTATTATTTTGTTCTGAAAATAAATTTGAGTATTTTAAACTCATTATCTAAGAAATCATGTTTTTGGCATATGAAACTTCATTTAAATAGTGTGATAAATGAAGTTTAAAATAATATTTTTGAAAAATGACTTGAGATTTAAAATCTGCATTAACTATTAGATGTTTTAAATCTTAGTCAAATTGATTGGAAGAGAAAATTAATTTTGCTAGATTTTTAAATGCAAAAGTTTTAAGAAAAATTGAAATTTCTTCTATTTTTAATGTTAAAAAAATTAAATTTTAAAAAGCTATATATTCTAGAAACTAGATGGAGGATCATAACATTAAGAATGATATCACGAAAAATTTCCAACCATAATTTATTTTCTTTGCCCCATAAAACTCAAGTAATCACTGTTCAAAAATATGTTAATTATAAGGAATTAAATGTTAATTAATTTTTTTTTTTTTCATTTATACTTTATTACTAATGAGGAACTTTCACGTTTTTTGGTTTTATTTTTAAATAAAAGTAGCGAAAAAATCATGAAAAACAATACCATTCTTTCAAAAATTTGAGCTCGGATAGATAGTTAAAAAAATATTTAGTTTTTCACTTTGCGATTTGGCGGGAAAAAGCCAATTTTGCGTTTAACGTCAACGCGCAGATAATGAACCAGTCTAAAACCTGTTTTAGACGAGGAATGACTGAGGTTTCTCCTTTTTGCGACTTTATCTCTGATTAACCACGTCACGGTGTTTTTATGCGTTTTTGGTCACGTGACCTTTGCTTTGATTTCGGCTAATTTCAAACTCTATTTTTGATTAATTGAAAGCATAAAGATAAAAAATAATTGCACTGCTCAAATATATTCGTTGGATAACAGTAGAAAATACAAAAAATATTCATTTTCCTCACTTGTGCAAGTTCCTCATTATGTACTTTTAAGTGTAAAAGAATCATATTTTTAAAATGATAATTTGAAAAAAAAAAAAAAAAAATCAAGTCATTTGTACATGATTGTGGAAAGTGTGTGTGTGGTTGGAGGGTGGGGGGGGTTAGGAAGTTGCATGTTTCCGGCTGCACTACCAATTTTGACCACGGACCGCCACTGATTGTTAATGCTTGTTAGGCAGTAAATCACTGTAGTGCTCTGTTACAAAACATATTTTATTTGAATCACTGAAAGTAAAAAGGTTCATGTCTTATTGAAAACAATAAGATTACGACCTCTTTATGCTTTAGCGATTCATTTATCAGAATAAAAATAGTACAGAAGATAAGAGGTCATACTTACCGGCTGTTCTAGGGACCACATCAGCACGAATCTGAAATAACAATTAAGAAATTTTAAGTATTTAATAACTTACTGACATCGAATTAAACACAAGGATCTGCATGTCTAAAAAATTTAAAGTGCATGAAATGTCATCATCATGTCATCTTGATATCAAAATTAAATCATAACAGGAATCAAAATTACACGATTAAATTTAGAGATGACAACTTCTTTACGGATTTACCATAGTTTTTACTCTTTTTAATGGTTTACCCGTAACCAATACACCTTACATAGTGATGAATGCATACGAGACTTGCGCCCACGACAATAGCGACAATTTCTTCAGCGTAAAACATGGCTAAAACATAAATTTCAGCAATAGGAAAAGTTTTGATGAATTTCAAGAGTATTGGAAAAAAGACATCTTGTATATATTTTTTCTGTAGTACTCAGAGAATGTCTTCGAAAACTAAAAATTAAGGAAAATCTGTAAAACAATTGCCATTATGTTTTTTTTTTAATCACTTTATTTTTGAAGTGGGATGGAAAGAGGGAAGATAATGGAACATTTAAAAATTCATAAAATTTTTTTCATCCGAAGCTACCAGATTGAGGTGGTATACATTTGAGGTACATTAGGCGCAGTGAGTTTACTAAAAAAATTATGTAGGAATTTTAGGGATAATTCTAAAATATTTAGGGATATTTATTTTAAAATTGACTTAGTCTCATAACACAGACAAGCATGTTTTAACGCCGGAAAAAGTCGCCAATTTTTTAAAAATGTAATAGTTTAAATCTCAGAAAAGGGTAATTCCACACGAAATCAACCAATAAAAAAAATTATTTCAACTGAATGTGTAGGAATGTTTTAATATTTTGTATGCGTGTTGAACTTTCTTCTGAGATGAAAACAGTGAGGTTAAAAAAAAAATTATCAATTCCTTTCATAGTTACGAATTTTTTAAATTTTGAAAAATTCACAAATGTTGCATAGTTTCACAATCTTTAAATGGCTGTAACTTTGGAACTATTTGACCTAAAGGATTTGTGTCATTTTGTTCAGTTTTTTTTCTGTCTTTCATTGAAGATATGACATGATCAAGTTACTTGAAACAATATTTTTTTTTGTAAATTTGTCTTATACATTTTTCAAAAACTTTAAAACGGAATTTTTAATTTTTTTGAAAAAAACATTTTGTATTTGGCCATCTCTTAGGAACATTTTTACCAAATTTCATGATGGTACTCTTATTTTATCATAAACAAAAAAAAATTATATCTGTATGAAGGTTTGGGAATTTTTTCATAAAAATTTTATTATCTGATGGTAAAAAGTAATTTGAGTATAAATTCATGTCTAAAATAATAATATTTTCCATTTATGTAAGTTTAGCTTAATTACCAAACAAAATATTAGTGTTTATTTTGTTATATTTTATTTATTTGGTTAAATTAACCATTTTACAGCAACATTGTTTCCAAATTGTTACAGTACTTTTGTTGCTATTGTACGGTAATAAAAATATCTATTCTGTATGTTAGTAAATTCTGTAAAACTCTTGCATATTACCATTTAAACTGAAGGGTTGTAATAGGTAAACAATATAAGGTGGTGAACTTCAAAAATAAACTGTTTACTTACATTCTAAAGCTAAAAGTTTGCTAAGTTAACACATTTGCTGCTACTGACGCGCTGGCGCGTCAGCATGGCACTACCTCCCATGCCGGCGACGCTCTGGGACGACGATCGAGTATGATAAGTAAACTGCTTTATTTTTAGTTCGGATTTGGAGGTTGAACGATGAGGTTTTTGAGGCACGTTAGTGAAGCATTATTTTTATATTTTTAGGAAATAAAAGGTTTTTCCTTTTTTTTGATTTTACTAATAAAATATAAGGAACGTTTTTAATCATTAAAACACTTTTTTTAAATTCGGCTTCTGAGGATGGATATATAAATTTTGGTGGCAGCGAATGTGTTAAACTCCCACATTGCTGCAATGAAGCAGCCATCTTAAAACAGTATATTTTTATTCTGGAGCAACATTTTTGTAGATCTTATCATCTCCTGTTTCGTGACTTAGCATGTTCAACCTGTGGTAGTAATAGGATTCAATTTACACAAAATAAAGTTTTTTGGAACTGTCAAAATGTCTGCTTTTCTTGGATATGTGAATAATATTGATGGTTCTTTTGGATGAAGGAAAGAAACTTAAACCTCTTCTTTAACTTGATCTTTTAAAAGAATCAATTTTTCCCAGTGACAATTTTTTTTATAAAAAAAAAAATTGATTGTCGTTTTAAATGTGTTATTTGGTTACCAAACTCTTTCATAAAATCTTCAAGTGGTTTAGCAATGGTCTCAAAGGTGCAACAATCAACTCTAAACCATTGTTTATACGAGATATTTTTCATCATTCATATCTTCTGCAAGACATCCTATCAGAGTTTCTTTAAAATCATCAATTTTGGAACAGTTTTCATAGTTGTTTAAAACCCAGGACTGTGACGGAGGGGATTGCACATAATGTTAGCCATGCATTCATTATATGTTGTAAGAGGATTATCAGATTTAGGTAGTTTAATTTTACGTAAATTACCTCTAGCAATCATCAATTTAATATTTTGGTGTGCTATGCAGACACACACAGAATGTGTACTACTGCTACCAGCAATCTTTCAGTTTTTCGGTCTCAACTCTGCAAACTTTGAAAAGCCAATTAACTTCTCGTAAGTTTCCTAAAATTAGTCTCTTTTGAATATGAACTGTCTTACCTAAAGCATCCTTCCCCACAGAAACATAGTCCTTTTTCCCAGGCATTTGTCGGCTTACTTCATCATCATCATAAAAATTCTTTACTGAAATAGTTGTTTGAGGAGATAAAGTTTTACCAGGTTTTGAGTTTGGAGTCGACTAGACACCTTTTTCTTCAAATAGTGTAACAAATGACAGACTATTATTTCATCTGAATATTGATATTTATTTACATGACTAGAAAAAGTATTTTACAGTCAAATGGGCCACACATTTGATACTTAAATTGCTTTTTAACTACATGTATTTTTTTTATATAAAAATTGTGAAGACAATCATACATGGGCAATTCTCTGCTGTAGCACGAGACATTTCAGCTCAAATTATCAGCTTTCATAAACAAATTAGAATTCTAAAATCCTTATCAATCTAGCAATTTTGCTTTTTTATTATATAGCTCTACTTGGTGACAAAGTTATATGGAAAAATAATTATTTTAACTAAGTCAAGTATGCATTTATAACGTCTGACGAGCGGAACAAGTCCGTATCCTGTGCGTCGGACAATATAAATGCATATTTGACCTAGTTAAAATAATTATTTTTCCATATAACTTTGTCACTAAGTAATATAATATGAAATGAAAACATAACTATTAGATTCACCTAAATTTTATAAATCTTATCAATTTACAAGTAGAAAAAAGAGCTAAAATGTCTCGTGCTTCAGCCAGAGAGTTACCCACAGATTTTTTTTTCCCTATGATACCATGGGAGTACCATCTTGAAATTTTGCAAGAATGTTTGTAAAAGATGGTTAAATATAATATATTTTTTTCAAAAAAAAAAATTAAAATTCCAATTTTAAATTAAAAAAATAAAAACATTTTTTAATTAAAAAAAAATATTGTTTAAAAAACACTTTGTCATGTGTTATATATTTTATTAAAGACAATATAAAACTGACTAAACTGACATAAATTTGAGCTCTCTAGGTCAATTAGTTCTTGAGTTACAACCATTTAAAGATAGTTAAATGATGCAAAATTTGAGAATTTTTCAAAAATACATAACTTTGAAAAAAAATTTCAAAATATGATTTTTTTAATTTAATGTACTAATACTACATTTACACCAAAAATGAATAAAATTCATTGACCTGCCGATTTGACCATTGGTAGATTTGATGTGGAATTACCCAAAAGATTTTCTCCTCTGAAGAAATATATCTAGGTTTTTGAGCTGGTTTTAAAGGAAAATCGGGAAATTTTCCAAGTTTTTAATTAGAATTACGATTTTAGGGAGAAACAAAAATTTAAGAATATTAGGAATTTTAAAGCGAATGCGACTCATAGAGGTAGTATATATCATTGTGATCTCTATCTACAATAACCATGGCATGCTATGGTCTATATTTTCATAATTTATCATAAATATCAATACAAAAATATACCATAAAAATTAATTTAAAAGTAAAAAGGAATTTAATGAATAGAATTAAATGTTTAAAAAATATCTGATTAAATCGTAAAGGTATTAAACGAGCCAAAACTTTAATATTTTTTGCTCGAGAATGCAATTTTGAAGTAACATTTATGATGTAGAGCACTACTTATTAGTCATAATCACACTGGATTGCTGCTAGAAATGTTTAGGAAATACTTGGAATATATGCAGACGAACAGCAATCCATGCAATTTTGCGAGCATATGTTAAAAGGTCTGGTACTCTATCAGGAAAGAATCTGTGCTAATTGCATTCCCAAGAAATGGTACTGCCTATCGCAAAAGTAGCTTCTGCCAAGTAGTCTATTGCTGTGGGAATAAGAATAATTCTATAAGGGCAAGAGAAATACCTTAACACTGGCTTGCTGAATGCCCTGATGGTGTATTGAGGATATTATATAGATTATCAAATAAACTGATACAAGTAAACAGTTTCTTATCATCAAGCAAATACCATATCGTAACTTTCTAGATAACCAATATTTTTAATGCAGCACCACAATTCTAAATTGACAAGTCTTGTTTCTATAGCAACTGCCATTATCCAAATTTTTATCAGAAGCAATTCTCCCAACAAACAGTAGCTGCAACCTTAGTATGGTAAGAAGTGGAATATCGGTAACTCTTTAAGTAGTAGTATTAACAAAATTTATAAGAATACTATATCATATGACAAAAGGAAAAATCCTAAACTTTGGCTTTTTTTAATGTTGGTAAGCTGTATTTAAGAGTAAACAATTAATTGGATTCATTGATGGAATTCCCCCTCCCCCTGTAGCATAAATACTGCATTATGGGAAGGTAGGTATTATACGTTTCACATTTGCCGTTGATTCGAATAAGTTAAATAATGATTGAATTTTGTCACTTTGTGCCAGTATCACATTAGAAGATACTATGTGTTTTTCAAATGCAAGTTTTATTCAACTGTGCAACATTTCAAAATAGATACTAATTTATAAAAATTGTGAGTTTAAATGCCATAAATGTCTCTTTTAACTGCAATAAAAGATTTTTCATATGCCTAATTAAAATAGGAAACCTTTTAGGATGTTGAATTTTAGGAAAATAGTTTTGCATTACATTTGCAGTAGTTTAAATGAGATGCTGTTAAAATTAAATAGTAGAATCACGGTCAACATAAAGTGATTTTTAACTCATCTACCATCTTAAGATAATATTTTAATAGAACTTCAAACATAAAATAGCTGAGAATAGCATGAAAAAAAAAAAAAAAAAAAAAAAAAAAAAACATCAATTTAATGAATCAAATACTTGAATAGAGATAATTTAAACAGGGGACATAATCCAAATGATTTGTGTTACTACATGGTGTCCGCCATATTTAGATATATACGGGCACAGTCAACTTTTGAATTTAAAGTTTAGATTTCCAATAGAAATCTACCAAAACCAAATGGATACATATAAAAACACAAACTACAAGATATATTACTAGAGAAAAAGCGCATACGTTTAATATGTTTGAAATAAGAAAAGTCGATTTGCGCTCTTCCTTAGGCCTCGCCCATTATTAAATTTACGCCGGCCGTACTGCTAAATTGGATTATTTCAATTTCAAACAACATAACTTTTAAAAAAACTGAAAAATCATATGGAAAAACACAAAATCAACAGTTAAAAGAACAATGAAAAATTTTATTCAGAATATTCAGGTCATCATAGTTTATGCAGATAATTGATTACTTGAGTACACTATAATAAAAAGTTGTAATTTTTCTTACTTCAAATACAATTCGCCCCAGTGGTTCACTATCAGCAGTCATATCGAAATAGCACCTCGGTAGAGCCATTTTTGTTTCTGAAATGAGAAAGTTCTGATAAAAATTGTAAGAAAATGTATTATATTATTGAATTTCACCGCAACGAGTACTGCAGCGAAATGTATTAAAGTGTGAAGTCAAAGAGAGAAGGAAAAGCGCATGCGTCCTCGTCAGCTGGATTTCGAATCGAAAACAAAAATAAATTTCTAGAATGATCTCCTGTTGCCAGAACCGGTTGTATATTCATTCATGGTTTCCGTGGGGGCTTATCAGTAATATAAGTGCAGATAAGGAAGATTGAGTGAAGTCAGTGAAGTTGAAGAAAAAGAACACAAGTTTTTGATAGATAGCACAGATTATATACTTGCATTATTTTACTAGATAGTGTTTAAGCGGGGCCATTGTGAAACCGCTCTTTTCCTCTTTAGTTGATCTGGCCAGACCACAGCAATAGTTTTCGTAAATGACGTCACACTTTCAACTCCACCAGGCTTGATTTGATTTTTTCTTCAAGGATTTTTCGCCATTGCGTTACTTCTAAAAGATCTCTTGCACATAATATAAAAATTCCTAGCAGCTTTGTCCACCGCTGTATTAATCCAATTTGGATTATTACAGCGGTGGATAAAATTACTAATACTATTTGTATTAAGTGCAAGAATTTTTTTTTAGAAATTTAATGACTGATGATTATAAAGGAAATGATACTTATGTTAAAGTTGGTTCGACCCAAAAGGAATTGCATAACAGTATTTTGGCTTTTGCAAAAAAAATTAAGTTTAAGATTTCATGCTTGAAATATCCTTATCATTTTCCCACAGATAAGTTTCATAAATCTACTTTGAAATTTCTTTCATAACCATGCTCTACAAATTGTTACAATGATTATCTTAGAAAAAAAAAAAATTCCGGATTTTTAAAAATTGTTTTGGACAAGGTAAAGATGTTTGAAAATCATTTCTTGATTAAAAATAATAAGGAGGTTTTGAATTTTATTAATAATAACAAAATTGGAGTTTGTTCATACATTTGATTTCGAGAATTTATTCATCAGCATACCACATGATGACAGTGGCGGATCCAGAAATTCTCTCTGGGGGGGGGGGGCACACAACAATCGTGTTAAATACTCACGAAAGGAGAGAAAGGTCATCATCAAACGCTGAAAATCACATTTACACTATTGGGCACTTAAAATAAACAGAAAAATTGGCACCTAACTTACTGATGTTTTTCAAAATTGAATTTAGTTTTTTTTTTTTTTTTTTTTTTTTTTTTTTTTTTTTTAAATAAACTTGCCAAATTTAAAATATAATTAATTGCACTTGGCAGAGTGATTAATACTGCTTTAGAATAAAATGTTGTAGTTATACTTAAAAAAATCTATTTTAAAAGCCAGTATGTTTATTTTTAAAATTAATGATCTAGTTTCAAACGCAGTCTTCTCTTTTGTTTCAAAGCAAAAACATCCAATACTTGTAAAGGAGATAGATTAGCTGCTGCTTCTTTATGAATGTGAAGGCTGGCCAACTCACTTAAACGTTCTTCCGTCATCGTAGCCCTTAAAAATGTCTTTATCCGACGGAGAGTAGAAAAGGACCTCTCCGCAGTACTGCTTGTAACTGGAAGAATGCATATTAATTGAAGAAGTGTTGATATGTTGGGCAAATCTTCAGCGTATTTGATTGCTTCCGCTGGAGATTTGGGTAACTTTTCCATCTGTCCATCCCACATATGCTTCCATATTTCTAATTCACCTTCCAGTGCTTGGAAACAGGGTAAATCGGACTTATACATTTTACTACCTTCTATGACAGAAGTTTCGAAATCTTCATCGAAATGTGAATTAACTGGTTATAACTTTTGCAAGTTCCCGACATTAATAATTTGTGTTTTTGGGAATCTTGTTGAAAGCTCATGGACGAGGAAGTCGATGAATGGAATATAAATGCTGATTCTGAAGTAAAATCTTCCGTAGATTTGCATTGCACATTGGCTCTGTTTTTTTGATTGCCTGTTAGTCTTGGCCTCTTTATTTCAGTCCCCATCTGATCAGCCAAATTTTCAGCTTTTAAATATAATTTATTAAAATGTTCACTGCTACTTTCTCTGAGACTTTATAGGCTTTTCAGTGTGGCATCAACTAACTTCATTGCTTTGAGCCATCCATGTACTCTGCTTGGAGTCTTGTGGCTAAGGAGAGAGTCAGTGCAAACACATCTGCTAAAACTACCACGCTAATGATAAATTCAGGTGACATAATACTGTACATAAATGAAAAAGCATTACTTTCTTTTCCGCTCTCTGAGTTGGCAATAGATTCCAACAGTTGGGGTAAGAAGGAAAGGGTATCTAAAAAAGTTAATACCGAATCATGGCGATCGATCCATCTCGTTTCACACAACTTTTTCACTGCATGGCTTTCCTTTCTTCAGAGTATTGCGCATTCCTTCATCTAGTTTGTGCAGCCTCTTAGCAGATTCTAGAAAAAAATTTGCGACTGACGATATTACCCCAACAGCATTTCTTATTGATGGAGTTGAACAGGGCTTACTAATAACTAAATTTAATCTGTGATTAGCGCAGTGGCTATAAATGGCAAGGGGTTGTATTTTGGCTATTCTAGCTTGAAGTCCTTGATATTTTCCACTCATATAGGAAAATCCGTCGAAAGCTTGACCACGGTAGTTGGATATATCTAAACCTAGGTTCTGCAGTTCTTCCAATACTACTTTACACAAACCTTCACCAGTGAGATCTTCAACTTCTAAAAATTTGATAAAATCTTCATTTATAGTAAAAGTGTTTTTATTATGATAACGGATACAGATCGACAGTTTCTCTTTTAAAGCCATGTTAGTGGTTTCATCAACAATCAATGACGTCATTCAGAATGAGAAATGTACGTTTACCCACCAAAAATTATGAAAGAAATAGACTTTATCACTTATTTGGGGAGGAAATTCAATAATATCCAGTGTAACTTTACATTTTCTGGGGGGGGGGGGGGGCACGTGCCCCCTGTGCCCCACCCTGGATCCGCCAGTGCATGATGATTTAATTAGTATTTGCTCTGATATTTTTGATAATTTTCTTAAAGATTCTAATTTAAATAAGGTAGAATTGTTAAAGCTGTGCAAATTTAATAGTTTTGAAAATTATTTATTTGATGGAAACAATTTTTATAGACAAACTAAAGGAATTCCTACGGGAAATGGTTTTTCTAACGGCTTTGCCGATTATTATTTACATATGTTCGAAAGGAGATTTATAGAATATAATAATATTGAAGCTTTTAGATATATTGATGACTAAATTATTTTTAATTTCAATGATTTGGACAAAATTATAGAGATTTACCTGAAGGATTTGATTTTAAAAAACAAACAATAATAATTACAAGAGCGCTCAGTATATCGATTTAAATTTAAAGATAATTGATAATCCAGTAAATATTGGTGTTTATGACAAAAGACAGGGTTTTAATTTTGAAGTTATTTATTTTTCAAATTTTTATTGCAATTTAAATTTCAAAATTTTTAGAAATAAATTTATTATGCACAACTAAATAAAATTAAGAGTACGTGTAATAATGCTACGGACTTTAATTTGGCTTTTTTGATTTTTAGAGACAATTTGAGGAAAAATGGATTTACTAAATATTTTTGAATTTTCGTCTTTATTTTTTTTTACTTGGTTTCTGATTCCATTCTTCGGGCGATATTGAAATCTAGTTAAATAGTCCTAATTGGTCTAAATATTTTATTTTAATTTTTTTTTTGTGGAACATAGATGGCAGTGCAGTTTTAAATGTTTTATGCGGGGCAATTTTGGGAATTATGTTTGTCAATACTTAAACTCTTGGTGTTGGACTGGGTGTATTTCGAATCAACGAGGCCATTAAACTTTGGAAGACAGCGATTTTGTTAAGTTTGGTTTACAAGGTACGTTTCATTTTAGTATTTGTGAATATTTTGGAATTCTTCTTTATCCGGCTGGATGCGTAAGGGCTTGAATCGCATTTTAGAAACGTATCCATTGAAATCCCGGGTGGATTCAATCCCCCTGACTAAGAAACTCAGTCGGGATTTCAAATATTTTTCAGATTCATATTTAAATAACTGTTTCTTGGCTTTTTAAGGTCCAACTTTGTGCTCTTAATTTTATTATATTTGTAGGATTGCTCATACAATAATATTTTGTAGGGCCAATAAATAATTTATATGAATTAGCAGTTTGATTGTGTAGATTTTTATGAAATAGCAATTTGATTAGCAGGTAGTTGAATTGTGTAAGAAGTAATATAAGGTAATCAAGCCAAGTAAGTAAGGAAAAACAAATTTGATATGTTGCATCCACAAAAGTTTGTAACTGCAGTACCGATTTTTTATTAAGATTTCCATAATGTTCGGTTAAATAAATGTTATAATGCATAATAAACTTTTGGTACAAAAGTGAAACATTAATTTTTTCATATTTGTAAAAAATATGTGCGAATTTTAGCTTTATAAAACATGTTCAATTCGTCCCTCGCATAAGGGATAGGACCTATAAAAAGAATATATTATTAATTACCATCATATTTATATTTTTCAAGTGAGTTAAAATGTTTGAATATGTTATTCTTAATGTTTCAATGCTGTAACAGTAGAAAATAAATTACAGGAAATATTTTTGTAAAAAAAGTCATATCCTTCTCTATTAGTAGTTAGAAAAGGAGAGTCCGAAGCCATGGACTGACCGAGCGACGGTATGGTATGGGGGCGTGACCGGAAGTGACATCACCGGATATGACGTCACCGGAAACCACGTGACCGGAAGTGGAGTTGAGTTGTTCCCCTCCTGCTTCTGTTTTAGTTTCGGTTTCATTATAAGCTGTTTGTGTATGACGTCACAGTGGGAATGACGTCATAATGTGTTTTATATCAAAGTTTTGAGTGGGGGCAACACTTTTTAGTTTCGGTTTATCTAACAGACGGAGTTGAGTTGTTCTAGGACTGCTTCTTAATAAGAACGTTATGGTGATAGGCTTTTATTGCGTGACGTCACAGTAGATATGACGTCATAATGTGTTTTATATCAAAGTTTTGAGTGGTGGCAACACTTTTTAGTGTCGATTTACCTTTAAGATGGAGTTGAGTTGTTCTAGGACTGCTTGTAAATGAATAAGTTAGAGTGATAGGTTTTTATTGCGTGACGTCACAGTAGGTATGACGTCATAATGTGTTTTATATCAAAGTTTAGAGCGATGGCAACACTTTTTAGTTTCAATTTACCTTTAAGATGGAGCTGAATTGTTCTAGGGCTGCTTCTAAACGAATAAGGTAGAGTGATAGGTATTTTTACTAATGACGTCACAGTGGGTATGACGTCATTCTATGTTAAGATTTACGTTTTAAGTGGTGATAACATTGGATATATACCAAATTTAGTTTTCAGGTGTTGGCAACGAGTTCTGATCGGTCAGCTAAATGCTCGCTGGTGATTGATAAGTTTTAAACATGTGACCAAAAGTTAACTCCTGATTGACTGTTTGGTTTTCTAGCGAGTTACTTACATATCCTTTAGCCAAGTTAAAATACCTGCAACAAAGTTACACAAAAAAATGTTAAATTTGAAAAGTTAATAAAAGGAAGGCCATTTGCTAAGGGTCTAAAGAACCCTAACCCCGAGCTACACGTGACATTTCAATATTTTACCAAACAATTGTTAAAATATCGACTATCGGACGTTGCCTTCATGGTAACTCATCTACCCACCCCCCTTCCCTAACTAATTTTGAATAAGTTAAGACTTTAGAATTACAATTAATAAATTTTGAAAAATTATTTATTAAAGGTGAGGACCCACCTCCAGCCCGATACCTCTTTTAGGAAGAATTGGTACCGCCTCACTCCACCCTAACAAAAAAAAAAAATCTGTGAAAAAAAACACGAAGTATTAAACACGTCTTTCACACTCAGGTATCTAAGTAGAAATGGCGAGACGGCAACCGGTAGCGTCTATATATGAGGGGTGATCACGTGACTTCACCGACCAATCAGGTTTCACGGTAGAGGGTGCTACTGACTATCGACCCGTCAGAAGGGAGGGGAGCGAGACTAGGGATGTTTCAACACGCTTCAACGAGTTTGCGAGTTGAGTTGTTGTGTAACGATCTTGCTTGAAACAGTTAAAGTGATAGATAATTTGTTCGTGACGTCATAGTGTAGCGAATGGGTTTTTAGCGTAGACAGTTGTTGCAATTGGAGTAATTATGAAATTTATTAAATATAAAGATAATATTTAGTAATAATTATCAGATTTTATTATTATTATTATAAAAAATAAACTTATAAAAAAAAGTGAACGTGAAAATTTACTTTACGAATAAAAATCATGTCTTTAAAATGTGTACGAATATCACTAAATAAGAGAAAAAAGTAACATACTTAAACTCTTTAAAATAAATAACTTTAACATTAACGTAAAATATTTACTTTTCACATAAAAATCACTTTAAAATGAGTAAAAATATCGCTAAATAAGAGAAAAAAAAGTAACTTACTTAAAATTTCTAAGATAAATATTTAACCTTTACTCGAAAATTCCCTTCATATATAAAAATCACGACTTTAAAATATGACATGCAAGAGAAAAGTAACGTACTTAAACTTTCTACGACAAATAACTTTAACATTAACGTAACATTTTACTTTACACATAAAAATCCCGACTTTAAAATATGTAGAAATATCGCTAAATAAAAGAAGAAAAAAAAAAGTAACATACTTAAACTTTGTACGACAAATAACTTTTACATTAACGTAAAAAATTTTCTTCACATATAAAAATCACGACTTTAAAATGTAACGTGTAAGAAGAATTAGCATACTTAAAATTTCTACGACAAATAAATTTAACCTTTACGCGAAAATTTACTATATACATAAAAATCATGTCTTTAAAATATGTAAAAATATTGCTAAATAAAAGAAAAAAACTAACATACTTAAACTTTGCACGACAAATAACTTTAGCATTAACGTAAAAATTTACACTACATATATTAAAATCACGACATTAAAATGTGACATGTAAGAAGAATTAGCATACTTAAAATTTCTACGATAAATAATTTTAACATTTGAGTGAAAATTTACTACATATATAAAAATCATGTATTTAAAATATCGCTGAATAAAAGAAAAAAGTATCATACTTAAACTTTCTACGACAAATAACTTTAACATTAACGCAAAAATTTACTTTACACATAAAAATCACGACTTTAAATTTGACATGCAGGAGGAAAGTATAACATACCTATAATTTCTACGACAAAGAATTCAAACATTGCCATTCATGTCTTTAAAATGTATAATGACAACTCTAACTTTTAGAAAAAAGAAACACTAAAAATTTACAAGGCAAAGAATTTAAAATTGAACGTGAAAATTAACTTCACATGTACAATCATACTCTTATATCAACGATAAATAAGATAAAAAAGAAGCTCTAAAAATTTATAAGGCAAATAATTTAAATAATACGCGAAAATTTACCACACATATAAAAATTATGTCTTTCAAATGTGTAAGAATAACGCTAAATTAGAGAAAAAGAAATACTAAAAATTTATAAGGTAAGGAATTGAAACAATATGCGAAAATTTATTTCACGCATAAAATTTTTATCTTTAAAATGTGTAAGAATAATGCTAAATTAGAGAAGAAAAAAAAAATAACATACTTAAACTTTCTTCGACAACAATTTAAACAATACGCGACATTTTCATACACAATTATTTTCTTAGGTTAATGTTAAATAATGGGAAATTTAACAGAATAAAAATTTCAAAGATAAAGAATTTTAACCTTTACACGAAAATTTACCTCACAAAAATATCATATCCTTAAACTTTAACGTGACAATTTACTCTTCATATACAATTAAACTCTTAGGTTAATGTTAAATAAGAAAAAAAATAATATACTTAAAATTTCTAAGATAAACATAACGTAAAAATTTCGTATCATGTGTTTAAAATGTAACATATAAGAGAAAAAAAACTAACATACTTGAACTTTCTATAGCAAAGAATTTAAGCATTAGCGTAAAAATTCACTTTACATATAAAATTCACATCTTTAAATGGGAAGATAAGCAGGTGACGGTAATTAGCCAATCAGGGTAGCGGTAGGTGATACGCCATTCGCCGGCATTTTTAGATCGGAGGATGAGTCACGCTAAAACTTGTTGGAACAGGTCGGGAGATTTGTACAGCAAGAACAACAGCATCGACGCGCAAGCAGCGGGTGATGCTGTGATGTGTCAGCAGGTCTTTGAGATTATCGTTTTTTCTACTTTGCCGTTTTCATAATGAAATGTTTGTGAAAACTTGGAATGAATAAAGTGGATTTCAAAGACATATTAGTAAGTGAAGGTAGAATTCGCATGGACTTTCTTCCAAAAAGTATGATTCACTTGGAGAATTTAAGATCATTTCTACTTGAAAACTTTTCTATTATTTAAAACATTGAATATTGTTCAAACTCAGTGGGATTATATGCTACAATACGGGTAAAACTTAACAAAATTGTTACATAGAAGAAAAATAGTAAGAGATTTAAAATAAATACTAGTTATAGATACTCCAAGGAAAAAAATTCACCTCTACTTTTCAATCGGAAAATCAATGCAAGTTGGAAATTTATGTTACTTCAAGAAAGACTTAGACAATTTACTTTGTAATAATATACGTTAAGGTGTCGTATTAACTCGTGCAATACATGCTGACTAAGGTTTATTTTACTTATCTAAGAAAGGTGAATTGGGGGAAAATATTAAATAAATTGTAGATATTAAATACATTGTAGATATGCATTTAAGTTTTAAAAATCACCTGCAAGACTTTTAAAACATCTTAAGATAAATTGAAAGAAACTTGCGAATTATATGTAAACTATATAACTTTTTATACTCTGAAAGGAAATCACAAGTAATTTAGTTAACTTTTTTCATGGTAACACTCATATTCAACGACATGTTTTTAAAATTTAACCTTCTTTACATGATAATAGTTATAAATTTTTTCAATCTCAGATGCGATATACTATTATTTCTAACATATATGTTACGAATTGTGTAAAGTTTTTAAAACTGTATATGCAAATCACCAATCAGAAACATAAAAATCTAACATCAATCAAACAAACTAAAATAATAAGATATTTTCCTTAGTGGAAATAGTTAACTACTCATGTGATGGAATATACTTAGAAAATTTAAATACTGAAAAAAAGTTTGCTAGGCAAACTTAAAGAATATTTTTTTTTTCTTGTGAAAAACTAGCATAAATTTGGAAAATGTAGAGTTTGTTACTACGTAAAATTGAACATCATCTGGACAAACTAAATTATACATGAATTTTTTTTTATTTGAGAGGTGCTGACAATATATCATTAATATAGAGATTTTTAACTTCCAACCATAATTTCTAAATAACTTATACATAAATTTCAGAAAAACTGAAACGGAATGTGTTTTACAAGAGGCTTATTTTGTAAGATGAATATTCAATATTAATATAACTGAGCAAAGTTCATTCCGGAAAAAACTTGTAAAAGATACTTATATTTTGAAAATAGTTTGAAATATCCTTTTAAATTTATGAATGCTCGCTTTCGAAAGACACAAATAAAACTGATATTACTCATGATAATTAACACATACATAACATTAGTCAAACAAAGTGAAATTTTTATTGCTTGTGACCGATAACTTTTCAGTGAAGCAGAACTTACATAGGAAATTTGTGCAAACTTTTTCAACTTTTAAACCAAGTATCATGCAAAATTATAAATTACGATAGGAAATAGCATACTTCAGAATCGGAACAAGTCTTGTAGTTAAGCTAAATGTATTTCTCAAGGAATTGAAAGCATACCAGAGAAGTCCTTATCATTTCGCATCTTTTCTCATGTTGCAAGAAGACATACTTTGTAAAAGATCGTCTTAGCACTTAACAAAAATCAGTAAAAATAAATATATTTTCTATGGCAAAGATAAAACTTCACAACCTAATTACTTAAATTTAGCTAAGTTGCATATGGTTTATTCACATAACTCGCATGTGCTTTGAATGTTGAAATATATTTGTCAGTTGAAATCAAACTCATCGAAAATAAATGCTATCTACATTTTCAAGTCGGAAATTACTATTAAATAAACTTTGCATGTAAGACATTATCATGTTAAAAAGAAAAATCTACAAAAATGTAAATGATAATTTTACTGTTGGTACATAAATGATGAATAATTTATGATTTTATTCTAGGCAAACGTTTTATTGTCTAACAGAGAACTTAAACTTTAGCAGAAAAACGAAAAAATACAATTTTTATATCCTTTCATGCTTGTCGAAAATTGAATTTATTAGCTGTTGTAATAGATTTTTATTGTCCAAATTTCTATAGTTCTTCCCAGTGCAATAATATTAAGTTCATGTGTAATGAGTAGGTTTTTTTTTTTGTTGAATCTTATACATTTAATGAAATTATTATGTCCTAAGAGATTGAGTGAACTGAATAAATCAATGACGTAAATTTAAACAGTGACTTGAACTGATACATACTATAACTGTAAAGAAGTATGACAAAGTGATAGATGAAGTGAAAATAGAAGTTGAGTGAAATGTGTTGAAAAAAGTTGAAGACGACAAGAAATTCATAAATGAGAATTATCATTGACTTATATTAACTTCGTTTTTCTTGCTTATGACAAGAAAATACACTCTTGTTTATTAAGAACCAACTTGATATCTTATCATAGAATGACAATGATGAAATATCTATACATTAAAAAAAAATACCAAACTTAGACATAGCAAATTTCTTGAAATTCATGTATAATGTGAGAAGTTTTACTGGAAATATAGAAGATACAACATTGAAAGATGTCAATGTTTCGAAGTACTTTATCATAAATAAAAAAAAAAAATGCACTGAGGTCAGCTATAAAATTTTTTAGGAGAAAGTTTAAACAAAATTTAAAATCAAACATGCTTTTAAGTGGGAACACATATTAAAACTATAGCACATTTAACAATTTATATTATGTCATCTCAGTTGGTATCAAACTGAATAATATGAAAAACAACCACAAACTGAATAAACATGAAAATTATCAATATATGTGGAAAAGTTTCCTTTTTTCACATATAAAAAAAAGATAACACATTGACATACGTTAAGATCACGAAACATGCGTATTCATATACCGATAAGAGCAACCAATGTTGCGGGGAGATATTCACGTGATGGACAATATCCCATGAATAAGTTGAGTGATTTAATTTCTAATGCTAATTCCAATAGTATTCCACGTAACTTCAACTTTATATGTTACACTATAGATATATTTATTTTTCAAATATATTGACTTTCGAAAAATCATCCTTCAATATAAGAATGATCATAGTAAGAATAAAAGAAAAGATACTAAGCATTGATTTAAAGTGTATTTATTTCAACTTAGCAACAAATCATATGCGTGAAACGAAAATTGCCTCGAACCAAAGTATAACTATCCAATTTCATTGATTCCTACAAGGAAATTTTTCTCATCTAGTAATTGAATTTTTTTTTTTCTCGTACACATTATAAGTGTTGTCCAATCAGGTGTAGAATAGCTGAAGATATCCGACCTCTTTCTAAATATTAATAAGTCACTGTTAAAAAACTTATAAAAATTTCAATTTACTCTTAAAGTTTTTATATATATATATATATTTCAAAGAATTTTTTCAAATCAATATGTATATTTAAATACTGAAACTTATTCACTTCAATAAATGTATGTTTAAGTTATAAAACTTGTCGTATGTATTGAAAAATTTTAACTTTTCGTCTTCGTATAAATCGATAACTTATACACTAGTTCTTCTAAGTAAATCTTTCAAGGGTAAAAACATACCTATAGCTTTACATTTGTAACAAGTTAAATTGTACATGTTTCTCGTGAAATTAAAATTTTATATGTTTTTCATGAAAATATATAAAATTTTGTAACTTTCACATGAAACATGTACAATTTAACTTGTTACAAATGCAAAGCTATAGGTATGTTTTTACCTTTGAAAGATTTACTTAGAAGAACTAGTGTATAAGTTATCGATTTATACGAAGACGAAAAGTTAAAATTTTTCAATACATACGACAAGTTTTATAACTTAAACATACATTTATTGAAGTGAATAAGTTTCAGTATTTAAATATACATATTGATTTGAAAAAATTCTTTGAAATATATATATATATATAAAAACTTTAAGAGTAAATTGAAATTTTTATAAGTTTTTTAACAGTGACTTATTAATATTTAGAAAGAGGTCGGATATCTTCAGCTATTCTACACCTGATTGGACAACACTTATAATGTGTACGAGAAAAAAAAAAATTCAATTACTAGATGAGAAAAATTTCCTTGTAGGAATCAATGAAATTGGATAGTTATACTTTGGTTCGAGGCAATTTTCGTTTCACGCATATGATTTGTTGCTAAGTTGAAATAAATACACTTTAAATCAATGCTTAGTATCTTTTCTTTTATTCTTACTATGATCATTCTTATATTGAAGGATGATTTTTCGAAAGTCAATATATTTGAAAAATAAATATATCTATAGTGTAACATATAAAGTTGAAGTTACGTGGAATACTATTGGAATTAGCATTAGAAATTAAATCACTCAACTTATTCATGGGATATTGTCCATCACGTGAATATCTCCCCGCAACATTGGTTGCTCTTATCGGTATATGAATACGCATGTTTCGTGATCTTAACGTATGTCAATGTGTTATCTTTTTTTTATATGTGAAAAAAGGAAACTTTTCCACATATATTGATAATTTTCATGTTTATTCAGTTTGTGGTTGTTTTTCATATTATTCAGTTTGATACCAACTGAGATGACATAATATAAATTGTTAAATGTGCTATAGTTTTAATATGTGTTCCCACTTAAAAGCATGTTTGATTTTAAATTTTGTTTAAACTTTCTCCTAAAAAATTTTATAGCTGACCTCAGTGCATTTTTTTTTTTTATTTATGATAAAGTACTTCGAAACATTGACATCTTTCAATGTTGTATCTTCTATATTTCCAGTAAAACTTCTCACATTATACATGAATTTCAAGAAATTTGCTATGTCTAAGTTTGGTATTTTTTTTTAATGTATAGATATTTCATCATTGTCATTCTATGATAAGATATCAAGTTGGTTCTTAATAAACAAGAGTGTATTTTCTTGTCATAAGCAAGAAAAACGAAGTTAATATAAGTCAATGATAATTCTCATTTATGAATTTCTTGTCGTCTTCAACTTTTTTCAACACATTTCACTCAACTTCTATTTTCACTTCATCTATCACTTTGTCATACTTCTTTACAGTTATAGTATGTATCAGTTCAAGTCACTGTTTAAATTTACGTCATTGATTTATTCAGTTCACTCAATCTCTTAGGACATAATAATTTCATTAAATGTATAAGATTCAACAAAAAAAAAAACCTACTCATTACACATGAACTTAATATTATTGCACTGGGAAGAACTATAGAAATTTGGACAATAAAAATCTATTACAACAGCTAATAAATTCAATTTTCGACAAGCATGAAAGGATATAAAAATTGTATTTTTTCGTTTTTCTGCTAAAGTTTAAGTTCTCTGTTAGACAATAAAACGTTTGCCTAGAATAAAATCATAAATTATTCATCATTTATGTACCAACAGTAAAATTATCATTTACATTTTTGTAGATTTTTCTTTTTAACATGATAATGTCTTACATGCAAAGTTTATTTAATAGTAATTTCCGACTTGAAAATGTAGATAGCATTTATTTTCGATGAGTTTGATTTCAACTGACAAATATATTTCAACATTCAAAGCACATGCGAGTTATGTGAATAAACCATATGCAACTTAGCTAAATTTAAGTAATTAGGTTGTGAAGTTTTATCTTTGCCATAGAAAATATATTTATTTTTACTGATTTTTGTTAAGTGCTAAGACGATCTTTTACAAAGTATGTCTTCTTGCAACATGAGAAAAGATGCGAAATGATAAGGACTTCTCTGGTATGCTTTCAATTCCTTGAGAAATACATTTAGCTTAACTACAAGACTTGTTCCGATTCTGAAGTATGCTATTTCCTATCGTAATTTATAATTTTGCATGATACTTGGTTTAAAAGTTGAAAAAGTTTGCACAAATTTCCTATGTAAGTTCTGCTTCACTGAAAAGTTATCGGTCACAAGCAATAAAAATTTCACTTTGTTTGACTAATGTTATGTATGTGTTAATTATCATGAGTAATATCAGTTTTATTTGTGTCTTTCGAAAGCGAGCATTCATAAATTTAAAAGGATATTTCAAACTATTTTCAAAATATAAGTATCTTTTACAAGTTTTTTCCGGAATGAACTTTGCTCAGTTATATTAATATTGAATATTCATCTTACAAAATAAGCCTCTTGTAAAACACATTCCGTTTCAGTTTTTCTGAAATTTATGTATAAGTTATTTAGAAATTATGGTTGGAAGTTAAAAATCTCTATATTAATGATATATTGTCAGCACCTCTCAAATAAAAAAAAATTCATGTATAATTTAGTTTGTCCAGATGATGTTCAATTTTACGTAGTAACAAACTCTACATTTTCCAAATTTATGCTAGTTTTTCACAAGAAAAAAAAAATATTCTTTAAGTTTGCCTAGCAAACTTTTTTTCAGTATTTAAATTTTCTAAGTATATTCCATCACATGAGTAGTTAACTATTTCCACTAAGGAAAATATCTTATTATTTTAGTTTGTTTGATTGATGTTAGATTTTTATGTTTCTGATTGGTGATTTGCATATACAGTTTTAAAAACTTTACACAATTCGTAACATATATGTTAGAAATAATAGTATATCGCATCTGAGATTGAAAAAATTTATAACTATTATCATGTAAAGAAGGTTAAATTTTAAAAACATGTCGTTGAATATGAGTGTTACCATGAAAAAAGTTAACTAAATTACTTGTGATTTCCTTTCAGAGTATAAAAAGTTATATAGTTTACATATAATTCGCAAGTTTCTTTCAATTTATCTTAAGATGTTTTAAAAGTCTTGCAGGTGATTTTTAAAACTTAAATGCATATCTACAATGTATTTAATATCTACAATTTATTTAATATTTTCCCCCAATTCACCTTTCTTAGATAAGTAAAATAAACCTTAGTCAGCATGTATTGCACGAGTTAATACGACACCTTAACGTATATTATTACAAAGTAAATTGTCTAAGTCTTTCTTGAAGTAACATAAATTTCCAACTTGCATTGATTTTCCGATTGAAAAGTAGAGGTGAATTTTTTTCCTTGGAGTATCTATAACTAGTATTTATTTTAAATCTCTTACTATTTTTCTTCTATGTAACAATTTTGTTAAGTTTTACCCGTATTGTAGCATATAATCCCACTGAGTTTGAACAATATTCAATGTTTTAAATAATAGAAAAGTTTTCAAGTAGAAATGATCTTAAATTCTCCAAGTGAATCATACTTTTTGGAAGAAAGTCCATGCGAATTCTACCTTCACTTACTAATATGTCTTTGAAATCCACTTTATTCATTCCAAGTTTTCACAAACATTTCATTATGAAAACGGCAAAGTAGAAAAAACGATAATCTCAAAGACCTGCTGACACATCACAGCATCACCCGCTGCTTGCGCGTCGATGCTGTTGTTCTTGCTGTACAAATCTCCCGACCTGTTCCAACAAGTTTTAGCGTGACTCATCCTCCGATCTAAAAATGCCGGCGAATGGCGTATCACCTACCGCTACCCTGATTGGCTAATTACCGTCACCTGCTTATCTTCCCATTTAAAGATGTGAATTTTATATGTAAAGTGAATTTTTACGCTAATGCTTAAATTCTTTGCTATAGAAAGTTCAAGTATGTTAGTTTTTTTTCTCTTATATGTTACATTTTAAACACATGATACGAAATTTTTACGTTATGTTTATCTTAGAAATTTTAAGTATATTATTTTTTTTCTTATTTAACATTAACCTAAGAGTTTAATTGTATATGAAGAGTAAATTGTCACGTTAAAGTTTAAGGATATGATATTTTTGTGAGGTAAATTTTCGTGTAAAGGTTAAAATTCTTTATCTTTGAAATTTTTATTCTGTTAAATTTCCCATTATTTAACATTAACCTAAGAAAATAATTGTGTATGAAAATGTCGCGTATTGTTTAAATTGTTGTCGAAGAAAGTTTAAGTATGTTATTTTTTTTTTCTTCTCTAATTTAGCATTATTCTTACACATTTTAAAGATAAAAATTTTATGCGTGAAATAAATTTTCGCATATTGTTTCAATTCCTTACCTTATAAATTTTTAGTATTTCTTTTTCTCTAATTTAGCGTTATTCTTACACATTTGAAAGACATAATTTTTATATGTGTGGTAAATTTTCGCGTATTATTTAAATTATTTGCCTTATAAATTTTTAGAGCTTCTTTTTTATCTTATTTATCGTTGATATAAGAGTATGATTGTACATGTGAAGTTAATTTTCACGTTCAATTTTAAATTCTTTGCCTTGTAAATTTTTAGTGTTTCTTTTTTCTAAAAGTTAGAGTTGTCATTATACATTTTAAAGACATGAATGGCAATGTTTGAATTCTTTGTCGTAGAAATTATAGGTATGTTATACTTTCCTCCTGCATGTCAAATTTAAAGTCGTGATTTTTATGTGTAAAGTAAATTTTTGCGTTAATGTTAAAGTTATTTGTCGTAGAAAGTTTAAGTATGATACTTTTTTCTTTTATTCAGCGATATTTTAAATACATGATTTTTATATATGTAGTAAATTTTCACTCAAATGTTAAAATTATTTATCGTAGAAATTTTAAGTATGCTAATTCTTCTTACATGTCACATTTTAATGTCGTGATTTTAATATATGTAGTGTAAATTTTTACGTTAATGCTAAAGTTATTTGTCGTGCAAAGTTTAAGTATGTTAGTTTTTTTCTTTTATTTAGCAATATTTTTACATATTTTAAAGACATGATTTTTATGTATATAGTAAATTTTCGCGTAAAGGTTAAATTTATTTGTCGTAGAAATTTTAAGTATGCTAATTCTTCTTACACGTTACATTTTAAAGTCGTGATTTTTATATGTGAAGAAAATTTTTTACGTTAATGTAAAAGTTATTTGTCGTACAAAGTTTAAGTATGTTACTTTTTTTTTTCTTCTTTTATTTAGCGATATTTCTACATATTTTAAAGTCGGGATTTTTATGTGTAAAGTAAAATGTTACGTTAATGTTAAAGTTATTTGTCGTAGAAAGTTTAAGTACGTTACTTTTCTCTTGCATGTCATATTTTAAAGTCGTGATTTTTATATATGAAGGGAATTTTCGAGTAAAGGTTAAATATTTATCTTAGAAATTTTAAGTAAGTTACTTTTTTTTTCTCTTATTTAGCGATATTTTTACTCATTTTAAAGTGATTTTTATGTGAAAAGTAAATATTTTACGTTAATGTTAAAGTTATTTATTTTAAAGAGTTTAAGTATGTTACTTTTTTCTCTTATTTAGTGATATTCGTACACATTTTAAAGACATGATTTTTATTCGTAAAGTAAATTTTCACGTTCACTTTTTTTTATAAGTTTATTTTTTATAATAATAATAATAAAATCTGATAATTATTACTAAATATTATCTTTATATTTAATAAATTTCATAATTACTCCAATTGCAACAACTGTCTACGCTAAAAACCCATTCGCTACACTATGACGTCACGAACAAATTATCTATCACTTTAACTGTTTCAAGCAAGATCGTTACACAACAACTCAACTCGCAAACTCGTTGAAGCGTGTTGAAACATCCCTAGTCTCGCTCCCCTCCCTTCTGACGGGTCGATAGTCAGTAGCACCCTCTACCGTGAAACCTGATTGGTCGGTGAAGTCACGTGATCACCCCTCATATATAGACGCTACCGGTTGCCGTCTCGCCATTTCTACTTAGATACCTGAGTGTGAAAGACGTGTTTAATACTTCGTGTTTTTTTTCACAGATTTTTTTTTTTTGTTAGGGTGGAGTGAGGCGGTACCAATTCTTCCTAAAAGAGGTATCGGGCTGGAGGTGGGTCCTCACCTTTAATAAATAATTTTTCAAAATTTATTAATTGTAATTCTAAAGTCTTAACTTATTCAAAATTAGTTAGGGAAGGGGGGTGGGTAGATGAGTTACCATGAAGGCAACGTCCGATAGTCGATATTTTAACAATTGTTTGGTAAAATATTGAAATGTCACGTGTAGCTCGGGGTTAGGGTTCTTTAGACCCTTAGCAAATGGCCTTCCTTTTATTAACTTTTCAAATTTAACATTTTTTTGTGTAACTTTGTTGCAGGTATTTTAACTTGGCTAAAGGATATGTAAGTAACTCGCTAGAAAACCAAACAGTCAATCAGGAGTTAACTTTTGGTCACATGTTTAAAACTTATCAATCACCAGCGAGCATTTAGCTGACCGATCAGAACTCGTTGCCAACACCTGAAAACTAAATTTGGTATATATCCAATGTTATCACCACTTAAAACGTAAATCTTAACATAGAATGACGTCATACCCACTGTGACGTCATTAGTAAAAATACCTATCACTCTACCTTATTCGTTTAGAAGCAGCCCTAGAACAATTCAGCTCCATCTTAAAGGTAAATTGAAACTAAAAAGTGTTGCCATCGCTCTAAACTTTGATATAAAACACATTATGACGTCATACCTACTGTGACGTCACGCAATAAAAACCTATCACTCTAACTTATTCATTTACAAGCAGTCCTAGAACAACTCAACTCCATCTTAAAGGTAAATCGACACTAAAAAGTGTTGCCACCACTCAAAACTTTGATATAAAACACATTATGACGTCATATCTACTGTGACGTCACGCAATAAAAGCCTATCACCATAACGTTCTTATTAAGAAGCAGTCCTAGAACAACTCAACTCCGTCTGTTAGATAAACCGAAACTAAAAAGTGTTGCCCCCACTCAAAACTTTGATATAAAACACATTATGACGTCATTCCCACTGTGACGTCATACACAAACAGCTTATAATGAAACCGAAACTAAAACAGAAGCAGGAGGGGAACAACTCAACTCCACTTCCGGTCACGTGGTTTCCGGTGACGTCATATCCGGTGATGTCACTTCCGGTCACGCCCCCATACCATACCGTCGCTCGGTCAGTCCATGGCTTCGGACTCTCCTTTTCTAACTACTTCTATTCTCCCCTATGTGAAATGGTATTAGCGAGAGTTGAAGCTGTGACGTCACTAAAGCTATGGTCTGGCCCGATCAACTAAAGAGGTAAAAAGCGGTTTCACGATGGCCCCGGTTTAAGCCAACACCGAGTGTATGAAATTATACTTTGAAATTGTGTGACGTCAGGATAATGTTAACAGATTTAGCAAAATAAATAGCAAAATACGCTCTTGTTGGAAACTGGTTTTTTTCAGTGAATATGAATTATCAAGAAACTGTACATAAGTTTATTAAGACTTTATGCATGAGGATCTCACAACTTTGGCAAAAGGCTTGCGTCTGACGCTATACCTTTTTTAATCTCTCTATATCTAAGGCAAAGCCCTCACTGCCTCACTCACTCACTAATTCTCTCACTTTCCATATAGTCACAACTCTGAAAATTGGTACAAAAGTCAACAATGACAAACATAGAAAAAGTAAGCTATTCTGATCTTGATTAATAAATTTTAAGGGATCGAAAAGAGGTCAAACGTTCGAAACAAGGAATATTTGAAGGACCCACTTGCACTTCCCATTCAGTGACAACTCTGAAATTTGATACAAATGTCAACTAGGCCTAGTTAGTTGAGGAATACAATCTGATTCATGGACTCAAAATAAAATTAAATAAAGACGTTTTTAAAACAGAGTGTAAAAAATTTAATTTTTTTTACATTCAATTACCCTTATGTTAAGATAGAATAATGAAAGTATTGAAATCGGTAAAAAAAAAAAAAAAAAAAAAAAAAAAAAAAACTTTATAAAAATGGGTTACAATTTGGTGTATTACTTAAATAACCTTTAAAATGAATTATATGCTGTATAAAAACAACTGGGAGCCTGTTTTTTGTACTTGGCCTAGGCCTCTAACCAGGGGCGTATAACCAGGATTTTTTTTTTGAGGAGTGGGGGATATGAACACCTATATTTATAAATTAGTTTCAATAATGATATGTAAAATGGTTAATATTTATATTCTTAAATTAAATACCCTTAGTTAATCAAGTAATTAGTTAAAACTATAGCACTAATGAGCAACGTATAATTTTTTAGTAGATAAAAAAAATTAAATTTTATTAACTTTCGCAAACAAAATTTTCAGAGAGTTTTAAGCACATATTTTGTCACATAATTCTCAATAGATGGACATAAAAGCCAAAACATTTAAGCAACTGTGGAAAGTAGTTCTTAAAAATAATATTTAAACAATGATGACCAAAAACTAATCGGTTATCCGCTACTTAATTGGATCCTTTTTTATAAAGGATTCGAATAATACGGTGTCATATTTTTTTTTTAAATAAAAAATTGGGCTCTTATTATTTTTTAAGAATAAAGTTAGTTTTTCAATTAAATTTTTAAGCTTCAAATACAATACAACACAGCCCTACTCACTTACAATATTGCCATTGTATGTAGGAACGAAAAGAGGCTTGTAGTTCCATTCCTAGGAAAGGATTGAATCATCGCTAAAAACAAGGATTTCCAGTTGTAGGACAAGGATATTATAGAAACGGACAACTTCATTACGTTTTGGATTGGAAATTTGAAAGGGATAGATTATTAGGCATTAGGGGATTTTTTTTTTTTTTTTAATTTTCACTCCTTTTTCTGAAGTAAAACTTTTTTTTGGAACAAGATATCCCTATTTTATTAAAGTTAAAATATATTTTGGAAGGAGTGATGTATCCTCATATCCTCCCTTGGCTACACACCTGTGATATACCTCTTCACTCGAAAATGTACGTATTTAATTTACTACTTCTTTTCTGAGGTGAGGTGAAAATTTTACTTGCAATAAGGCATCCATGCTTCTATAAAGTTAAAAATATAATTTCGGGATGGAAGAGGATATATTAGCCTCATACTCCCTCCCCCGATTAATATTTATAATTTTTTTGATTGTAACTGCTTTTTATTATGTAAAACTTTTAAGCCAAACCTATTATTTAAAAGTTAAAATATATGGGGGGGGGGGATTTATCCCCATATGCCCACCCTGGCTACGCCCCTGCCTCTAACAACCTTGATAATCTAATGATTGCCAAGGATGCCTGCTTTATTTGACGATAATTAATGGTTTATTAGAAAATATTTTGGAAGAAAATACCTGGCGACCCCTATAGACAACGTAAAACCGTGAAATTTTATGTTAAAATTAAAATTCATTAAATCTCGGCGAACCTACACAACGTGTTTAACGTTGTTATAAGGATTCTTTTTTCGCAAATGGAACATTCCTTTATCTTCTGAATAAATTATTCTTTTTAAGATAACAGAAAAGGTTTGACAGAGATAATACCACACTCTTCTTTTGATGCATGTTTTATTTTATGAAGCAACGTTGCCTAAATTTCAGAGATAAAAACGAAGGAAGAAGCATCTCGTGGGATCAGAAATTCACCAGTCGCAGATAACACTGTGCAAATAGTAAGAGATACTAAACTTATTTATAATTGCGATAACGATACCAGTAAAAGAGTGCAGATGTAAAGGCAATAACATTTCCGGAGTTCTATTTATATTAAGACCGCCGCAAATGAAAGAGTAGTAACTTGGTTATTATTGCTAATGTATTATTTTATTACTATTTCTGGGGAAAATCGAATACGAACTTCCTTGACCTTTGCGTGTCCAGAATAGTTTAATTACTGAGTTTCCTTTACACAACAATTTCTATATTTGTGTTTAATTCTACTTTGTGACGTTAAAAAAAATGTGGATGCATTGATTAATAAACTAGGGGTGCAAACATCGCACAACCTTCAATTACACTTAATACTGATGGTTACTTAATTTAAATTTGTCGTAAATTGGTGTAATTTACTATTTTTGATTTCATACTTTCATTACTTTGAAAAATGGCCAGCTTGGAGTGATTTTTAGCTATTATTATTACACTAAAAAAGTTATGATAAATATTACATTAATCTTTTCTTGTAAGTGCAACAGAGACGATATAGTCGTTGATGGGCAATGCTCAAGGGAAGGGAACTCTGTGTTAAAGACATTCGTTTTTCAACTTTTTACGTCTTTATCGAATTTCTACGGGAATTTCGTAGTGAACATGTTTAAAAATTCATTAAAAGACATTACCATAGCGATTTTGATCAAAATCGTTTGAGCCGTCTTTTGTAATTATTGAAAAGCATAAATTTTTCAATGGCGGTGACATTATGCGCATGCGCTATTTCGATGAAAACCTAAAAGACAGATCCCATGACCAAAAAGACAAACCTAAAAGACAGATCCCATATATATATATATATATATATATATATATATATATATATATATATATATATATATATATATATATATATATATATATATATATATATATATATATATATATATATTAAACTGAATCCAATACTTACATCATTACCCTATATTAACATATGGGTAATTAAAAGTTAAAAGTTCTTTAACAATATTAGTATAAAACTAATAGAGATCGTAGATCTTTTCCTGCTCCATAGACTTAAAGCTTCATTTCTTTTCGCCTACAATATATGTTAAACTATTGTTTTAAAACATATGAATTTCTTCACTAGTTATAGCAATGATAATCAAAGATAATTAATAAAATTTGAAGGAAAAATCTTTAGTTTTTTTTTTATAAAGTTTTTAAAAATATATCCTAAAAAAACTTTTTAAAGTACAATAAAACAACACCCAGTCATACTTATTTGTTCATGATCAGATATTAATGTTATTATATCGGTTGAAATTTTCTTTTTTTAAAGCAATACTTCGGTTGATATTATGGTCAGAATAATAGAAACTTTTCGTCTGTAATAGGGCAAGGACCGGTTGACGATCCTTCAAGGCGCGTACCCAGAATGGGGAGGTCATTCGTTTTTTCGAACGGCAATAATCCCTCAGTGATTGAAGGGAAAAGAGAAATAATTGAATATAAAATGGATGAAAGAAAACGATAATGTAATAATGGCGGATCAAAAGGCTAAAAAGACATCACTTATAAAAACTGAAATTAACTATGAACCTTTAAGAAATATATTACTAGTGCTAGAAGTGTGGGTAGACGCGGGTTGACGCGTCCCCTCACTTTTCAAGAAAATGCATATGCGTCCCCGCCCCCCCCCTCTTCTGAAACCACTGAAATCCATCCTCTCATTTTTAAAAACACTCAATCCGTCTAAAAACTTCTAAAGAAAAATAACATTGACCATTAAATGTATTGCCACTGAGAAAAAGGGATTTAAAGTTTTCAAATGTAAAAATTAAATCTATTTATGTTATGTATCATATACTACTCTAAAAATCTATTATACTACTTTGTGTAAAGATATAAGTACTTTTATTAACTTTTACATGACTTGGTCAACTTTTAGCTTTGGAGAAATGTTAAGTTAAATTTCTATTCTTCTTTCATATCGAGACAAGCTATTAAAAAAATCAACATTTTAACGGTTTCTATTAATTTAATATGAAAATATACACATTTAGAAGCATTATTTAAATCTAAATAAACAGTTCGATATGTAATTTTGAGTCATTACTTCACTTTATCTCTTGCCTCCAAGTAAGAAAACCAAGTCGCACAATATTCATTAAAATAAGAATAAATGTTCAACCCTTGTTCAGTGTTAGAAAGTATAAATTATTCCCTTCCTAATTAATATTTTTAATATAAGACAGGAAATTATAAAATCGTTGGAGTGGGGGGCCTGCACTTATTGTCACCAACTTTTGGGGCATCCCCCCACTTTTTCCCCTCTCACTTCTACCACTGTATATACGCAAATATTACAACCTTGTTGTTTACAAACCTCATTGAATAACAGAGGAAATCTCTTTATAAGTTTTAAAAAATTTCGAATGTTAAACTTAAAAAAAAGAAGAAGAAAACTAAGCCAAGTTGGCCCCGGTCTTGACATCATCAGTGACGTAAATTTATAAAAAATAATCTCACTAACTTTTTTTTAAAAGAAATTAATTAATTTCAAAATAAGTGATTTTACGTTCCTTCTTTGCCTTCTTCTTGAGTTCCTTGTGC
This sequence comes from Linyphia triangularis, assembly GCA_963978545.1. Lineage (NCBI taxonomy): Eukaryota > Metazoa > Arthropoda > Arachnida > Araneae > Linyphiidae > Linyphia > Linyphia triangularis. Next base: position 27,026,046 of record OZ021726.1, on the reverse strand, counting down.
CTTCTTAATTGAAAACTAGAGTGGTGGTTGATTTTTGACCAGTTTTTTAAAAACATTTCGATTTGCGGTAAAAAAAGTATTTTAAATATATCTCCAATTTCCCCCAACTCACAATTTTTTTCTCACATAAGAAAGACGTTTTAAAGTTGCGAACATAAAATGTGTTCAGTTCAGTGCCACATAAATTTTCATGGTATATTATTGAGGGGCATTTAATTTTTTGTCATAGTGCAACTATTTTGATCACTTTTTGCTAGAATTTTAGAAATTATTAGTTAATATCAACTCAATTTTACACTGACTTCCCTTTTTTTGTGCTATCAATCACACATAGGCATTTTTACGTTTATTCATGAGCTGTAAAATAAAAACTACGAACTTTTCATTGTAACCTTGAACGACAGACTGATCGTAGACGTCAAAAATATTGCGAAAGCCATTTTGCGCAATTTATTTTGCATGAGTTAGTAATTTCAAAGTGTCTTCATGATTTCAAAATGTTTTAATGTTTGCTGATTGATTTTATTGTGGAATTAGAAAAAAAAAAAGGAAGAAGAAAGAGGGAGGGAAAAAAAAAAAAAAAAAAAAAAAAAAGCAGACTCTCTTTTGACTATCATTGACTAAAAATTGACTAACAGCAAAACTTTTTTTATAAATGATTATAAGAATTTGGACAGAAAAGGAAGGAATATCATGGACAATGAATTTTTTGTAATGAATTATAGAAGAAAAGTTTGTGTATTATTATTTACGTATAAATAAGCCATACCTTCAAATTGAACATTGCAGTTTTAGACGACTATGATAGTTACGTTCATCAAAAATTTCCGAAATGAGAGTTACAGCTTCAAAATAATAATAATAATAAAATATATACATTTCTTTTGGATATGGTAATTTTTTTTACTTTTTTTTTTTTTTTTTTAATTTTTACTTTTTGGTCCAAAATTATGTCGATATCTTTTTTTCATTTGCTATCACCTGTCTTTATTTCCACCCCTTCCTTATAACTACTATGGCTGCTAGAGGTATGGTATTAGTCAGATAGGATCAAGAAGGGCATCTTTCTCCCTCAGGGCATTTGAAAGTTACAATAAAAGTGCATGAAGTAACTTAATTTAGAGAAATAAAAACATGTAGAGTACAGGCTTCAAATTTGAACAGAAAATTTATATATAACTCTTAAATATAATTTCAGGAGGAAATCTTATTGACACTTTTAAACCTCAAAATTTATACACAAACTTTTACCATATTGTCCCCCACTCCCCCCTCCTCCTTACTTTCTGGCACCCCCTGTAAATAAACTTGACGGACCCCATGGTTAGCCGTTATTGCACCTTAACACATCAGTTCAACATCTACTCTTAGGAGCGTAGCCAAGATTTTTTTCAGGGGGGAGGGGGGGGATTATGCGCACACATATTCAGATATCAATTGTAACAATGATATATAAAATAATTGTTCATTATACTCTTAAATTAAATATCTTTAATTAACTAATAAAGTAACCAATCAACTAAATAATTAATTTATTACACCTATTGATCAACTAAAAATTTCTTAGTAGATTAAAAATCCAAATTTTACTAACTTTCACAAACTAAATTTGCAAAAAGTTTTAAGCATATAGTTTGACTCCTAATTTATAATGCAAAATTTAATTTTCGAGATGTTTGGAAAGTTAATTAGCACTTCTTCTTTGACAATTGACATTAATTTCTCTATGAATGGACATGAAAGCCAAAACCATTTAAGCAATTTTGGAAAGAATAACTTACAAATGATATTTAAACAATGATGAGCAAAAACTAATCGGTGATGTATATTTTAAGCGGATAATTTTTTTTTATGAAGAATTTAACTAACACATTGTCGTGATATTTTTAAAATAAAAAACTAGTGCATTTATATTAAAGAGTAGAATTAGTTTTCCAAGCAAATATTTAAGCTTCAAACACCATGCAACAACGCGCCTCTCTTACAATACTGCCACTGTCTGTACGAAAATCTGCAAATATCTTTTGGTCAGGAACTTTCTGGAGCAGGTCAATATGGTGTCAAGTAATGGACAGAAATGGTTTTGTACCACTAACAGTTTGCAGGCAACATATAAACAAGAAGAAGGAAATCTAACGGATTGAAGGATGGAATGAAGTCAGCACAAAAAGATACTTTTCAGTTCTATTCTTTAAGAGGATAAAATAGAATCATTACCAGAAAGCAGGGGTACTCATTGTAGAATAAGGATATCATAGAAACGGACAATTTCATAAATTTTGGTATGGAAATTTAGGAGGGATTGATTATTAGGTGATAAAGGATTTTTTTAAAAAAAATTTTACTGCTTTTTCTGAAGTAAAACTTTTACTTGCAACAAGACATTCTTGAAAGTTAAAATTTATTTTTGGGGTTAAACTTAAGCAATACGTTTTCGGGAAGAGGATATAGCCACTCTTCCCCCGAAAATATATTTACTATTTTTAATTTGTTACTGTTTTTTCCGAGGTAAAACTTTTACCTGCAACAAGACATCCCTAATTTCTTAAAAGTTAAAGTAAATATATTAAAATTTAGTAAAATATATTTTCGGGAAGAGGATATCCCCCCCCCCTCCCCCTCGAAAATATATATAATTTTTTAATTTGCAACTGCTATTTCTGAGGTAAAATTTTTACTTGCAATAAGACATTCTTAATCTTTAAAAGTTAAAATATATTTTCGGGGAGAAGAGGGGGGGGGGGGGGTTATATATATCCCCTCCCCTGGCTACGCGCCTGCCTTCTCTTAATAGAATCTACATTTGTACACAGACGACAGATCAGACTCACGCTTTTTAATCTTACCCAATGACGCAACTTAATCTCTAACACCCAGCAAACAACCAGTTTAGATAAAACGCTATTCCAACTACAAAGAACAAAATTTTAAGCCGAATGGAGAACGTTTCCTCATAATGGTCGATCATAAAATATTACTGCACCTCATTCCTCGTTTTAGAAATTAACCAAAATGTTTACTTTACCTGACTTTTTCACCACACGGTGTTGTATGGAATAGTACGCTATCAAAATTAAAAGAAAACAAACAAGTGGAATTAGAAATAACTTGGAGCATCGTAGCACGTTGGCCAACATTCTAGAACAGAAGAAACTTCAGTGTGAAGGCCGTTGTTACGAACTCGCCTAACGGCTTTCGGTTTTTAGTAGTAGCATCGTCATTCCTGTTCAAACAGCTGTTTTGATTGAAGGAGCGGTTGTTTCTTCGGGAGAAATGATTGTATGATAATAGTTTATAAATATTTGCCTCTTTTAACCAGATATGAATTGACAAAAGTAAGATGGGCATAAAGATTAGGTAAAAATATTCGGCCATTTTGTGAAGGCCATTGGAACATTCTGATTGCAAAAAAGTGGTATAGAAAAAATGTCTGTCTGTGTGTACGTGGTCAGCGCATAACTTCCGAACAAATTAACCTACGATGTTCAAATTTGGTGTGCGAGTTGGTGGTGACCATGGGACCTACCATTAAGGTTTTCGCCAAAATCTTTCATGCTCATAAGGTTGAAATCATGAAAAATCATGTTTTTCAGCAATAGCTAAAAAACGGCTATTTAAAAGTTGCGCGATGTTTCGAACCCCTAGTTAAAAGTGTGTTGTAAATGGTCTCAAGCATGTAACAAGGTTGTCATTCCTTGCAACGCTTGTTATACACTCCCCACTCCTAATAGTGCTGCACATAAGATCCATAATTCGGATTTTGATTTTAAAATTTCACTTTTTTCAAATTGATAATTAGTCATAACTATATTTAGTTAGGAATATGTATCTAATCCTTTTAGGAATTTATATCTAACTATCAAGTATCTTAAATCTGATTATAGGAGAAATTTTAATCTGATTAATCAAAATACCTTAAATCATTGTTTCGAGAAATTTCGTAAAAATTCTTAACTTGCCATTTTATAAAATATGTCTCAAAGTTTCTTTTGAAATTATTTATTCTGTGGGTGAGAAAAACTTCCGTTGAGTAAAATAAATAAATTGCATGTAGTAAAAAGACTAATTTTGTTTTGGTGACAGAAAAGCTATTTGTAATCTAATGAACTTCTGAGATTTTATGGAATTATTATTTTTTTTTGTAAATATAAACTTCTGAGATTTTGTGTGTGTAAATTGTTGTGTTTTTCAAGTTAGTTGGATAAATGTATGAATTATTTATCTTTCACTCATTTATGAGCAAACGTATCTGTAAAATTCCGTAAAATTTTGTTCCAAAATAATCTAATAATTCCATAGTTTCCAGTTTTCTCTAACAGTTGACAGATAACTAGAAAGTGTGCACGAATTTTTCCATATGATGTTACTGAAAAAATCACATTTTTTTTCCCAAAAATCTTTTTTTACTCTCCGGAAAAAAACTCACAGTAAGAATTCTTCTTCATGCTGCCATCTATCGTCAGTTTGTTGTATCTGCAACAACGACGTTTTTGAAACTGAAATTTCTCATACAAAAGGAATTTCAAAAAGTATGACAAAGTTCTCCGCTATTTTATTTAAGAATTTATATTAGACATTATTTTTATTTTATTCATTTGATATTGCATCATATATAAACTTTTTTTTTTAAATAAAAATTGTACTAAAATTTTTTCCTTTTAATTTTTAGTTCAAGTTTTAAGCGTTAGATAGCAGCACCAAAAAATTCCTTTTTGAAATTTAACAGGAATTTAAGTACACAAAGTTGGAGAATCAAAACCAAAAAGAATTTTTGAATTTAGAAGAAATACACAATTTGAGGTAATGCATTTAATTTGACTTGGAACACATTCTATCTTCGCAATAAATAATATAACCTTTCAATTCAAGTTGTTTTAAAACAATTTCTTAGAAAAAAGGAAAGAGGGGAGAAAAAAAAAAAAAAAAAAAACGCCACTGGAATCATTCATTCCTCTCACAAAAAAAAAAAAAAAAAAAAAAAAAAAAAAATGTAAATATGGAATAAAACAATGTTGTATTTTTTCTTCTTCAATATTTTAAAAGCTACTGATGCTGTTTTATTCTTTCTTTTCCGACACAATCTTTAAACTTTTATTTGACTTAAACTGTTCATAAAATATTTTATTCAATGCTTGATAAAACTAATAACCGAATAAAGTGTAAATAAATTAAGTAATTAAATAAAAGCTTTTATTCGACAATTGTAGTTTGATCAGGAAGCACTCTTTTATACCAGTAGCGCAAAAGTTTGTTAATTGTGAGTAGGAAAATGTATTTAAAAAAATTCCTGTGCTAAGACAAGGGTGCTCATAATACGATAATTTTTTAAATGAGGTGATTTAAAAAATGTTAATTAAAATAACAAAAAATCAAATTTAATTACAATAGTAATGGGGTACTGTTAAGCTTTTAACAATTTAATTATATTTTGAATTACAAACATCATTATCCTGGTTTGATGTTATTGTGTTCTTTATATACCAGAACAATGACGAAATTGTGTAATTAAAAGCTGAATTTAGAAACTTTTAAATAAGAAGAAATAATTAAATTATTTTAAATTATTTTCCATCTTATGGAACACTTTATTATAAATGCATTAAATTAATTGTTGGCAGAAAATTAGTTTTATAATTAATTTATTTAACATTTGTAACAGCATAGATGGTTCTAGTGACAAACCATGATGATGACTTTTGGACGATTGATATATTTTTAAATACATTTATATAAGAAGGACACCAATTTTCTGCATGCATCTCCCTATTCTAAATCTTCAAGTATTGTTTCTATAACGACCGCCACAATGCAGACTATCTGGCGATAACTATCCTCCTGATAGGCAGACAATACAAGAAAGATCCATCTTCAAATAATAATATTCGACTTTGGCTAATCAAGCACCTTATATGAAGATGTTGGACTGCGTTCAAGAAATTTTTATTGGCAGACCACTAAAAATCTCCAAGACAGGAACAAAGCCACAAACGGCCGCCATGTGTATACTACCTAAACTTGTCTGTGTCATTAAAAACTTGGTTAGTTGTAATTTATAAATATGTATTAATTTTTTTGCACAGTTTTCACTTCCAAAGTATTGATGCAAGGAAACCTCACCAATAAATTTCTGAGCACCATGTAGATCTTTTATTTGAACAACAGCTAATTATATATTTATTTAAAAGTAAAATACCAGATAAATGATCAGTGATTATTCATTACGTATTCAGTAGATTTATTCAGGATATCTGGTAAGTTTCTTATAAATCAATATTATTAAAAAAAAATTAAAAAGTGTTGTAATTTCATTAGTCCTTGCGTACATGAGGTACAAATTATATTGGCACAAAATATCAGTTGCAACAAATTTGCGTTGGACAATACAAACGAAGTGTGTTATTTAGTTACCCTCTGGGGATTTGGAAATATCTTTATTATTTTTTAAGTGCTACACTTTTTTGCTATGTACAAACAAAGAATTAGAAGAAGAAAAAAAAAAGAAGAAAAAATGCTAATATGTATACAAATACAGGGAACTGGAGAGCCGAAACATTGTTAAAGATATAGATCTTAGTATCTAGAGTTAAGATATATATCTTAAATCTATAAGAGAGTAAATAATAAACACTTTCGGAAAAATTAAAGGCTTTCATTTCTTTTAAGGTCCAAGACTTTTCGAATACTTGCTAAGTTATATCTATCTTGAATCATGATTTTTTTAATTGATAATCTCCTGAACGCATTATTTTTATTATTACTATTTATTTACTTACCGACATTTTCCAGAGTAGAGTTTATGTGATTTGAAAATTTGCACACACACACACACACACACACACACACACACACACACACACACACACACACACACACACACACACACACACACACACACACACACACACACACACACACACACACACACACACACACACACACACACACACACACACACACACACACACACACACACACACACAAAAAACTATAAATTTGTACTTTAATTTTCGTTAATCTAGAAAAATTTCATGAATAATTCATAATGTAAATGTGAAGACCTTGTGACAGCCCAATGCACGCAGTCTAAAAATTCTATGTCGGTACAGCATTAGTAAATTTGGAATAGTTATTTAAAATATATTTTTAACAAGCTATAAATAGTTTCATATTATAATTTACATCGGGGCCTGATTTCCCATTGCCTGAAAAACTATTAATTATTATGTAATTATCAATACTTTGTTCAGCGCACTTGATCAATGCCATAAAGTATGAAAATAATTTTTAATAATTTTTATAAGTTATTAAAATATTAATATTTCAACATTAATTTAATCAAGACGGTAATAGATGGTAACAGAAATTGTAATTACTATTTAAATAACGCCAACAATCGTCGACGAAGGACCCTATCTGTTATGTTGTACCTATAGCAACCGCTTTTCTAAATCGGGCCCTGATTTCCATTAACAGTAATTTGTAGTGGTTTATCGGCACAGAAGTTGGGAATTTTACTTAAATTTTCAATTATTTTGTCTCGCATAATTATATAAGATAGCATAATGCACGTTAGTTGTAACTGAGTGTTCAATTATCCAGTTTTATCAGTTTGATTTACAGTTATGATAAATAATTCAGCAACAGAAGTAACGCGGATTCCTATTGATTTTGTGTTTTGGCAGTTCTTCCTCAATAACTATTTGTTCACAGCACAGTATTGTTATGAGGCATCATGACAGTTATTTCCTTACGAATCAGTTATGTTGCTGTTACTACTGCTTCATTACAGGCCAAGTCTAAAAGCCCATGCTTTTGTGCAGCAGCTATTAACAGATCATCAAGTTATATGATTGATTTACTTTCGTCACTAAGACAAATCACCAGGTCTATGAATCAATAATAATGCTTACAGCATTACCTCACTAAACTTCTGTGTTGCAAATTACGTAGTATTATTTCCATATCAGGCTACCAACACCAATAATGTTTTGCTTTTTGGCAGAAAATCTGTGTATAGTTTTATTCAGCATGGTAATTACATTTAACTGTGTTTAACGTTCTTATTTGATATCCACATTGTTCTGCGGCTTCTCTCACGTTACCAATTCTACGGTGAAATTCAGTCAATGCCAAGAGAGGTTGTTGACAAAACTAATTTCTAACTACAACTTCTGGATAGCTTATAAGCGGTTACTACTCTGTAAACAGATGAAGCCAATTGAATGCTTATCCCCACCCATGGTACGTAATAGGTTGCCATGGTTACAAACACTTTCTAACTAGTTTGGGGGAAGTTGCTAGTATAGATCTCTTTGCTGATTGTTAATCCTTCTTCGGTTTCAAGTCAATAACCAAGCATGCACTCTGCAGAAGTTGTAGATAGAGATCAGTTCCATACAACTACCATTTTTTGAATATCTAGGAATCACTATATCATCAATTAACCAGCTCAATTTACAGAAAATAATCTAACGTTATTTTTATAGCGTAGTTGGCTGGGTTGATTGGTTGGCAGATATCTAGTTTTTACCAATGGCTTTTTGCATAAGTACTTCAGAGTGACTTTAGTCACCCTCTGCATAACATTGTCCGGTACCATCAGTCCTATTCAAGGAAATGCATTGCGGTTTGGCAGTGTAGATGGCGGGGATCTCGCTCGAATTAGTGGCGCCGTAGTAAGTGTAGGGCCAATTAGTTGGTAAGTGTGGGTAGAGGAAGGATGGAACTAGGGGCAGAAATCGGCATTGCGGGTCGGGCGATGTTGGAGATAGGTATGTCGGAAGTTTTCTTGTCCAAAAATTCAGAGGCGGTTGCTTGAGGGTTTCTGATGCTGGAGAAGAGTCTATGGGAAGAGCATCGGCGTAATCACTGTTGTCGAGACATTTTGAGGTGGAGGCATAATCTGAAGCAGGAAACAGATTATTAAGAAATGTTATTAAGTTATCATAAAGTTAGGCAACATAATTATTTTTAAATTTAGTGGTCTTCGTTAAAGGATGAGATATTGTTCAGAATTCTAAAGGATGTACAAGAAGGGACATATATTGAAATAAGTTTCCAGATCAAATTAATAGATTACCACTTAGTCTTTGGTATGATATCATACTTGTATGCGACCCTAATTGATAGAGTTAAGTTCAATTGTAAAGATCTTTATCAACCAATACATTTATATTTCCGGTAAATTTCATCAACTAACTACACGGTTCACAATAATTGGACCCTAGTCTTTTTTTCTTTATTACATTTGGTCATCAATTAAAACATGTGCTGAAGAGAGTGAAGATTGAGTGGTTGTTTGAAATTTGGTAAACAAGGCAATTTATTCAAATTCCATTACAGAATAAAAAAATATAAATGAACTTGAAAATATTTTTTGTATAGTACTTATACAATACTATAGGTACCATCAGCTGGTGCTAATTTGCCCAATGAGGAAACTTTGCCTTTTTTTATCAAATTATTTGGTGCTGTTAATTACTTGTTGAAATGACTACTGTTACAGTTCTATAGGTCAAAATAATTATCTTTGATGTTAATTAAGACATTGAGATGAAAAAGATCAGGTAGATAACTAGTTGAAATTTTTTTTAATTGATTCAGATGATGTTAAGGACATGTAATTTTTAGTGTCCAAAAGCTTACACCTGTGAATTTGTGTGTGTATTCTTAGTTATTTTAGTAAAATAGTTAAAACTGTTTGTTTCATTATTGTAAACTGAAACTTATTGTTTAATTCATTTGTAAATGGAGGTTACTTTTCCTCTTTTATTTAACCGACGAAAGAATTTTCAGCTGACAGAATAGAAATTAAATAAATGAGTTGATGTTAATTTTTCTGTGCTTCTTTTCCCAGTTTCTATAAATAAAAAACATTAAAAGAGAATATATTGGACGAAATGGATGGCTTTTTATCAGAACTACAAAAAATATTAGCCGAAATCTGGATACACTCAAATACTTTTGAATGGATAAACATAGAGTAGAGCAACAACTTTTTGCTTATAGTAAAATGCATATATGATAGCGTCATATGATAGCGACTGCAGCTCCTTTAGCTAAATTTTTTTAAAGACATAGATTCTATCAATAGAAAAGGACAGAGCGTCCTCAATTTATTATAAAATTATGTCTTAGATGACAAGATAAATTATTTATAAGCCTTAAAATATTCGTGTGACTACATGAAAACACCAAGTGTTAAAAGAAACAAGTTGGATTGCTTAAAATTGTGTAGCAATTCATCAGTTTCCCAACGCTAGCTCTCCTCTTCTGTTTGTGTGTTTTCAAACTTGATTTTTTACCTTTAACATGATCATAACAATCCCTCCACTTTTGTAAAGACGACTAGAAAAGCGTTACAAACGTAACTTTATAATTATTATTATTAATATTGAAAAACTTTAGTTTGAAATTATTTGTGTGAGATTTTTCCAAGATATGTTACGAAGAGCACCGAAACGAAAGATAACTACATACTGGGTTACCAAGCAGGGGCGCAACCAGAAAATTTCTGTGGGAGAGTTTTCAATCAAAGATTGTTTCTGTAATTTCTGTATAAAAAACATTTTATGCAGAATTTGTTCGTCCCATATTTCTCTTTTTTTTTCCTTTTCAATATTTTTACTGTTTCTTAATCTGTCATCTATATATGCCAAAATATTAAAGCTGTTTTTATCCAGTATTCGATTAATACAGATCACCCAAGCAATGGACTACAGTTTTTTAGATCTAGCATTAAACATAAAATCCACATTATAGATTAGTTTGAATTTTTGTCAGTTCGCATCTGTCAAATTAATATCTGACAGCTAACGCCGACTTAGTTTCTGCATGAACTTTAAACAGCTTTTTCTCACTGATGATTTTTTTAGCTTTCTTTTTTACATAATTGGGAATAACTCCATTTGTAATTAAGTAACATACAACAAATTTCCCATGCATATTGCATTAACTCTTTAGAAGATATTTATCAAATAAAATGTTAAAATTTTGTTTTTCACTCCAGATATGATTTTTTTTTAATTCTGAAAGAAAAAAAATATGAACTTTTATAATTAAAATTTTTTTTATTTCAATATCCGCTATAATTATAAAAATTGTGTTCGGCAAATTTTCTTGCTATATATTTGTGAACACATACATATAGTTTTTAAGTTTATTAAGATATTTTTTACTAAGGTATATCAAAATATTTAAGGCATTGCTTTATAGCAATTATAAAATTTAAATAAAAGAAATAAATACATTTTTTTAATAGATTTTATAGACCAGTATACTGTTCTACAATTACATAAAAAAAATTGTGTTGATTCAACAAATATTAAAGAAATAAAAATTTTGGGCTCGGGACCCCCCCCCCCCCTTAAGTTCAATTAGAGAAAGATTAATAATAGCATTGATACGCACAACAATTGGAAAACTGAAATAATTTTAAATGAAAGTTTATATTAGATTTAAGAGGACCAAAAAGAATCTATGAAGATTTTTAAATGTTAAGAAATTTACAAATCCTTTCTTTACGCTAAAGTTCTTGGACCTAATAACTACTTTAGTGCTACAATACAGACTTACTCTGTCTGAATAATGGTAAATTAAAAACGTATTCTTTTAAAATTATATGAGATGAGTGTTTATTATTAATTCATAAGAAAATATTCGCATATTGGAGTATTAGGGCTTGGGGGGGGGGGGGGGGCTATATCACGTCGACTACTGACGATCACTTTTTCGGCGACAAAACAGTTCGTTCAACCTCTAACGAGGTGCGATTCGGCTCCTCGGAGCAGCATTGGGGCTTTCCTTTGGAACATCCCAGTTCCCAGTTGCGAGGTGGACAGGGCACAGGTTAAGACCGGCAGTTTTGTCAAACTAAAGGATAAAGGAATCCCTTTGGTGAATTCTTTTTGTTCAACCAACGGACGACGGGATAGTACTTAAGTAGCCAATATATGTAAAAACTGCCTTCAATGAACTTCAATTTGTTTTGGCGTAGAGGCATTTTTCTAAAAAGAAAGCTACGTACCTTGATTCCGATTCAATACTTTGCTCTTATAATCCGGACTTTCCCTAGCAACAGGATCGTAGCTCGTCTCGGTAGCACAGGTATAAGGAATTCTCAACAAATCATTCGCCTCCGAAGAAGAACGACCCTGATTAAATTGGGAATCTGAAATAAAACCATTGGTATATGAAATGAATTTAAAGTAACATTATTATTTTCAATTACCCATATGTATACATAGGGTAATGAAAGCATTGTATTCGATCCAAAAAAAAAAAGTAATCTAGAAAAAATGTCTGTCTGTTCATCCGTGTGTACGTTGGCAGCATAACTCCCGAACAAATTGACCTTCGATGTTCAAATTTGGTGGGAGGGTTGGTGATGGCACAAGAACCTACCATTAAGGTATACATATACGTTGGGAATCGCAAAAATTGATCCAAACAGGCATTTTTGTTTTTTCATTCTAAAATGTTCTCCAATTCATTATCTTTAAAATGATACCAATAACTTTCTTATAGCTAAAATACTTTTTTAATTACATGCAATTTCGTAAAGGTCGACGTTTAAAACAATTGGAAAAAAGAAAATGTCGAAAACTTTGAACTCAATTTCTGGAGAAATGCTTTTCATTGTTGAGTGAATGTATGTACTCCATCGGTGATATCTTAAGAGTTAATTAACTGATTTTTAAAATTTAAACTGTATAATTTAGATAACATTTCAGAGCACGGTTTCTACCTGTTTACAAAAATTTTGGTAAAAAATAGATTTTTTTATGTATTTTAGAATATTTTTTATTTTTGGAAATTTTTTATTTTTTCTAGTATTTTTCATGTTAAATGTTAAAATTTAAAAAAAATATTTAAGTTATGCGTTATATTTTGCTTGGACCCATGTATCAATACCTAGTTTTTAATTTCCAGTAAGAAATTTGTTTCAAAATTAATTAGGTATTATTTTATCATCGTTGCAATTAGGCCTTAATTAGTGAATTAAAATTCAATTAATTAAATAAATATTTTATTTTTTTACTTTTTGTTACTGCAAATACATTACATTTTTTGCTCTTGTAATTTTCACGAAAATTTGACACGCTGGCATAAGAAATAATAAAAAAAAAATTGTCCAAATTGTATACCTTAAGGTTTTCGTCAAAATCGTATATGCGCATAATGTAGTTGCCATTGAAAAATCATGTTTTTCATTGATTGCTAAAAAACGACTCTAGCGATTTTGATCAAAATCGCTTTGGTAATCCCTCTTAAGGTGTTCTAAACATCCCTACCTCCAAAATTTCCGTAAGAATGCTTTAACGGCGTAAAAAATTGAAAAACGAATGCCTTCAAATCAGAGTTCTCTTTGCTTGAACATAGCTCATCAACGATCGCTTTTTCTCCTCTCCTCAGTTTCACTTATAAGAAAGTATAATATTAGAATTATTGAAAAGTATATCACCAAAAACACCATTTTGAAGGAATTTTTTTTTTTTTTTTCTTTTAAGACCCATATAAGAATTATCGCAAAAAATATCGCAAACTGGCCATTTTTTCTAAGCGGAAGAAGAAAATATAAAACGATAAATGTCACAAATCCACATCATTAATATAGTGTAATTGAAAGTTGTGCGATATTCCACACCCCTAGTTTCTAGGTCGTATGAGCTTGATTATTCTGAATAAGCTATGAAGATCATCATATTGGAATCCTAAGGTAACCTGTAATTCGACTTTAGGTAAATATAATTAAAACAGCATTTATTATTTATGACTCAATAATTTAAGAAATAGCTGCAAAATTTAGAATCTATGTTAATATTAACATATACTTTCACATTTTAACGTTGTACGATATTATGTATAGTATTCAGACAGTAAAGTGATGACTGACAACCCAAAATTTAAAAAAAAAAAAAAAAAAGTTAGAATGTGAACTACTGCTCTCTTTCTTAGGGTGTAAGAATATATTAAAAATATTCCAATTTGAAAAAGAAAATATTTTAATTGAAAATATATTTGTAGTGTTATTTTTAAAAAAGTAATAGCAACACGAAAAAAATTCGAGGATTTACTGTGGTCTTTTCCTATCGCTCGAATGTTGTGTTAGTTGATTTAATCTTCTTACGGATTTCATGCGAACGGAAATATTTATAGCCACAAGTATTCTAGAAACACTTGAAAGATAATTTTTCAATATTCTTTTTGCTTCCACTGTGAAATTCTGCACAGCAAAAATAAGATATAAATTTTACCTAAAAATAGGAAGTAATACATGTCTTTAAGAAGGAATTTCCTAACTTTGAAATAATATAGTGCGAGACAGAAAGAAGAGACCAGTGGTATGTTGGCTAGACAGGTATGGAATTTTACATACACTGGTTTTCAAAATAGAGTTACAATATTAAAAAGTGGCGACAAATAGTTGTTAAATCTAAATATAGCGGAATGGTTCTTTTTCAGAATGCAGGGGTTTTATATGACACGCAGACGTGTTTTCAGTACCCCATGTAACCAGTTTTGTGTATCGACAAATCCCTCCGAATCAAATACACCTTAAATTTAATGACGACTGAATATGGTAAACCATATGCAGACGTCATCAAATTTACTTTCCTCAACCAATTTTGCAAACAGGTGTATTTAAAATTCTATAGCGGTCTATCTAGTATATCACTCTCTCTTACCTTTCCCTATTTCGCAATTCCTTTCAAAGTTAGGAACTCCTTTCGGAAGGACCCTGTACAAGGTATAGGTTTTTTCTCCATAAAAAAACAACAACTGCATTTCTTCTAAAGTGATTAAAACAATAGTTACCGACCTTTCACTTGTGAAGAGCTACAATCCAAACCTCTCGCAGTCGGTGCAGTGCGACTAGTATCACCCTCAGAGCCCCCCTGGGTGGCATTTAGCTTAGACCCCTTCTCTTCCGGTCGTTGTGGAGAAGTGGTAGTCGAACTAATGACATCTTTGCATTTCTCCTGCAATGAGAATGCTTTCTCAGTCCCCTTCTGAAGTTTCCTTTGTTTGGCACGCCTGTTCTTGAACCACACCTGAAGGATCGAACAGTATTGTATATGAAATAAGAATTAAATTTACAGACACAAAGCACTGGCAACGGAGCTAATATATAAATGACTTGAAGAGTGTACATCATACGACCACAGACTTCACATTATAATAGAATAGTAAGTTCCTTGCATTTGCAAGTTCCCTTCTAGCAGATAAGAATGAAATTGAACATCTTTGGACCGGAAGAATATGAGAATTTACGCTGACCAAGTTTTGGAAAGAGTTTTATATGCAAACACATAGAGGTAGATAAACTACAGGCACGATGCCCATCAAGGTGTTTGGTCCCGGTAAAAGAATTGATGGCCTTTAACCATCTTTAATGAGCATCCAATTCCTCTTAAAACCACTCCCCTGAAATGGATTCACTAAATCCTCCGGCAAACAATTGCATTCACCAATTACCTTACTGTTTTCTCTTTTCTGTATTAAACTGTGATTTAAATAATTTAAAACCATGACCTCTGTAATAAATTTCCAACACTCAGTTAAATTCTGTTTAATAATTTCGAATAAATTAATTAAATCTCTTTTAGTTCTTCTCTCTTGTACGTCAACATATTCATTTCTTTTTTAGTCAATCACTATATTCGAATAAGTTAAGGGGGTCCGATACATGAGAAATTTCCAGATTATTATTTTTGAGTTTATTAATGCTTATTAAAATTTAAATTCTTCTCTTTAAAATTATGCCTCATTTGTAATTATATCTTATTTCGAAGTATTTTTAATATTTTTTTTGGAGTGAATAAAATGTAGGTATTTAAATGTATGTTTTTTTTTTAACTTCAACGCCGAATTTCTCAAAATGCCTTTTATTCATGATCGGGGGCAAATAGCTTAAAATCTATTTGACATAAATGCTTGAAAATTTTTATACAAGTTTCTTAATTGTATTTAAGTACTTTAACACGAGGAATATGGCAAGTACCATACTTTTTCTCAAAACAAATAATTAGTCTAAAATTTAAAAAAATTTCTTAGACACATTTAGAAAATCATAAATATTTTAATTAAAAAAAAACAAAAACAAAAAAAACACGCCACTTCGGGTTAAAGTATTCAAGAGTATTGAAATATTATACTGTGAAAGTTTCATAATGATTGAAGAATCGATTATTAAATGAGATGCCACCAAAGTTGTTGAATTTACCATGGATTCCTATGGAGGTGCCAGACCCCTTTAAAACCCTGAATCATCTTTGTAGCTCTGTTCTGAACCCTCTCTAGTAACTCAATATCCTGTTTAAGATATGGAGATCAAAATTGTATTGCACACTTAAGATGCAGTTTAATTTATCAATTGAGAGGCTATGAAGTCATGGCATGAGATACCATCAAACCATATTAAGATAGCACTTTATTTATCAAATGTCCTGTTATCTCCATCGTCACTGTGTTGTAATATACATATACAAACTTGACTCAAGGTACACTATAATAGAGTTAGTATATGGGAATAACCAGAATATGGAAACTACCATTAAGTAAGTTTTGGAAAAAATGTTATGTAGTAGGAGGTTATGAAGCCATGATATGAGATATCACCAAACTACACAAAAATGGAGCCATGTTTCAACAGCCAAAGCCCAGTGATTGTGACAGTAACGTAATATGCTTGTACTAACTACTATCGACTTGATACATCATATTTTCATCTTTGTTCAGGGAGAATATAAGAATTAACACTGAGCAACTTTTGGAAAGAATTTTATGTAGTTGGAGACTAGGAAGCTTTGATGTGAGAAACCACCAAACAGCACAAAATTGGCGCCGTATTCGAACTGCCAAAGTCCTGTGATCGTCAATTCAATGCAATAAGTTATTGATTTGCTTCGACATATACTACTATCGAATTAATATACTACTATCGAATTAATATACTACATTTGAGTAACAATTACTAAATATTTCTAATACTATCAGATAAGAAGGAGACTGATCAACAAAGATCGATCTTGGCATAATATATTTTAATACTGAGTAATTTTTTAGATGCATTATTATATTTTAAGCTTCTCTGTATTAGACTATGGTATTAGTTACCTCTTTATCTTAGTATCAAGATGGTCTCTTTGTTAGAAGAATGATTCTCACTTGACTGACATTGTAATTTAATATACAAGCTTTGTGTGGACAACTTACACGTTCTATAAATCAAAGTGTTGTTAGATAATATTTTTTTAAACTTTACATTAAGTGCGTTTGTATCAAAATGAACAATCAATTTGTTCTTCGTATTCCGAAACTTACAATTGCAGAGTTTTGATGAAACAATTTCTTACCATCTTATATATCACAATATAGGTAAAGCACCCGGCCTTGACATAGCGATTTCATATACAGCTGATTGTCTAGTCTGTAGCCATTTACACTTAGCTCTCACATTAACCGCGTTTAAATTTGATTTTCTGAATTGAAGGTGTTTTGACAAACTAAAAGTCTTTTAGATCCTGGTTAAAAACTTTTACAAGTAAATTTTGTAATTGAAGGGGGATGGACAGGTATTTCAAAAGTTAGTTAGAAGTTCTGTCGATATAATTTATATCAAGTCACGCATAAAATATTTAAAAAAAAAAAAAAAAAAAAAAAAAAATCTTCAAGGCAATATCTTTGATTTAATATTAAATATAATGAAAATTAAAAAAAAAAAAAGTCTTGCCATTGACTGAAGTTTAAAAATAATACAAAATTGCAAATTGCATTCACTTTTTTGTCTATTTTTAAATTTTTTTTTTTGATATTTATGAATTAGTTGTGTGACAAAATACGTCAATCGACCAATTAGTTTCTGCGTTACATTAAACTTTTAATGTTTCATCCGTCCAGACCTGAAAATAGGAAGGTAAGCGGTGATTATTGAAGTACCTTTACCATTTGAAACACTATATTTGCAATATCAACACTAACGGAACACTGAAAGGGGGGGGGGGGGGAGGGAAATGACAAATATTTTATCCTTTTCCACGCTTATTTCAAGCATTCTTATCTGTCATTGGTAAAATTCATCTTTACCTTTTACTTAATGTTGTTATTCAGACTTTAAAGAGGGACAATTGATCATTTGCTGACCTGTATCTTGGGTTCAGGTAGTCCAGTTTTCCTGGACAAATTCTCTCTGTTCTCTAGATCTGGATACTGAGTCTTTGCGAATGTCTGTTCAAGGGCGGCGAGTTGCTGCTGGGAAAAAGCAGTCCGGTTGCGCCTGTGCTTTCCCAATGGGGCAGTAGCGACGCTCCTGAATTCTGAAAAGGGATGGAATAGGATGTCAGCGTATTTATAACGTGTATTACAAAATTGTTTGCGTAAATGTAGATTTTTGTGACTGGAATTGACTATTAAGTTTAGTTTTAATGTGGCCGTTTTGATTTAATTTTGTAGACAAACCAGTCATTTGTAGCGAAAACAAACTAATGTTTGCTGACGCTGACTCAGCTATAAACTGTTCATTTGCCTTCTAAATACTTTTTATGGTCGACACCTACTTCAAAAATAAAATTAAATAAGAGTCATTGTTATTTTTTCTTAAAAGTTTATAAAGTCTGATATAAACATTGAGTATAACTGTCGAGAACAAATGACCAAAAGACAAATTGGTAAAGTTATATATTTTACATTTTAATTAATAATTTTTAGGTATCACTATAAAAAGGATAGTTATTTTAAAAGTAAAAGAGGAATTTGTTGTAACATTTTAATAAAAGCCACAGCATAAAATTATTTGATAACAAGTTATAGTAAAATTATAATATTGTGAAGTCTCAAAGATCCTATCGTAGAAATACAACACAATACATAATTAAATAAAATACAAACATGCTCAAAAAGCACTATACATTACAATGTAATGCAATGCGATACAATGCAGCACAACATAACACATATATATCGCAACCCAGTAAATTAAACAACAACCATTCACAATACATCAATACACAATCCAACGCAATACAATATTCAACAATTCCATGCAATGCAACTCTCCACATTACAAACGAATACATATCACATCACAACACAGTAAATTCAACCACAATTCTACCCAACACAATACAAGCCAACTCAATACGATTCTCAGCAATTCAATGCAACACAACACAATACAATGCTCAATAATGGACAATTCGAGTATTTTTTTTTAATTCAGTTCTAAATGTTTCGAAAAGACCATAAACACACAAATTTCTGCTCAATGCGCTTTTTTTTAATATTTTTTTTTAATTTTTTTATTTACAACCGAAGTTCCCTTGTAAGACTTTGGCGAGAAAACGATTCATTAGGCTCGAATTGAATGTGAAAGAATGAGAAAAGATCTCAAATATCTTGGCTTGAAATGCAGCAGCGGAAACCAGTTTTGAAAGTTTCTAGCTAATCACGCCAACCTTTACGGGATATGGCAATGGTCTACTGAATCAACACCACCTATTTGGTAGAAACCTCACGATAACCATAGAAACGGAAGGATCTTTTGACGTTACAGATTTTGTTGAGTGTTTTGATCGGACTGTTTTTGGCTCGGTTTTGGGGCAATTTCTTTTAATTTTCTTTCAACTAACTTTTTTAAAGAAATTCTGTTTAAATATTTGGAATCAGAATGAAATTCTTCATAAATATAAAGTAATTTCACTCGTTTTTAAAAAATGCGGGAACTGTCCATTCAACACGATGCATAGCCATTAAATTCTAAGTCATTCAACTCAATACAATGCAATGCTATACATTATAATGTGACATGATAATGTACCTTCTAGGGTGTAAGGTCTTGCCATCCACGGCACGTAAGGTTGATAGAAGGAAGTAGCAGAGGGTTGAAACATGGACTCGAGTGCTGTTGAGGGACCAAGAGAGATGTACCGAGATCCGCCTAGAGCTGCGTATGTACTCGAGTAGCTCTGAATACCATCCTGAAATAATTGTAGAATGATACGTGTTTAAATTTCATTACATATCACTGTTTTCCAGACTAAGTAACGCCAATACAAATTTGAAGACAACAGGCTCATGGCCAAACAGGATTGGTCCAGATTAAAATTATACTAATTTTGTGAATTCATAATATAAAGTACCGAATTTTCAGAATACGTATTAGATAATACTGAATTTGCAGAATAAATAATAGTAACTTCTGAATTTGAAAAATACATAATAGAAAATACCCAAATTTCAGAATATATAACAGACAATGTATACATAAATACATTCAAAAAGTTAACAGAGCAAAAGTTAACAACATACAATTTTGAATAAAAATTATAAAGTTTACAGAATCATACCGGAATAATATAAATAAAAATTATTGCCTCAGTGTATGATAAATAATCATACTGAAATAATACAATACATTATTTTCTTTTTTTGATTTTTATTTATTTATAAATATTCGATTTTTGGTGCCGAACTTTGTTAAAATAAACACTCTTAATATATGACGCTTTTAAGGTCAAGAGTTCGATTCTTTGTCCGTCCCGTTGAATAAAAATCCTAATGCCTTTTCATTTTTAACATTACTATACTTAACAAAGAACGTCTCTTAAAAATGACCTGGCAATTATCGTCCAACTTTTTTCTTCTTCAAGATTTAAAACATTGTTTATTTTATTTGAATTGATCAGCAATGGGTTGTATTTTTATAAAAGAATGGGACTTTTGCATTTTTGCGCTGTCTAAATGCGCTTCATTCATTAGACTCTATTCAATTACATTTAAGAAATATTACAAGTGTTTTATTTTGAATATAAAACGTTATACATTTCGAATATTTTACAATCAAATTAGTCATTATAACAACCACATAATACAACCGTTTTCTAAACACTGATTTTATACCGTAAGACAAAGTATCAAATAATAATGTTTTAAATTTATTGTTTCTAAAGATATTAAAGTATAAACTTGAAAAAAAAAACAAGAAAAAAACAAAAACAAAAAAAAAAACATGTTTCATTTTTATGAATATTATCAATAAAAGCGTAAGAGAAACGAATGAAACAAAAATTACGTAATATAATACGTTTATAACATTATGAATATTAAGATGAAGCTACAACTCGTTTTGGTATGTATTTCAAAGGAAGAAATATCTGATGTACTTGTAAAATAGAGTATTAAGTAATCGACTAGGAAAATGTTTTTTCGCTGTTGTTGATTTTTCGAAAATTAGTATTTAGAATATCCATTCCGTACTGTGTTCAATATTGACATTTAATTTATATGAATAGTTTTAAAAACTCTAATTAATTATGAATATGAATTAATCCATGGTTTTTAACTATTGATTTAAAATTTGTTAAATTACTTATAAAAGACTTAATATAACAAAACTTAAAACACTGAATACATTTTATTGTTTTTTCTAATTGAACTTAAATGAAACACATGAGAGAAGTTGCATTTTATATTTAACATCATTTTTTCCAATGAATATTTTCATCCTAAATTAACTTCATTATCTTTTAATTTAGATTAAATTTACTCTTGTAAACCTGTCTTCTATTTTCTTCAAAAACAAGTATGAAATTAGTATTAATTATTATTCGATGCCAACTTTTGTTACGATTACAATATTTGCATTTGTAGTAAGCCTGGTTATATATCAAAATAATAGTTTTTCTAAAAAACATTATGGAAGTAATGTTTCGAAAGGAATGTTTTTTTTTCTTGTTGCCCGTATTCTAAAAAGATTATGTAACAAAACTAAAATATTGCGGATAAATATCGTACGCATTTTCACTGCACAAAACAATTTAAGAATAAATATTTAAAACAGTTTTACATTCATTTTAAGAACTGTAATCGTGTCAGTTTGCATTACACAAGAAAGTTTAAAGCACTTTCTTAGTATTGTGGAAGACTATAATCAAATAATAATAATTACTTTCAACAATGTTTAAATACATTTTTGATTTCTATATTATGAGTGGAAATCATGCAGGAAGTTTCTTCATAAAAACTTGTTCAATACAACGAGATAGAGTAAAACTTTTTGATATATTCATATTTTCTTTCGCTAATCACAATTTACAATTGGTTTTGTACCATAGTCTAGACCTGACATTTAATATATAAATATCCCTTATTCAAGCAGCACTCCCTTCCACAGCTTTTATTTTTGTGAACGGAAATAACTAATGCATGGTTCCGTTTTGTACTTATGGAGAAGTGCTTTGCAAATGCACTTTTGACAAGCATTAGGATATTAGATTGAGTCAACCAGACTCTTAAGGGGTTTAATTGAGGCAATTATTACTTTGGAGTTTGAAGAGTTTTACAAATTAAGCATATTGTTATTCCATCTATATTCCAAAGCTCCTAATTTGTACTTTCATTTATCCATTATGTTTACACAGGGTAATGCAAGTATACCATTCGGTCGGGGAAAGAAAAAAAAAAAGAAAAAAAAAATGCCGCGTTTTGGAACATCTTAATTTCAAAAAAGTGTCTGTCTGTGTGTCTGTGCGTACGTGATCAGCATAACTCCTGAACAAATTCATCTACGATGTTCAAATTTGATGTGCTT